>CM069863.1:97187022-97787022 GCA_036172795.1 Pelodytes ibericus
GGTAGTGTTGACACAGTACAAGCTAATGGCAGAGCAAAAGGCAGTGCTTTAGGAAGAGGATCTAAAGGAGCATTAATTATTGGTTCTATCTTGATATGGGTTATCGCTACTAATGCCTCAGTACCCCTAGCCGATTTCAACAATTTAGGGCCACTGATCGGGGTAGATAGTTTAAGAAGAAGAAGACCCATTAATAATCCCGTTAACAATGTTAGCATGCATAATAAACCTGACGTAGTCATTACTTCATGACATCTTATTACCTTCAGAGGGCATGTAGCATAACAAAATTTTTAGGGAGTCCTTTCACTAGATCGAACATTGGTCTTGAACACTAAACATTAAGGGTTCGATTCTCCAACTACAGCAAACCATACCCCAATGAACAGAGAAGATGAGGGGCACCAAAGGAGCCCGCCATCTATTACTAACCAGTTGAACTATCCCCGAATTGTTTATCATATTTTACATAGGATTTAAATGAAGTTATCACCTGAACAACAGAGATCATAACAGTATCTAAACTACATGCATCGAGGATGCCAATTCATGGGACATAATCGGTGATCCTACCACATACAGTTGTCCCCGGCGAATATTAACCCATGGAGTAATGCAAAGAAACACCCCGAAGCTACCCCTTTAAGCTGAAAACACCCCTGAACAGAACCCAAACGTTATTTAGCTAGATTATTTAGCCACAGCAAAACTTTCTCTGGGGCATCAAACACCAAGGTTGAGTTCTCATAGTAAATCAAAATTCTTGCGGGGAAGCCCCATCTGTAACTGATGCTCTTTTCCCTCAATAATTTTGTACTTTCAGAAAAGGACTTCCGAAACATTCTTGTTGCTTTTGAGAGATCGTTAAAACATTTGAGTTGCTGGAATCTTTCGGGAAGCTGTGAGGTTTCTCTAAATGCCTTAACGAATTTTTCTCTGATCTTAATGGAATGAAATCTTATGATAATGTCTCTTGGGGAGTCATCGGGTATACCCCTTGGCTTTTGAATCCTATGGAGTCTTTCAAAAAGAATGTCTGTGTTAGAGTCAGTTATCTTAACTTCTATACAAAAGGCCAGAAAGTATTCTTCCAAAGCATGTTGGGCAATATCTTCAGAGAGACCTCTTATCCTTAGGTTAATTCTTCTGTCTCTATCTTCATAATTCTGTAGAGCAGCTTCGAGGGATTTAACTTTAGTGTTCATCTTTTCTAACTTATCCTCCATCTGAGCGGTTCTTTCCTCAGATTTTTCTAATATCTTTTCATTTGTTTCAATTCTTTTTTCTAGTTTTTTCAACTCTGTTGTAATTTCTTTCGTATTGTTAGACATTTCTAGGCGAAGTTGTATGAATTGGTTTTCCAAAAATGTTTTTAAGGAGTCCATCGTTATATCTCTATGCTCAGTTTCATTGGAGGTGTCAAGTGATATTTTAGAGTGTTCCGTTTCATTGTGCATGATCGAAATATCCGTTGATTCTTGTAGCGCCTCATAGGTCTTAATTTTGGGCGAAAAGATTGAGGTCAATTTCTTTTCTTTATCTTTTGGATCAAAGCTTTTGTCTATTTTTTTCCTTTGCATTTTGCTGTCCGTTTTCTTTGATGCCATTTTCGTTTTCCAAGTCCCTCTTTTTTAAGAAGGTATCAGCATTAAGTCCTGCCTTCCACTCACTGCCAGCAAGTATATAAGATATTGATATTTTTATTTATAACTTCTACTTCAGCGCCCCACAGATGGTTAAAAGGTGCAATGTTTTATTGCTGGATTTGCCACAGATTTGCGTTGTGCATCCGTGACTAAGCTACCACCAGTATGATTATTTCACTCCATGCATTTTACTAAGCAGAGGTTATAATATAATTTGCAATGGTTTCCTGCCACTGTATTCTTGACTTAGAACCAGACCAGCCCTTCCGGTAACATTCAGCAAAGGGCCGTTAATTTGCGTCCAGTAACAGAGCTGACCCAGTATGGATATATATATTTTTTTTTTTTCAGAGCGTATCATAAGCACAATTGTAGTTTAGTTAATAGACTTCCCTGTAGGTTATATTTAATATAATTCAGCCCTTCCGGGAACATTCAGCAAAGGGCATGTATTATCAAGTTAGCGTGTAACCTGTTTAAGTTCAGAGAAGAAAAAAAAAATAGGAAAATCCTGGGTATGTTGATTGTTAGGACTACAAGTATAGTTCTGAGGTTATGTTATTACTTTTTACTATTACTATTACTTAGAGAGACGGGTATACATGGACCCAGTTGTTCCAACTCCAACTCTGTGTTTAAACAGTATATTGGATTTAATAGGCTTCACTTGGTGCATATCAGTTTTAATTGTTCACCTCATAGGGCCTGAGGGAATTTAGCACCTACTGCCTTTTACAATTCACTTAGGACAGTTCACTCAACCCCCATTTGATGACTCACGGTTTGTCGTATCTTCCAATTCGACTGCACTTCACCTCCCCGGGGCATAGGTGACCGCCGTCTTCCTAAGCCCTCGTGGAAGGGGTGCGCTGAATGGCCATGATGGATATGGAGAGAGAAAAAAAAAAAATCCTCCTTTTTGTTTGTAAGTCCGATGTAAATCCGATGCAGTCTAACCATGGGGGGAGCGGTGCATCTTAGCTTCCAAGTGGCGCTTCTTAGAATGGAGTTACCATAAGGTAAGTTTCCAAATCTTTGTCGGCTCGAAGGGTCAGGCTCATGGAGAGAAACGATCCAGGTCAACCATCTCGTGGCGGCAGATACTCGACTCACCGGCACACAAACCACGCCCCTGGTGTTCTACATCCGGTCTTCCAGCGAAAGTGTGTGGCTGACTAACTCACATTCTTATTGCTGTGTCCTAAATGTGAACACTAACACATATCACACAGTCATTCATAGACACACTCAGCCAGCACACACTGACTCACAGACACACTCAGTCAGCACACAGTCACACTCAGCCAGCACACAGTCACAGATACACTAAGCCAGCACGCACTGACTCAAAGACACAATCAGCCAGCACACAATCACACACTAACAGAAACACTCAGCCAGAAGGAAAGGTGCTCAATGTTAAAAGTGGTCTCACAGACCACGCTGTGCTGGAGGCCTGGCACTTCTGCGCTGCCTGTTTGTTCTTCCTCACAGCAGCCAGAGCCACTGTGACAGAGGGGGCGGAGTGATCTTAACAGCATGTGATCACACTCAAAGAGGGGGGGGGATGAATCTCCATGCCACCCCTTAAAGTGTCGAGGTTTATGACCAGGGCCGCCACCAGGAATTTCAGGGCCCCTTACTGAACAAATTTCCTGGGTCCCATAGCCCCCCCCCCTCGACAATATTTCCCACTAGCCCCAACTACCTTCACAAGTATGTTATCCAGGTCTAGTAGAATATGGAGGGTGGTAAGGAGCAGTTGGTCAAAATGCCAGTATTTTGCCATTCAGTATGCCAGTATTTTGCCACTCAATATGCAAGTATTTTGCCATTCAGTATGCCAGTATTTTTCCACTCAATATTCCAGCATTTTGCCATTCAATATGCCAGAATTTAGCCACTCAGTATTGAATAATTTTGCAACACAATATGCCAGGATTATGCCACACAATATGCCAGGATTTTGCCACACAATATGCCAGGATTTTGCCACACAATATGCCAGGATTTTGCCAATAGCTTGCTTGTTTTATGCCACCCTCCTCCCCCTTCCCCAGTACTTATCTCCTTTGTTACTCTCCAGTCTTCTCATCTGTGCAGTCTTCCCTCCTGCACGGAGGAGGGAAACTCCGGTGGCATTTTTATTTACTTTATTGAAGCCGCGCATCCTCAATAAAGTTTTTTAAAAAAAGAAGCTATCGGAGTTTCCCTCCTGGCTCCAAGGTTAGTGTAACAGGGAGCATAATGGCAGCATTAAGCTCCCGTCACATCATAGGCTATATGGTGAGTTCGGCAGCTGCGAGGCCTCCGTGAGTGCGAGGCCTTAGGCAGCTACCTAACTCGCCTAATTAGAGAACCACCTCTGTGTTTAAGTTTCTGTTTAAATTCAGTTATAATTTATAAGCAGAGAGAGTGGTAGAACTTGTTGATGTGAGGTACCTTTATGCTGGTGGCAAGCTTATCATTTAATGACCATTGGGAGGCAACTAAAACCATTTACCATTTTAGAGTTCTAGGCTAGTCATGTATTTCTGTCTGTATCTTTTTTCTGCTACCTTAGCCCTATTGTTTGTTGGTTCTTTGATTATTTATGTGCTTGTGTATGTCTTGAAGTTCTGTTACCATGCCCTTTGTCTGTGCCTGTTGGTCTCTGCCCTATATTCATGTATTAGCCCTGTGTCATGTATTCCTTACTACTCTTGCTTTTGACCTACCATGCCTTAGTCCTGGGCCTGTATTGTGCTATAGTCTTGAATCATGTTTCCTATTTTTTATTTTGCTCTGCTTGGTCTGGCCTGCTGCATCCTGCTTATCATGTCAGTCCAACATACACCAGATATGCCAAAAGACTTGCTTTTCCTAAATAAATCTCAAATTCACAGTGCTACCACCTCTGCAAGGGATTCTGGAAAGGTTTGTAGATTTGTGTTTAATGATGCCTCTGCTACTCATTGAAAGGGTTTTCCCATCAGCTTTACCCCACCATATCTTATGTTCAGTGTGTGTCTTACTCTAATAATGCAATTCATGAGGAGGAAGGAAATAACAGTGCATTTAATGGAACTTTGTCAACAGATGATAAAAAAAAATATATGCATAAGGCCAAAAGACACAAATGTTTAATTTGCAAAAGTTATGCAAAATTGGTTTCTGCAATTTTTCTGATAACACAAACAACCAAAAGGTTAGGTTTCTAAACATAAATAAGTAAATTTGTTGAATGGATTAGACAATGGCTGAGTGACAGGCAACAGAGGGTTGTAGTCAATGGGGTATATTCGATGCAAGGTCTTGTTACTAGTGGGGTACCTCAGGGATCTGTACTTGGACCCATTCTCTTTAATATTTTTATTAGCGATATTTCAGAAGGTCTTGTTGGCAAAGTATGTATTTTTGCTGATGATACAAAGATTTGCAGCAGGGTTGATATTCATGGAGGGATAAGCCAAATGGCAAATGATTTAGATAAACTAGAAAAATGGTCAGAGCAGTGGCAACTGGCATTTAATGTGGACAAGTGCAAGATTATGCACCTTGGGCGTAAAAACCCAAAAGCAGAATATAGACTATTTGGTACAGTCCTAACCTCAACATCTGAGGAAAGGGATTTAGGAGTAATAATTTCAGAGGACTTGAAGGTAGGTAGGCAATGCAATAGAGCAGCAGGAAATGCTAGCAGAATGCTTGGTTGCATAGGGAGAGGTATTAGCAGTAGGAAGAGGGAAGTGCTCATGCCATTGTACAGAGCACTGGTGAGACCTCACTTGGAGTATTGTACGCAGTACTGGAGACCGTATCTCCAGAAGGATATTGATACTTTGGAGAGAGTTCAGAGAAGGGCTACTAAACTGGTTCATGGGTTCAAGGATAAAACTTACCAGGAAAGGTTAAAGCATCTTAACATGTATAGCTTGGAGGAAAGACGTAACAGGGGGGATATGATAGAAACATTTAAATACATAAAGGGAATCAACACAGTAAAGGAAGAGAGTATATTTAAAAGAAGAAAAACTACCACAACTAGAGGACATAGTCTTAAATTAGAGGGGCAACGATTTAAAAGTAATATCAGGAAGTATTACTTTACTGAGAAGGTAGTGGATATATGGAATAGCCTTCCAGCAGAAGTGGTAGAGGAAAACCCAGTCAAGGATTTTAAGCATGCGTGGGATAGACACAAGGCTATCCTAGCTATAAGACCGGGAACGGGGGACTAATAAAAGTACTAAAAAAAAAAAAAATGGGCAGACTAGATGGACCGAATGGTTCTTATCTGCCGACACATTCTATGTTTCTAAACAAGGAAAGCCCTAATATATATGTTTGCAGCATTCAGTGACCTCATACATGCTGGATATGCAGCTTTGGAATACAAGGTTAGTGCTAACCACATGAGGCTGCTTAATCAACAGAAGAAATAGAAGAACATGTATTTTAAACTTAAAATTGCAAAATGTATTTATTTCTAAAAAGAAATAAGTGTTACTAAAAAAAAATAAAAATGACAGATGGGAGACTATTGGCTAGTAGGAATGATCATTGATAGTATTGGCAAAAGATGAAATTATGTGCTAATTCATGATGAACTAGTGTACTGCAGGTTTGAGGACAAATGACTAAAAGAAAATGTATGTTTCAATTTAGATGGCATTTAGTGTAACTTTTTAACATAGACATAGACATGATTGAATGAAATAATACAAATAAAATGCCTTAATGATACCTTAATGAGAGCTTTTTTCTTGTATTGGGCAGACACATACACCCCAATAGTCCCTCTCTGTAAGGGACAGTCCCAATTTCACCCCAGGTGTACCAGTTCACTGGAGTGAAATGTTGGGAGGTGAGCAGACATGTTGTTTAGAAAAGTGGTTACCAAACTATTCCTCAGGGTCCTCCCAACAGACCAGGATTTAGGGACTACCCAGTTGTATCTAATCTGTACTGTTTTTTTAAAACCAGTGAAAACAATACCTACATGGTTTGCTATGCCCTTTGCTAACGGCATACCCTGTACAAGAAAAACAATGTCAGTGATTAAATTATCCCTCTTGTGCATGTACAATGTGTCTCCTTTAAATGTCCTAATACTGATAAGACAACTTTATTGGTCTCACACCATAGGGAGACAATGCATCACTTTTTAAAGGGAAAGCTACCCTAAATATTGGAATTTCAATTACATGAAGAAACACATTTACAGTGGCTACTGACAGTGTTTGATTGATGTAATCATTGAACTGGAACAATAAATATTCTAGCTTAGTCAGAAAAGGCTGGTTATGTCTGGCTATAAATAATAAAGACATTGAATGCTACTATCCAATCCCACTTCCCCTTTTGGTTCGAGCAAGTGCTAGCTGTTAGACAGATGTCAGTTGAATAGAGCATTGGAATGTTATTGGATATATACTTACATAATGGAGAATTGCACATCCCCAAAGCCATATAGCATAAACACACAAATAAATTATGTTTGGGAACTATAGAAAGACTCCAGCTGACAAACACAATATGTTATATTTAAGTGAAAGACTAGATGAAGTGTAAGCATTTTAGATACAAAAACTTTAATGAAATAATACAAATAAAGTACCTTATTAAGTCCTCTTTCCTTGCATAGCTCTACCAGATGGCTCGCATTGTGGGTGAAATGAAGGAAGATATGACCCAAGATTCTAAATCACTAGTTTCCAAGCTGTCTTCAAAGCCCAGTTATCCAGGATTTTAGAATTACACAGTTGTGTCTAAGGTGATTTAAAAAACTGAAAAATAAAACACACCTTAGACACAACTGGGTGATCCCTAAATCATGGAAAGTTAGGTGGCCCTGAGGACTGATGTGGTAACCACCCATCTAGGGGGTCCCAATACATTAAATTAGGGTGTCAAGAGTCTTTGGCCAGCTACTTGCACAATTTATTATAGTAGGCAAGTAGCCGTAGCACCTAATTCATTTTATAAAGGACTGGGAGCATTTTCCCAACCCTGTTTATTATAGGGTTAGCCAGGGCTATCAATGATATGGTGCTGGCTCCTGGCTCCATTTTTTTTTTTGGGGGGGGGGGGGAGAGTACCACTTGCCCTAGAGCCCTAGATCCCTCCCCTATGTTAAAATTCCAGCAGGCATTTAAGGAGCAATCCAGACCTGGATTTTAATTTTTTATGCAACTCACCACCTCAATAGCAATTTTTTGCTTTTTACTGAAGGGAGTTTGAGATGGGAGTCCAAGATGGACTTTGGAAAAGTAATGGGAGGTCAAATTGTTTTAGTGAATAGTGTGAGGAAGTTAAATTGGGAGGTTGAATTTTTATTTTTTTACCATGACTAATTCATCCTCCTCTTGCAATTCTTACATTTTAGTAAATAGCCCCCACTGAAATGAATGGGGGCAAGTTTAACCTCACTCACCTCCATTTTGCATGCTTTCACCACATCTCAAAGTCACAAACATGCTTAATGAATTCCAAGAGAAGACTGGGCATGAAGGGGTGGCAAAATCTGTCAAGGTCTGGTCAGCCTGGACAAAGGGTCAGAATGTGGTCCGAAACATTGCATGTATTATTTATGTATTGAATGGTCATCTTTTTCTACTTGGATAAGACCTGTGAGTGTTTTCTCTTCTTTTTTGGACTATATATATATACGGATGGAGAAAGTAATGGCTATCCTGCCGTGGTGGCCCAGAAGACCTTGGTTCCCTCTGGCGAAATGGTTGTCCACCCAGGAGCCTTGGTTGCTGCCGCAGGACCTGGATTTTCTGTCCCAGGGTTCAGTATTGCATCCTCACTCTCTTCAGCTGGCGGCATGGTGCTTGAGTGGAAGTTACTACAGGTACAAGGTCTGTCGGAAGGAGTTGTCTCTACGTTTTTTCACAGCCGTCATTAAACTTTGTCCTCCAGCCTGTTCGTTTAAGGCCCCATGGAACCTCTTTCTGGTTCTTCATGCCTTGACGGAGCCCCCCTTTGAACTCATTCGGGATGCTTCTCTGTGGTTGCTGACTCATAAGTCCATGCTGTTGTTGGCCTTAACCTCTGCTAAATGGTATTCCCAGTTACAGGATTTTTTGGGTGGAACCTCCCTACACTGTGTTTTTTCCAGATCGTCCATCCTCTGTCCAGTTCCAGAATTTCTTCCTAAGGCTGTATCTGGTTTTTACCGTGTTTTTTCCGGATCCTTCGACTCCTAAGGAATCCCGCTGGCATACCTTGGACGTTGTTCGTTGATTACAATTTTTACATTGCCACTTCCTCCCCTTGGAGAAGAACTTCCAGACTGTTTGTTCTTCCACTGGGAATCCACCAGGGTGAAAATGCTTCCTTCTCCACTCTACGTCATTGGATTGTTGCTGCTATCTCTAGGTGTTACATCTACTGTGGTGTTCCGGTTCCCCCTGGGCTCAAGGCACACTCAAGGCAATTTCATATTCATGGGCAGCCGAGGTTTGTATTTCTTTGGAATCGGTTTGCAGAGCTGGGAACTGGTCATCCTGGTCTACTTTCCTCTGACATTATCGCCTGGACGTCTGTTAGGTGGAAGAGTCGTCCTTCGCCCACTCCATTTTGTCCTCTGTCTCCTCTCATTAAAGCCTTTTCCCTTTTTTGCAGCATTTTTCTGTCTGAATTATGTTTTTTGCGAGGTTTTTCTTGGCCCACCCCTGGGATACCTGCTTGGGTATGTCCCATATGTAACTGCTGCCATGGTTAACCAGGAAAATCGAAAATTGTTACCTACTTACCGTAATTTTCTTTTCCTGGTTATTATCCATGGCAGCAGTGAGTTCCCTCCCTTTGTTAGTTTGTTATGAGGAGCTTGGAACTCAGACTAAGGAGACTAGAGGTGGAGGCTTTCTTATAGTTTAATTTTCTGTCCGGCCTACCTTGAGGGTGGAGGTAACCCATATGTAACTGCTGCCATGGATAATATCGAGGAAAAGAAAATTCCGGTAAGTATGAAACAATTTTCAATTATATATATGTATGCATAATATATATATATATATATATATATATATATATATATATATATATATATATATATATATATATATATATATATAACTTATATATTTATATACACACATTAAAAGTTAAATAAAAGTTTTGCAACCAATACAATGGAGTGTGTTCAATGTATTTTGTGCTCTAAAGATTTTTTTTTGGTACATTTAAGCCATTTGTGGTATCCCAAAAAAATGATTCTAAAATCAGTTTCCTATTATAATATTGAAACCTGACCAACCTCTTGTTTATATATATTGTCAGCTTATTAAAGGGTGCATTAGACTGCTTATGTGTTCCTTTTGATACTTTTCTACAGAATGAGGAATTAGAACTAGTAGAACTGAAAGCCAAACACTTTAAAGTTTTGCAAGCAATGCAAACAAGTTGGATGATTCTACTCCATAATTCATACAAATACAATCTGCTAAATTATGGATTCAGGTTTAGTGGCGTTAACAAATCAATCCTTCTTGCATTTTCCTAATTGCACTGGCATTTATTATTTTCACCTACCATCTGATAAAATGCAATACTCAAAATGCAAACGATGCAAGTCATAATTTTAGCGTGTTTAAACTGTGGAGTGCATTAAAAGTTCCATGATGAGCACAATCATCTTGAAATAAGCATTCATTTTTGTAAAGGATGGATTGAATATAGTTTTGTAATGACTCACCTTTCTGCCACAAACATTCCATTGTACCACCATGCAATGACTTCAAGAAAAATCTACTCTCACTTTCACATTGTGCAACGTGTCTCTCTATTTTTGGTCTGATACTTTTTTTTGTCACATGCAAAGATGTCATAATCTTGGGCTTTTGTAATCTGAAGACAGGTCTCGTCACTGAATTGTGAACAGAGATGATCTGACCAGAGAATTGTAGAAATAAGGCTTTAATGCTGAATTAGACAGACAGGCAAGGTGAGAATTTATTCAACTCATCTTGACAGTTCACTACAGACAGTTTTATATTGAATAGACCCCAGTATTTATGACAACATGTGTTAAGTTTATTGTATCCTATCAGTTTGTACATCATTATAGAGCACACTATACTTTTAAAACCAGTTCTATTTTAGCAGTTTATATCAATACATACATTTTTACACATATTTTTGTCCCTGCTTCTCCATATGACTATTAGTTTATATTTCTATACAGAATGTTTCCACACCCTAAGTTC
The DNA here is from genome assembly GCA_036172795.1 of Pelodytes ibericus. Lineage (NCBI taxonomy): Eukaryota > Metazoa > Chordata > Amphibia > Anura > Pelodytidae > Pelodytes > Pelodytes ibericus. The sequence continues at coordinate 97,197,863 of CM069863.1, forward strand.
ACTCTGTTCAAATTGTGAAATACATCTCCAGTGGTTATAAATGGCAATCTCTCTTGGCTGACATCATTTCTATCTAATAATTTTCTTTTTCCCTTACTGGTACAACGTGTGTATCCATTTAATTCTGTTAGTGGCTTGTAAGAGTCAATCTTTTTTTTTAATATTTATTATTTTTCACTTTTCTTTCTTTCATTTTTTTTTTCATAACAAAGAATTTACACAAAACATAATACATGATGATGGACCAACATTACACATTTGCTGTGTATACACATACTTAAAAACATATACAACAATTAAGGGTGGGGGGGGGGTGGAAGACGGACAGCCCAGAGTAGAGACCAACAGACCTTACCAGGCATTGATATTATTTGTGAGATATAAGTTATGAGATATTAGTTCAGAATTCAAAGTTCACAGGTTGAAAGGCCAACAGAAGTATGTCCCTTAAAACCTAGCCAACCTAGACGTACGCCACTAATCTGTACCTGATGCCCAGTTCAGGCACAGATGAGTTGATTCTGAACCTGTGACCACCCTGGGGGGATCTGTTGCATCCAGAGCCTAGAGATTACTATTTTTGTGGCCATCATCATCTGGATTAATACATATCTTTTATTCAAGGGAAGGATCAAGCTGTCTATATGTAGCAAGGCTAGTGCGATATCTTCCTGAATCTCAACCTGGATTATTTCTGAGAGTACTTTACTCATAAGTATAGAAAGATCTCCCTGGGTGTCAACCCCAACTTCTCCGCCAGCTGAGGAAATGGTTTGATAGCATTATCTGACATTATATCGGGAAGTGTTATAGATTCATCCCTTTTCCTCCACAGATCTAATTTTATATCAAAATATTAGATTCCACCATCCTCAGAGGGCAGGAGGATGGTATTTTTTCCACCAGGGAGTTCCCTCTTTTAATCTAAAAGCCAGACTTTATGTAGCTGGTTTAAATAGCTGATATTATATTTTGAAACAAAATCCCTCATGTTATTAAGGGTCCAGATTATAGAAGACAGATCTTCCTCTCCTGTCAAAGCAACTTCAATCTCATACCAGGGTTCGGTTTTTGCTCCCGGATCCTGACATCTGTGTATATGATACAATATGGTACTATTATAATAATTCATAACATTCAGAACAGCAAACCCAGTACCCCCCCACCCCCCACCCCCTGCAGACTTTTTCGCAATGTGATTCATGGTGATCCTGAGGTGCTTTTGCCCCTAGATATATTTCATAATCAATTTTTGTAGTTGTTTTATCTTTGAGTTAGTAATTGTTAAAGGGGACATCCTTAGTAGATACGGCCACCTGGGGAGAATGTATGCATTAACTACATTAGTTCTCCAAAGCCAGGAAATATCTATATTCTTCCACTCATGTGTTAATTGTTGTGCTGTGTCCTTGATTAGGATGTCAAAATTTGTGTTCATGATGTCTGGCGTGATACAAATCCCCAGGTAGTCGAATCCAGGCCTAGTCAATACAAAGGGGTAGATGTGTGCCAACATATCAACCATTTTGTGCCAACATATCAACCATTTCCTCATCCATATTAATCGAAATTATCTGAGATTTTCCCATATTCAACTTATATCCAGAGACTACACTATATTGTTCTATTTCTATTTTTAAGGCTACCAGGGAACGGTTGGGATCTGTGAGTGTCAAAACAATAGAGACCTTTTTATACTCCTTTTTATTCAATTGTATACCTTTAATCCTGCTATTATTTCTAATTCCCACGATCAGTGGTTCCAGGGTCAAGATATATAATATGGGAGCCAAAGGGCAATCCTGCCTGGTCCCGTTGGCAATAGAGAACCAGTCCACTGAGATTCCTGGACCCACAGTCTTGGCAGTAGGTTTAGAGTAAAGGGACATTATTGCTTGTTTAATTAATCCAGCAATCCCAAATCTATTGAAAACCTGAATCCCCAGTTGACCCTGTTTAAAGCCTTTTCGGCATCCAATGACAGGGCCAACTGGGCAGTCCCCTCCAATCTGGCATAATCAATCAGGTGTATCAGTCTGTGAGAGCCACTGCTAGCCAATCTGCCTGTAACAAACCCAACCTGATCTTGATGCACTAAACAAGGAATTATCTTTTTTAGTCTATTAGCAAGTGTGGCTGAATATATTTTTATGTCGGTGTTTATTAAAGGAATCGGCCTATAATTGTCAGGAATTAAATGGTCTTTTCCAATTTTTGGTATAGGAGATATTGTGGCCTGCAGTAGTTCACTAGGAAGAGAATCCAAAGTTCTGAATTGATTGAAGGTATCGCCAAGATGACCAACCAGTTCCTGTCAAAAAAATGTATAAAAGGAATTTATAAAGCCATCAGGGCCAGGGGCCTTATTTGGCTTTAAATTATTTATAATATCTGAGATCTCCTCCTTTAAAAAAGGCCTATTTAGATCATCCAACTGATGGGGACTCAATGTGGGGAGGACAATTTTATCTAAGTAGTTTGCAATATAGTTTTTAGTGTGTGTTTAAGGTAGGTTACATAATCGAGAATAACAAGAGTTAAATCCATCACCTATGGTTGGGGCCCTCCCAGAATATTTTAACAATTCTACTTCTATCCTTACAATTTTTTTATCTGTTAGATAACATTTTGTTTGCCCAATTTCCTTTATAATACCACTTCTAGTTTAGTCTTGTGAGGGCATGATTAGCCTTGGACATTCTAATTTCATTTATTTTTTCCCCTTAAGCGAGAAATCTCAGGAGCACAGGTCCTAGAAGGTGAGATTTTATTATCCTTAATAAGATTGTATAATTGAACATAGGGTTGATTGATTACACTTTTAAATGCACATCAAACTATAGTTCTTGAGGTCCCGTGCTCTAGATTTTCCCAAAAATAGAGATCACTCACTTTTGCGATTAATTCTTCATCTTTATTTTCATTTATTAATCTTTCATTGAGTCACCATGCCGGTCTAGCGCCATTAGTTCTATCCATACTCAAAACTCTAAAGACTGCGGAACGATCTGTCCATGAGGCATTGTTGAACAAGGGGAGCTTTCACCAAAAATGTAGTCGAACCTTGAATATGACGAGTGGGGCTTTGAAAATAAAGTAAAATCCCTTTCACTAATGAGTAGCAATCGACATACATCGTATAAACCATATTTAGTTAGAGTATTCTGAAACTGTGTGGCGATACACTTAATGTTCCCATCCATTTTTGGACCGATAGGGATCGTTTTATCCAGATCAGCATCTAAAACCGAATTAAAATCTCACCCGATTAACAAAGAGCCCTGTACCAATGCTTCAACCTTATTCCGAATCTGACTTAAAAATTTCTATGGGGTCTTATTAGGAGCATAAAGATTCAGTAGGGAGTACATTTGACCCTGAATTTCACACACCAAAAAAACATATCTACTAATTCTCCCTATCTCTCTACAAATTTCCCTATATGTTTTTTACCTGGAAATCATTACCATAACCCCTCTTTTCTCAGCTTTATAGGATGAGGCCACAGAGTTTGGAAAAAGGGAATTTTTAAACATAGTGGCGCTTTCGCACTGATGTGTTTCTTGTATAAAAGCACTGTCTACTTTGTTTTCCCTTAAATACAGAAAAAGTAACTGGCTTTTCTGTGGTGAGTTCAACCCCTGAATGTTGTGAACAAGGATCACATTTTAAAGACTAACTACTCTATTGGGGCTATTCACTAAAAGGTGAGTTGAAGTGAATAGCAGGTGAGTTGAAGGGAACAGCAGGGGAGTTGAGGTTAGATGAACATTTAATCTCATCAATACAGTTAAACATTGTGCAGGAACAAACCTGTTTAGTTCCTCCACTAAGTATACCAGGTTTGTTCTTGTACAAATTATAACTGAATTGTTGAGATAAAATGTTAATCTCACCGCAATTCAGCCGCTATTCGCTTCAAGTCACATGCTACTCAACTCACATTTTGGTGAATAGACCCATCTGTTTCCTGATATGTTTTCTAAAAATAAATTGCCATAAACTTTTGAATTTAATCTATGAATAGTTATTGTACAAGAAAAGACTTAATTCTAGCAACTTTCTAATGACTTCATAGGTTTAAAACCTTTGCAAATGCCACTGTGCCACTTATCATGTCCTCCACTTAAATTAACAGAAAAACCTGATTCATGTACTGAACTTTAAAAAAGAAGTCTTTTGTTTTATTGTCACTTCTTTAGCAGTTCAAAGACAAAATGGAAATCTACTGCACAGTAGTTCGTAACATAACCTACCTGACATCTACAAAAGACCAAACTATTTTTAGTTACAGTCACAAAGCAATGTGTATTGTCATATCAAAGTAATTCCAATATCAAAGTAAACTAAGGAAAAAGAACACGGCAAAAAGTCTTATAAATAATATGTTTAACAGAAAATATATTTAACATTTCACTGAAAAACACCATAAAAGAGCAGAGGGAGTCAAAAATAAGGAGCTTTCAGTGGTCAATCCTGTGTGTATTCTCTTTATTATGCATGTTGGTTGCGTAACATAGGTATAAATGATGGCCAGGATACTGCTCCATTACCCCTGAAAAAACGGACATGGGTAGTGGGAAAATGTGGCCACAGCTTTGATAAACAGTAGATAACAAATTGTCATTGCCATAACAAAGCAAGTTTCCACCCCTTGCTGACACGCATGGCAATGACACCCCAAAAAAGGTAAAATATAATAAGGTATACAATAACAAAAGCTGGCAAAATTTAATTGACATAACATAACATGTCCAAATGAGGGGTATATCAAGATGTCAATCCCACCTCGGTTCCTAAGCAACTGGCCATCTCAAAACCTCCAACCACATTACCAACCAAATTTGACCTTATTTAAACTGGATAAACACCTTTCTCAGAGAGTTTGTACTGCAAGCTCCTAGCTGTGACATTGAACTAACTACATACAGGAAATGAGGGAAGATCAAAGTAGTATTGATAAATGACTGAGCTAATGAAATGTCCACTCCTATATCTGTGACAAGGTCACTCCCATAGACTAAATGTATCAATAGCAAACAGTAGTGCATTACTCCTAGTCCTAACCCTGGCAAGGCCCCTTCCTGCTAAGCTGTGCTGCTCCAAAGGGCTACTTTGCATATAGCTTTAAAACATATAGTATAAAACTGTAGGGAATAGTGTGCTCCAAGCAGATGCCATACAGTACAGGCAAAACATTTTTTTGTAAACCATGCAGGGCATTTATAATAAAATACAAAATTTACAAAATACAAATTTGAAGCATCAGTAGAAACGGAAGCTTATAACACCTAATGGATACCTGCATCAATAATTGATGTCACATTAAGTATAGAATGTTGTAAGTATAGAATTACTTTGTGTTAAAAATTAATTTAGGTGATTGTTACAACCTACATAAAGAATACGTTAAAGTGGTAAAAATATCTTTAAAAAGTTAAAAACATACAAAAATCTAGTACCAGCAGTTCACAATAACTTCACATATTAGGTATCTTAAGATGGGAAATGCCAAATGATTTCCACTGATACAGTGCAAGATGCCTTTCTCCAAGGGGAGAGCTAGAAAAAGAATTGTTCTATAACCAGTACTTTAAGGCTGTCAAAGTTCTCGTCATGAAACTGTCAAATGAGTCTAGGGACATAATGCTTATAACTGGCATTAACTGTAAGTTAAAAAACATCTTCCTTGCAGGGTAGACATAGTACATCCAACATCTAACAAGCTGCAGCTGTGACTTAAATGGCACAAAGAACATTTCATAGAAAATAATTCATAAAGAATTGATTGTGTGTATTCTAGATATATTTTAATATATCCATGTTTTATTTTCTTTAGCACTTTAAATATAAAACATATATCATTGTGACACTACATTAATTTAATGATCTATGTAAAATAAACTTATTCCCACATCAAACATCTCTATTTAAAATGTTGACAAAGGAGGCTGTCTAGTGATACATAATGCCCTTTATCATAAACAAACTTTATTAATCATGCACAAAATAAAGATCAGTTACCATGTAATTAAATTAAATTAAAAATACATACATTTTGGATGCCTGTACCAATTAGAATAATTATCACTAGAGAACCAACAATCAAGGTACTCTAGTCAAACACAATAGTTAAATTTCACATATAGACAAAATAAATCCATTACATTTTTAAACATGCTAACATTTCAGATTAGTTACTATATAGTAAAATCACATATCTAGAATGTGACTACATTATCTAGCACACAATACAGTTGTGATACATCTTAATTGTGATTCTTTGATCATAGCTTGGATTATACACAATGTATTATTTAATACCAAGTTAAGTAATTAGTATGTATTTTTGCATACTGCATTTAGGCCACTGCCATTTTTGCCAAGTAACATATGATTAGTGCAAGCTAGCTATTTCATGTGTTTAATAGTACTTATTTCACCATCCACTAGAACATACTACATATGATTAGTTGAAATACATCTTTATTGTTTGCAAATCTGCTAATTAGAGTGAGTTATTAAAAGCTGCCAGTTGGGTGTTTTTGATATTAATAATAATACTAATTAGTAATTATATAATGTTATCATGGCTGTCAGTGAAATGTACTGCATAATGTTGGAAGGAACATAAAATGAATGTTACAGAAAATATGTGATAAAGTATAACAGTTGTGTGACGAAGATGTGTTAAAGGGCAACTCGGACTTAAAAATGAAGTAGTTTATTAATATTAATAAGAATAAACAAATACGTATTTATTAAATGTTGGAAATCTGATTTGTAAATATGTTTAAATTACTCACAAATAGTTTTGCAGTTTCTACTCATCCTCGCACTTGGTTGGTGAATAGGAGGCACATATCATGTAAAATGTTTAAATATGGATATCCAAAATGGTAACTATACTTGCAGTGTGATAAATAGAAAGAAAGTGGTACTAATTCAAGTGGGGTTGAGAGGCATTACTGCATAGGGTAACTAACTAACAAAACATTAAATTGTACTAGTATCTATAGAATTAGAGGAGCAATGGAAAGCATGTTCTGGCTAATATTCTCTCCTGCTTGTTAAAGATTGGGAAAAACCTGGGAAATTTGGGAAATCATGTTTATCCCCTATTCAATATAATTGATTTCTAGAAAGAACAAGTTGTTCAAGTCATTTGGGATCCGAAACATTGGTAGCTTTTGGATCGGGATAACTTCGCCATGAATGCATAGAATTTCAACTACCCAATATGCTGTGAATCACCCCGAACAAGCTTTGAATTCAGGAAATATCTATGAAATTTGCCCATATCAATTTTCCATCTTTTAGCTGGAGAATTTAACTTTATAAGGCTAAAAAATGTTTTGTTTGTTTTCCATATGGAAATTGTTTTGTATATGTCATAATATTATATTTAATACAAATATCAATGATAAGAATATGTTTTCAAAAGATGGTATTTGGACATCTATGGAAAGCAGCTCAAAAAGTTTTTTTAGCAGCAAAACACATGTGCAGTACATACATCAAGGAGTAACCCAGTGGTGTATCTTGGCTTTGTGGGGCCCTAGGCAGACTTAATGTGAGCACCGTGACCCACATTGAACACCCAGGACATGCCCCATCACCCACATTGCACACACATTAAATGTCCCATCACCCCATTATATCCCCCATCACCCACTTTACCCCATTATATGCTACCCATTACATGATCCCATCACCCCCATTACATGTCTCCATCACCCCAGGACTTACCCTGGGCAGCATTGTTCCCTGGTGTCAATTGACAGACAGCATGGTGTCCAGGTGCAAAGACAACCTACCATGCTGCTTGTTTGTCTCCCCATGGAGTATGACGGGTGAATGCCAAAAGGTCACATGTCCTTGCGTGTGTATGAGCACCTGTCAACACTAAATTTGTCATAATGCACGGGGAGCCCAACAGGCAGCATGGTATTTTGTCTATGTGCCTGGGCAGCACACAGACAACATGCTGTCTGCTTGCATGCAGAACGGTGGTGAGGGGAGATCTTCTTTCCATCATCTTTGCTGGAAAGCAAGTTTTTTTTTTTTTTTGGGGGGGGGGGGGCGGTTTAAAGGCACTTGCCTTGTCTGCCTTATGCTAAATACAGTACTGTAGTAACCACAAGGAAAGGGAAGGATTGCCCATGTAGAATGGTTCCCCACTGTGGGAAAAAAACATTAATGAACTGTGTAAGTGTGCAAGGTGTGGATTTACCTGAATAACAAGACAGACACAGCGGGATAAGTTGAAATCATAATTCATTTATTAATATTCTAATAGATTTCGTTAGACTTTATTACACTTAAATATTTAATTTTTGTTATATGACATTTTTCCTTTATGTCTGAGAATCCCAAGGCAGGGAGGGGACAGTGAGAAGGGGGAGAACATTTTTAAGTAGAGGAATGACATTGGGTTGGGTGATAGAAATGGTAAGTAACCACTGTTCCATAGCTACTAACAAAATGCAACAGTGGAGTTAACTCATCATCCTCAAAGGAGGAGAAGGAGGATATACCCAGCAACCATCCAATCTTGTCAGTATCATCATTCCTCTCACCAGACTGACTTCCAGCCATCTGTGCTGATGGAGGGATGTTGATTGCCATCATTCAAGTAAGGGCAGGAGGGTATGGAGGGGCTCCTGATGTGCTTGGCTGATATTGATCACTGGGATTCACTGCTGTGAGGACGATGCTTGCCTTCTATGAATATGCTATCTGTAGATAAAGATGATGTCTAGGAAATTTCGACAGACAGCGTAATCATAGCATTATCTAATAGTTTACATGCATGGTTATCTGAATCCAAAACTATTCTTTATTGACATTCATAATACTAATTAATACCTTCTATATAATATAACTTTGTCTGATCAGTTATCATAGCTATTTACAGACTCAGTTACATAACACAAGTCTATGCTTAATTCATTGCACACTAATCCTGTGATTGATCCTATGAGGGGTTACACAGTCCTATCATTTTACCATGCAAGTGCATACATGTCATGTACATTAATTTCCACTTTTCTGTGTAGATACATTTGAAGTTGTATGTAAATAGATTGTATTCCAGGGGTAGCTAACTACATTGACATCTGCCATGAATCATGTGGTGTACAAGTGCATCTACCTTAGGCGCTGGATCCCTGGGCCTGAACATTAGGAGCTAGCAGTTGGTGGGAGTAACCGTGTTAGGGAGATGCTGTAGATTACTCTGTTGGAGATGAAGAAGACTGCATTGTTAATGTTGAGTGCATACAGTTGGGTGTAGAACATTTCACTTCAACATTTTCATTGGGCACTCGTGAATGAGGTAAATGCATAACTTGTGATATTCACATAACTTGGGATCAGCATAACTCCACTCGAAATCCAGCAGGTCAGCCAGCTCTGGAGCTACTGGTGATGCCTGATTTGGATAGCTTCCTCTTCATATAACAGTAGAACCTTTCTGTTGATAAACTATCAATCATCATCATTATCCAATTGAAAATTGACACATCTATCCATCTCTACATATATGCATATGTACAAACACCTTTGTCCCTGCCCCATTCCTTTAAAGGAAGGCTGCCCCAATAATTTTGTCCATATAGTGTATCTACATGGTATAAATCATCAGGAATAATATGTAAATGTAACATAGTAACATAGTAACATAGTAATTTAGGTTGAAAAAAGACACAAGTCCATCAAGTTCAACCCTTCTACCTATCATTACAGCTTTTGATCCAAAAGAAGGCAAAAAACCCCTAAGGAAGCTATTTCGAATTTTGCCTCCTGGGGGAAAAAATTCCTTCTTGACTCCAAGAGGCAATCAGATTTCTCCTTGGATCAATAAGCTCTTTTATTAATGCTTATTCTATTATTAATAGCCCTGTATGTTCTGCTTTCCTAAAAAAACATCCAAACCATTTTTAAATGCATCTATTGTGGTTGCTAGCACTACCTCTCTTGGCAGTGAGTTCCATAACTTTATTGTCCTAACCGTAAAGAATCCCTTCCTTTGCTGTCTATGAAATCTTTGCTCTTCCAGTCTGAGGGGGTGACCTCTTGTTCTTTGTACCTTTCTGTTAATGAACAGGTCACTGGAGAGCTCTTTATATTGGCCCTGCAAATATTTATATAATGTTATCATATCCCCTCTGAGACGCCTTTTTTCTAACGTATATAAATTCAATTTTTTAAGTCTCTCTTCATAACTAAGATCCTCCAAACCCCTTATTAATTGTGTAGCTCTCCTTTGCACTTTTTCTAGTTCCTTAATATCCTTTTTAAGGACTGGTGCCCAGAACTGTACTGCATATTCAAGGTGAGGTCTTACCATTGATTTGTAAAGAGGCAAGATGATATCCTCCTCCCGTGAATCTATACCTCGTTTTATACATGCCAATATCTTATTGGCCCTTGCAGCTGCTGACTGGCATTGGGCACTGTTGCCAAGTTTGTTGTCTATAATTATTCCTAAATCCTTTTCATTAGTAGTTTTTCCCAGGGAAAAACCATTTAACGTATATGTTGCTTTGTTATTATTTTTCCCATAATGCATAACTTTACATTTGTCTATATTGAACCTCATTTGCCACTTTACTGCCCAGTCCCCCACTCTGTCCAAATCTTCCTGTAAAGAAAAAACATCAAGATTAGTCTTTATTGCCTTACCTAATTTAGTGTCGTCCGCAAACACGGAGACATGGCTCTCAGCACAATGTGGCAGATCATTAATAAACAAATTAAAAAGAAGAGGGCCCAAAACAGACCCCTGAGGTACTCCGCTTAATACCCTTGTCCAATTTGAGAATTTTCCATTTACAACAACCCTTTGTGTTCTATCTTTTAGCCAATTTTCAATCCACATACACACATTTGCCCCCAAACCTATTTCTCTCAATTTGTAGAGTAACCTTTTGTGTGGAACTGTATCAAATGCTTTCGCAAAATCCAAATAGATCACATCAACTGCCACACCTAGATCTATATTTTTACTGACTTCTTCATAGAATGTTATTAAGTTTGTTTGACAAGACCTGTCTTTCACAAAACCATGTTGACTTTTACTAATTATATTCTGGTTCAAGATGTATTCTTGAGTGTATACCTTTAGCAATCCTTCAAATAGTTTCCCCACTACAGATGTCAAGCTCACTGGCCTATAATTACCTGGCAGAGATTTTGATCCCTTTTTAAATATTGGAATGACATCCGCCTTTCGCCAGTCTGTTGGCACTGTACCTGAACTGAATGAATCCCTAAAGATCATGAATAGTGGCCTGGCCAGAATTATGCTTAACTCTCTAAGTACCCTTGGGTGTATACCATCTGGTCCTGGGGCCTTGTCTATCTTAACAGAGTGTAATTGCTTAAGCACTTTTTCCTGTGTCAGCCAATCCCATGTTTGCGGCGAATGTCCCATAACTTCCTGTAGCAGGGGCTCGTCCATCTGCTCTTCCTTAGTATAAACAGAAGAAAAAAAAGTATTTAAAATGTCCGCTTTCTATCTGTCCTCACTTACCAAATTTCCCATTTGGGATAACAAGGGCCCAACATTTTCCCTCTTTAGCTTTTTTCCATTTATATATTTATAAAACATTTTGGGGTTAGTTTTACTCTCCTTGGCAACCCTTTTCTCATTTTCCAATTTAGCCATTTTAATTGCCTTTTTGCAGGCTTTGTTGGCCTCTTTGTACTCTATAAATGATAATGCTGATCCCGTGTTTTTATAATGTTTGAATGCCATTTTCTTGTTTTGTACTTCCTGTTTCACGTTACCTGTAAGCCACATTGGTTTCGATTTGTGTCTTTTGCATTTGTTTCCCAAAGGTATATATTGGGATGTGTACTTTTGTAATGTGTGCTTAAAGGCATTCCACTTGTCTTCTGTGTTTAGTCCAGAAAACAATCGTTCCCAGTCTAAATGTTCAATCGATGCCCTTAGTCCATCAAAGTTAGCCCTTCTAAAATTAAGTGTTTTGGTGGCGTAGTTACAAAAATGTGTTTATTTAATTCTAAAAAGGCAATGATAGCAGAACAGTTTAACATTGCTCCGACACAGACTGGATAGGACCTATGAACCTTGCTTTCATAAACATACTTCAAAGTAGCAACAGTCGCTAAGGGACACTTAGAGGTCGTTGGTTAAACCCTTATTTTTCTCATTAAAAACAAGTAAAGTGAATGCATAGGTTATTTACAGAAATAGGATTCTTCAGTATGAAAAGAATGAATGCTATTTAAATCCTTGTATTTGTTCAATTTATGTAGCTTTAATAGCCCTGGTATAACAGACAAGTGTCAATCCACTTAACTGGAGAAAAGATTAGACTTTAAATGAACAGATACAAAATATGTGCACTGTGCAGGGTGAAAATTAAAGACATACACAGTCTAAAAATGGATAACTAAGCTCTAGACACCCTGTCTCTGTACCGGGAAAGCTGCAGCTCATTGTACAGGGATCATAGAACATTTTGTGACATCATGCAGTGCAACATACCTCCGGCTTTATTTTTAGCTCTTTCATCTTTTGTCCTGAGAACCAATTGCAAAAAGTTAGCAGGTATGTTTTTATTTTTTTAATAAATATTTATTAGGTTTTGTTGTTGTAAAGGTACATATTATAAACAGTATATTATGTTAATCATCTTGGGGCAGGGATTGGCTAGCTGATGGCCTGCTCATTTGTGGCCTGACAGGCCTAGTAAGTAAATTCCCAATCTCTATTCATTTTGCAAGTTGTTGTTTTTCAGATTTTGTCACATTATTGCCCATGTCAATAGACTGTTGAGTGGGTTGCAGTTTTGCCAATTTTAGTGGAATACACATACATTTTTGGCCGAAAATTTGTGTTTACCTGAGTAGCTCTTCAAAACACGACTTCTCTCTAGTGCTTTCTTGGCTTCAAGTATGCTTTTATTTTTAAAGTATGATAAGCGGAAGAAAAAAAGATAAGATATTCTGAAAACAAAAATAGCTGATCTCCAACAACTTACAAATTACCTGAATAAGTAAAGACGTGCTCAAGAAACTGTGATCTGGTATTCAAAGGTACTATCATAATAGCAGATCAAATGGCACTCCAGCACACACTTATCAAATATGTAACCATTAATGCATGGAACACATTAAGTGCAAATTTATGTTTGCTCTCTGGATCTCAGAACTGGTGCTTTATTAAGGAAAGACAGGTGGTTGCCTTGGCAGCATTTTAATTTATTTTTTATATTTATTTGGAAACTTTTCATTCTTACATCAAATAAGAATTCAAGATAATGCATGAAAACAACATTAAAAATGTCCAGGTTATATAAAAATCATCTTGTATAAACAATAAATGTATGAAAGGTAACAAAGGTTAGATAAGTTAATGAATTTTAGGTTCAGGGGATAAATGTCACTGAGTGAAATGCATATGACAGGCATAGCTTCGATGCCGGGAGAGGACTTATATATAAATAAACACACAGAAACTTACTTTTTTCAGCCACAGAGGGCCAAGTGATCTTCTACAAGTATTCTATGATATATTGAGAAAATGGGAAAAAAATGATTTTGTCATGAAAACCCCAAACATTGGATATGCTGGAGGTGAAGAGATTTAACAAGAGAGTCAGCTGAAGCTCTACTTTCAATCTTTACTGATAAGCGATGTACTAAGTTTGTGGTAAATCTTGACTTAAGGTTACATTCAGGTACAGCCCAAGACATTACACTCAGCACTTTGCCCCAGCACCAATATTTGCACTCAGAACTTTGCCCCAACACCCAGATTTTCACTGTGAACCAACACCTAGATTTGCACTCAGGACTTTGTCCCAACACTCACCTTGCACTCAGGACTTTGCCCCAACACCTACCTTGCACTCAGGATCCTGCCCAAACACCAACAGTGCAATCAGGGCCTTGCCCCAACATCCACCTTGCACTCAGGACCTTGCCCCAACACCTACCTTGAACACCATTCAGGACTTGCCCAAATACCTCTGCCCCTGGAACCAGTATTCAGGACCCTGCTGCCAGCATTCCATCTGTTCATTATTTCATAAAAAAATCTAAAATCATAGGATTTTGGAAAGAAGTATTTATTAAGGCATTGTATGTTTTATTATTGTTTACAAGAGACATTTCAAGCTACCATAGGGGTCAGGGCTTATACATTTTCTAAGGTATTAAAACACTTTGAACTTTAACATCTGTAGAATAGTATTATATATTCTATATAAATATATATAGTCTATATAGTATATAGACTGCTACTACTTGTTGGAAAGAGGGAAAGACTATCAGACCCAGTTATTTAACATATATAAAATTATTGGTAGGTTGTGGGTAGCAGAGCCCCACAGTAAGAGTCTGTACTCGACCCGGTGCTAGACAATCAGATATGTTCACTCCCAAGCAGTGAAAAGGTAGGCAATTGAGGTGATAAGAAAGCAGCTGGAGTTTAAATCTAAATGTGGATATAAAGTTTTGACAATTCCTCCTGAAAATGCATGGATAACAACTAATAACTAATTTGCAAACATTGTTTTTTAACACTCATTCAGCCTTAATTTAAACCATCTTTTCCTACTTTTATAAAAATAAATACAAATGTATGAATGATGTACGAATGTTGTCATGTTGGGTGTGAATTTATTTATTTAACCTTACATTATTTTGGTTGACTCCGCCGCCTTGTGATGTAATAGTTACATTACCCTCCCATTCAATGCAAGTCTATGGTCAGAATTCAGACTTAGATTCTGTGTCCCCAGGCACAAAGTGAGAAATTTGTGTTGTAAAGTCACTAGTGGATGGCATCCCAAAACACTATATTTCACAAAATGGCAGCACCCAGTTACACTTGTTTTGTTACATATTTTATTAAATACAGTCAAATAACAAAAACAAAAGACATATTTGAAATCAAAAATACAAAATAAAAAAAAAACGTTTAATTTTTTGGTGGCAGTGTCCCTTTACTAAACTTATATAAATGCAAAATAAAACTAAAGAAATGTATTGATTTTAATTTAAAATAGCATAAATATATAGATTCAAGATATAAATGTCAGTACAATAAGTTATGATAGTGACGATTTTTCAATTTTAAATATTGTATAATACACAGAATCTGGAAATACAAAACTAAAATAACATGCAGTAGTTAGTTTTCTATAATGTGGGTTCTTTGCCAATATTCCTATGTTATGATTTTCTTTTCCTGACAATTTCTATTTTAGGTTGACACTGTGAAAAGAAATACAACTTTTTAGCCGAAGTTTTAGGAGTGTATTACAGTTAAGTTGTCAGTTATTTATTTTATTTTATAAAGATACAAAATTACAAACATACAGACAATTGCACTCAGAAAATCCGATTTACATGCCACATTATAACATAATTCCTGTTTACTTCATTCTGAGAAATAACTGCTCATACATATATGTCGTGCGTGTTCCACCTGACACATACCCATAGGCGTGCGCAGCCTATTGCATTAGGGTGTGCACCCTAAAGCACAAACACACACGCCGCACACGGCGTCCCCCCGCCCCCCCCCCATTATCATATTATTTTCCCATATCATGACATCACATGTTCCACCCCTTTCTCAGCATTTAAATTAAAAGAGAGTTAACAGAGTTACATGTTGCAATAAAGCCCCCTATTAAGAATGGTGGAGAATAAGTAACATAACTTAAGTCTCAATATGCCAGGATTATTCCCCTCAATACCCCAGGATTATGCTCCGCAATATGCCAGGATTTAGCCACCCAATATGCCAGGATTATTCCCCTCAATACCCCAGGATTATGCTCCGCAATATGCCAGGATTTAGCCACCCAATATGCCAGGATTATTCCCCTCAATACCCCAGGATTATGCTCCGCAATATGCCAGGATTTAGCCACCCAATATGCCAGGATTATTCCCCTCAATATCCCAGGATTATGCCCACAATATGCCAGGATTATTCCCCTCAATATCCCAGGATTATGCCCCACAATATGCCAGGATTATTCCCCTCAATATCCCAGGATTATGCCGCTCAATATGCCAGGATTATGCCCCTCAATACCCCAGGATTATGCCCCTCAATATGCCAGGATTATTCCCTTCAATATCCCAGGATTATGCCCCTCAATGTCCCATTATTATGCCCCTCTTTATCCCAGGATTATGCCCCTCAATATGCCAGGATTAAGCCCCTCAATATCCCAGGATTATGCCACCCAATATGACAGGATTATGCCCCTCAATATGCCAGGACTTTCCCCCAAAATATGCCAGGACTTAAACACCCAATATGCCAGGACTTTCCCCCAAAATATGCCTGGACTTAGCTACCCAATATGCCAGGACTTAAACACCCAATATGCCAGGACTGTCCCCAGCAATATGCCAGGACTTTCCCCAGCAATATGCCAGGACTTTCCCCCAAAATATGCCTGGACTTAGCCACCCAATATGCCAGCCAGGCCTTCTTTCCTTTACTTACCTCGTCGCTGCTGCTGCTGCTGCTCTGTCTCCGGTGCTGGGCCGCCTGTGACTGAGAGGGAAGCGTTGTGCGCTCCCCTCCAGCCAATGCGCTTTCAATAAAGTTTAAAAAAAAAAAACTTTACTGAATGCGCATTGGCTGGAGGGAAGCGCACAACGCTTCCCTCTCAGCCACAGGCGGCCCAGCACCGGAGACGCAGCGACGCCGACGAGGTAAGTAAGGAGGAGGATTTTTTTTTTTTTTTTTGGAAGCAGGGTTCCGGCGCCCCCAGCCAAGATGCGCCCTAGGCAGCTGCCTAGGTCGCCTTACTGGTGGCGCCGGCCCTGGATTAGGGTGTGCCCAGGCACACCCGGCACACCCCGTGCGCACGCCTATGCACATACCACGAACAGAGCAATATACAACAAGACACATTTGTGGACTCTGTGGCCTGACAGTTTTCTCTGCATTCAGTATGCAGCTGCTCCCAGATCAGTATACCTCTATGTCCTCTGTCCTATGGGGCCGTTTTACCCTTTTAATCCATTCGCCTCTTTTGTTTCTTCAATGGGTTAGTCCAACTCTGTACCTTGGAGGATTTGGTACCATTTATTCCAGAACTCTACTACTTTCTGATTATATTTATCTTGTGTTCCAATTCCTCTCTCCATGGCACATTGGTGGGACAATTGGGCTTTAATCGTGGGCCATGGGATACTCTCCGATGACCTCCATCTCCTTGCAATAAGCAATTTTACCGTCGTCAGCAAGTGGATCAAAAGAGGTGCTTTGAGTCTTGGTCTCTTGGACCCCCATATAAATTTGTTAAAGGCTGCTTGAATCAATGCTACCCAACTAACTGGAACCTTAAACGGCATCTGACTCAGTACGTATATAAGTTTTAGTAGGGCATAGGCCTTGGCTGCCGAGATTCTTCCCCACCAAGATATATATAGCCCCTTCCATTTCTTGAAGGTGAGATTCATCTCCTTCATAAAAGACAGAATATTAGTCTCCATCCAGAGTCTTGGGTCAGCAACTATTTGGATGCCTAGATATGTGAGTGGGTCTGTTGCCCATCTAAAGCCGTATTTCTCTATCTCCTGTTTTTCGCCCTGGGTTATAATAATCGGGAGTGCGATGGATTTCGTGTTGTTCAACTTATAGTTCAATAGTGAGCCGTAATGATCTAATATTCTCATCACTTCCCTCAAAGATCTTGCCGGATCCTCCATTATAAGTAAAACATCGTCTGCGTATAGTTTGATCAAGTGAGCCCCCTCTCTGCTACACCCGGACAGGATCTGTGAGGTCCTCAGCTCCCCAGCAAGAGGTTCCAATGTTAAGACATAGAGTAGAGGGGAGAGGGGGCAGCCCTGTCTCGTCCCATTCGCCAATGGGAACCACTGTGACCTCACTCCTGATACCGCCCCTCTACCTATGGGGGTGGAGTATAAGGCCATCACCGCCCGTCCAATGTTTCCTATCAGGTCGAACCTTTCCAGCGTCTCCCTCATATATCCCCAGCTGACCCTGTCAAATCCCTTTTCGGCATCTAATGACAGAGTCAGCTGGGGAATCCCCCGGTGCATAGCATCCTGAAAGAGCGATGCCAGGCCTCTCAAGTGGCTCGATACCACTCTTCCAGGGATAAATCCCACTTGGTTGGGGTGTATTAAATCTCCTATGACCTTTTTTAGCCTCTCGGCAAGTATCGCTGAGTAAATTTTAGCATCAGCATTTAATAGGGAGATGGGCATATAGCTGGTCAGTTCTTCCGGGTTTTTGTTCTGTTTTAGGATCGGCACAATATTCCCCCTTAGCATTTCTTCTGGCATTACTCCAGATGTCATGAAGCTATTAAAGAGTCTAGCCAGCATTGGGGCCACCTCGTTGCCAATAATTTTATAGAACACGCCTTCAAAGCCATCTGGCCCAGGGGCCTTCCCTGTTTTTTGGGCCTTAATTTGGTCCATTACTTCCGCATGTGTAATTGGATCGTTTAATATAGTAATAGCTTCAGGCAAAAGTCTTTGTAGGTCCAGACGCCTAAGATGTTCTCTTATCTCAGTAGTATTATTATTACTTGGTCAATTATAAAGAGACTGGTAGTAGGAGTAGAAGTTGTCAGCTTTTAGCAAGGAAAAGATAGGATCCTCATTGTAGACTTGGTACAAGACAATATCAAGGAGCCAAAGAAGTAAATGAGGATATCCACCCCAGAGCGAACTAACCTTTGATTGATCCCCGGACTGAATATCACCGAAGACTAACAGCCCTACCAATAACAGATACCAGCAGAGGAAGTCCAGCAAAATAAAGAAACATAGAAGGAAAATTGATCAGGCCTGATGGTGTACAGGCAGAGTCAGGAACAGGGAACCAGGAGATCAGCCAGGAAAAAGGGAATAAAATGGTCGTGGTCACTAAGCAATGGTCACATTCAAAATTAGACTAATAACACTAGTGAGGTACAGATCACTATCACAAGCAACCTGAGGATTTAAACAGTCTTCCAGAGTAGAGATCCATCCACTAGTCACAGCCGCCAGAAATGATGGCAAGTCATTTCCGGCGTCAGCATGCATGCAGGAATCACTGCGGAGGAGCCTGGAACGAACAGCATCCAGGTAAGTACTGGGGAAGGGGGGAGGAGTTTTAAAAAGCCTCAACAAGAGGGGAAACGCGTTGTGTGAGAGGAGAGGAGTGCACAGACAACACTATTGGTTTTATGGACAAGCATCTGGGACTTTTAAAACTTTTTTAAATGTAAGATCTTACTGTTTGTTGGTTTTATTGCTTATATTAAAATACTTACTTGTGCAATCCTGCCTTCTCCTTCCCATGTGATCTGGATATCTGGGCTGCCTCTGGAGCTGGTTTACAAGATCTACCTGCTCTTATCTGAGCTCACCCACGCTATTTATTTTGAGCAGGGTATTGCTCATGTAAATGTGAGTGTACCATTTATGCACTTTGCACTATTATACCATTGCACTGATATACTACACTATTATTGTTTTTTTTTTTTCTTTCCCTGTGCATAATATCTGAGCATTTCGTCTCATAGAAAAGGGTAATGCTCTTTTTTTCTAGTGTTGGTCACTAGCGCACATGTTCACTTTATTGTATTTATATCTTTCTTTCTGTTAGTCTGTTTGTCTATCCGTCTGTCAATCTGATACTCTATGTAACAATCTGTCTGTCTGTTTCTCTGTCTACCAATCTGCCCGGCTGTCTGTTTATTGATCTGTCTACCAATATGTCTGTCTATCTGTCTATCAGTCGATCTGTCTATTAATCTGTCTGTCTCTCTATCCATCCATCTATCTACCTACCTAACAACTCATCTCTCTACCTATCTATCTTTCTGTCTGTTTGTCTCGTTATATTTTTTTCCCAATTTTGTACTTTCGTAAATAAGCCTCTATATAGTAATTACACAGTGTATGTCACCTGTATAAATCAGTTTGTCACATAGTCACTGACAATGTCTGGATAACATGACAGGAATCCCCTGTGAATGATGATACTTTTCTCATTTACCCATGCATATTTAAACTTACCTGTTACTACATGATACTAGTCATGCAATTAATTTTAGATATTATCACCATCCCTGGTGGATCCTCAGTTCATTTAGGAAATTATGTTTTTAATTTTATCATGCATTTCAAAGCCTTTTAATCCTACTTCCTGGATAATTCTATCATATAATTCTATCATATACCAGAAAATGTTTAATGGGTTGTTCTGTTTAATTAATTTCAATTTGTATCTTATATGTATCTATTTTTGGCATTTATTTACAGTAGATTTGTCTAGAATTACTATGATTCTCAATTTAGTTGTACTAAAATAGAGCAATTGGTCAGCATTCTGAAACCTTTATTATCAGGGTAAATTAATTTCCATGAAAAAGTCCATTTTAATCAATGTATTTCACAGTTGCCATGTTGTCATTTGACTCAAGACAAAACTTTTCAATCCCTATTGCTTAGGTAAAATAGCAAAATATTTTATCTATTCAAAACAAAATGTAATCCCAATAGTAAATGGCAATATAAGGGACAAAACCTGGTGTATTTCCCCTGCTAGAAGAGAAAATATTTCCATGTTTCTAAGTAAGTTATATTGAATGGGCATCTTTTGTCAACTCACCTTCACTTTTATTGAAAAGTTCCCAGTTACAAGTCAAGAAACACAGTGAACAAATAAGTCTTTATTTATGATCTTGCATTTTAGTAAAGATCGACTTCATTTATTACTTGTCTTAATGAAGATAACAGGGCTCAGGTTTATAAAATGCATGTCTACAGAAGACTCAAACAAAAATGTATGACATGAACAGTTACTATTAAAAGTGTTTGCATACATGGCCTGGTACCACGGTTTTACCATACAATGCTTTTACATCACCTATTACAAAAAAAATAGCTAATTTAGCTAATATATTAGGTTCAACAGTTTGTTTTAACTGATCTGCATTAGAGGTCTGTCTAGGGCTGTTCCAGGGATTTTGGTGCCACATCACTTTATTAGAATTACTAAAGCTATAAAGGTGGATTTGGTGGTATGAAACACATTCCTGATGCATTTTTTATGAAGGAGATCAGTTTAGCTCAGGAGTTGGAGGTGTTTGTAGTTGTTTCTTTAGCTGGGTAAATGATTGGAGACAGAGATGATGCTGGGGGAATGATAGGGAACCTGGACGACTCTGGGTGACTGACAACAGAGATGATGCTAGGGAGCTGATTGAGGACAGAAATTATGCTGTGGATCTGATTGTGATAGGGTTAATGCTGGGAGACTGATTGGGAACAGATAATTCTGCAGGTAATCAGGGCAGAAGATGCTGATTGGTGAGAGATGACACTGGTGAGGCTGAGTGGGGACCGACATGAAGCTGTGGAGGTGATTAGGGACAGAGATGACACTGGGGAGCTTTCTTGGGACAGAGATGACATTAGGGATGTGATTAGGGACAGAGATGTTGCTGGGGAGCTGATTGGGACAGGGATGATCCTGGGGGACAGAAATAACACTGTGGGGCTAATTGGGCATAGCTGATGCTATTGGTGATTGGGGACAGATGATGCTGGGCAACAAATTAGAGATAGATATAATGCTGGGAGGCTGATTGGGGACAGATAACACTGGGGGGATTGATCAGGGGCAGATGACACTGGGTTCCTGAATGGGGACAGAGATGAGGCTGGGGGCTAATTAGAGACAGATTATTAGAGACAGATTTGGGACAGAAATTAAGCTGGAGGCTGATTGGGGACAGAGATAACTCACAGGTTGATTGGGGAAAGAGATAATGCTGAGGAGTTGATGGGGCCAGAAATGATACTGGGGAGCTGATTGGAAACAGAGGTGACACTGGGGAGTTGAATGAAGACAGAGATGACACTGAGGGGCTGAATAGGGACAGAGATGACACAAGGGGCCTGAATGGGGATAGCGGTGACACTGGGGAGCTTATTGGGGATAGATGTGACACTGGGGAGCTGATTGGAGACACAGATGATACTGGGAGCAGATTTGGGATAGATACTACACTACTAGGGGTGCTGAATGAGGAGAGAGTTGACACTGAGGAGCTGATTTGGAACCAAGATTACACTGGGGAGCTGAATGGAAACAGTGATGACACTGGAAAGCAGATTTGGGATTACGACGACACTGGAGGGGGGATAAATGGGGACAGAGATTATACAAATATATGTGTGTGTGTGTATGTGTGTATATATAGCTGTGGCCTTATTCTCCCAATATTGGTCCCGATTTTGGGGTGGTGTTATTGATTTAGTAAACCTAATCATCAACTAGTCCAATGACAAGCATGTGGGGACCTGATTCATTTGCATGAAATGGCGGAAACACCTCGGATCTGAGTTTCAGTTCAGAAGAACAGTCAGTATGTTATAAATTGACTTTGATGGACTTCACAGTTGTGAGGGTCCAAGTCAGTTTTTCTTTGATTTTAATCTATTTGGCTCTCGCTATTTCTAAATACCAAAAGATTAAGTGTTTGACTGCCTACTGAAACCTATTTTTAGTGGTGTGTACTAAACCTCAGAATTTGCCAATTGTTTGGAAATGGCTCCAGATGATTATTAAAGGGATTTCCAAAACAAATTTGATCGTTTTTATTGTCAAATAGATACATTTATATTATTGTTTTCTTTTCTGTACATTTTCTTTTTTTGTAAATTACATGAAAAGATCAGAGATAATAATTCTATCCAGCAAGAAACTTAAAACTTAAAAAAGAAAGTAAATCCTTGTCACTAATACGATTATACATGATCCATGGCAGTATTTATTTACACAGGCATCTTTTTGATTTATTCCCTTCTATTTTACAAACTACACTTATGAGTAAGTTTCAGTATCACTTAAAACATATGTATTTAAGTGGCATTTGTCTCCTCTCCTGCTCCCCAAATTATTTCTCTTGGATAAATCTGTAGCTTCTGTTTTGTGCTTGAATGCATACACTGCCTTCCTACAGCACCTCAGGGAATTGCCCTCTTATTACCACAATTACAATCTGTACACATTTCATTAAACTAATATCGCTTTGCACAAGCTTTCTCCACAGAACTGCACAGCTGGAGGGCCATTTCTTTTCCTCAGCTTAAACACTTTGACAGGTTAAGAAAGCTATTATGGCTGAATAACAGGTGTTGCAAAACAATGTGCATTTGATGTTTAAATGAGAGAGCTTCTTTATTGACTGGCTTTATTGCAGATAAGATTCTCCTTTTTCAAGATGACTGGATTTTTATTGTTTTTATGGCATTTTAATGTATTTTTTGTTGTTTCTCAATCGGTCCTGAGTGGCTTTCTGTACTTATTTGTTATTCTGACTTTTTGTTTTATTTTCTCTTTTTGGTTTTTATATTTTGGTGAGAGATGCCACGCCTGAGAATTATTGTCTTTGTCTACTATTGTTTAATCTCTTATTTGAACATAGAGTGACTCATGAGGTATTGTATCTAGGCAAACTAAACTATCTTCAGTACTATTGTTTTCCATAACTGCACAACATTTTCTTTGTAAAAAAATCATCTCTTCTAAGAGCACTAAATCAGTTAAATTAATTATCATACATTTTTGACAATATTTTGAGCATACATTTTATAGTCCCATAGTTCGGTGTATGTTTTTTTTAAAAGAGGTTTACAAGCAGTGGTGGATGCTCCATATGTGCTACTAATTTCCGGAATTTGTGTGCTCTGAACACAGAGCACACAAACCCCAGAAATACATCCTGGAGACAGACGGAAGCTGCGAATTCAGCAGCAGAGTCACTCACTGTTGCCAAGCACTAAAAGTATACGAATTTGCAGCTGCCGTCAGCCCCTCGGATGTATCACGTGTATTTCTGGGGGTTTGTGTGCTGGCTGTTTGGAGCACACAAACCCCTGGAAATACACAAGATATGTTGTGCCCCTGAGTGACAGGCATGCTCTGGACTTGTTTACAAGGTAAGTGGGTAACATAGTTAGTAAACATGAAAACACATTTAGAGATAGAAACACAGAATGTCTAACTCATGCATGCTTAACTCCTTCACTCTATTAGTCTGTGCCACTTACACTGGAAGTCTATTCGATGCATCCACTACCTTCTCAGTAAAGTAACGCTGCCTGGTATTACTTTTAAACTTATGCCCTTATATGCTTACCTAGATTTCAGTAAGGCTTTTGACACTGTCGCACATAGAAGGCTTATCAATAAACTGAAATCTTTGAGTTTGGATTTCAATATTGTTGAATGGATTAGACAATGGCTGAGTGACAGGCAACAGAGGGTTGTAGTCAATGGGGTATATTCGATGCAAGGTCTTGTTACTAGTGGGGTACCTCAGGGATCTGTTCTTGGACCCATTCTCTTTAATATTTTTATTAGCGATATTGCAGAAGGTCTTGTTGGCAAAGTATGTATTTTTGCCGATGATACAAAGATTTGCAGCAGGGTTGATATTCATGGAGGGATAAGCCAAATGGCAAATGATTTAGATAAACTAGAAAAATGGTCAGAGCAGTGGCAACTGGCATTTAATGTGGACAAGTGCAAGATTATGCACCTTGGGCGTAAAAACCCAAAAGCAGAATATAGACTATTTGGTACAGTCCTAACCTCAACATCTGAGGAAAGGGATTTAGGAGTAATAATTTCAGAGGACTTGAAGGTAGGTAGGCAATGCAATAGAGCAGCAGGAAATGCTAGCAGAATGCTTGGTTGCATAGGGAGAGGTATTAGCAGTAGGAAGAGGGAAGTGCTCATGCCATTGTACAGAGCACTGGTGAGACCTCACTTGGAGTATTGTACGCAGTACTGGAGACCGTATCTCCAGAAGGATATTGATACTTTGGAGAGAGTTCAGAGAAGGGCTACTAAACTGGTTCATGGGTTGAAGGATAAAACTTACCAGGAAAGGTTAAAGCATCTTAACATGTATAGCTTGGAGGAAAGACATAACAGGGGGGATATGATAGAAACATTTAAATACATAAAGGGAATCAACACAGTAAAGGAAGAGAGTATATTTAAAAGAAGAAAAACTACCACAACTAGAGGACATAGTCTTAAATTAGAGGGGCAACGATTTAAAACTAATATCAGGAAGTATTACTTTATTGAGAGGGTAGTGGATGTATGGAATAGCCTGCCAGCAGAAGTGGTAGAGGTAAACACAGTCAAGGATTTTAAGCATGCGTGGTATAGACACAAGGCTATCCTAGCTATAAGACCGGGAACGGGGGACTAAGAAAAGTACTCAAAAAAAAAAATTGGGCAGATTAGATGGACCGAATGGTTCTTATCTGCCGACACATTCTAAGTTTCTATGTTTCTATGTTTCTATTTTAAGACCATGTCCTAGTGTTATGGTAGTTTTCTCTCCTCCTTTTCTGCGTGGTTTCCTTTATGTATTTAAATATTTCTATCATGTCCCCTTTGTCTCGTCTTTCCTCAAAGCTTTACATGTACAAATACTTTAACTTGTCCTGGTTAGTGTTATCCTGCAATCCATGAACCAGTTTAGCAGCCCTGTATATAGTCCGACATTACTCAGTTATAGAGACTATAGCTTCTTCCTACTTCATGGAGCTCAGGACTGAAGGATTCAGAGAACAATGTGGGGTTGGTCTGCATTCTCAATTTTGGCAAATTTCAGGACCAAAACTTTTCATTCACTTTTCCATGCCATCAATATGACAGTTTTGAAAAAAAAAAACACCCATAGTGGATGGAATAAGACTCTTGTGTGGCATGATATGCTAATGAGTCAGATAAAAGAAAAAAAAAAAAACAGCTGACAATCGAACATCTTCTGTCTGGAAATCGACCAACCTATTAACTGAGAGTGGACCTTCTCCTGGAGAACCAGTTCCTCTAACACTAGTTCTGCCTCTGTAATGGTGCACGTGGGCAAAAAAAAAGTGATTCCTCTCCCAAGTAGGTCACATCCTATTAGTCTGGCTATTTGAGCTTGGTGTGAGGGATCACACTTCGTTGTCTGTCTCTGGTGTCCCAATACATTTGTTCATATAGGACCAAAAAAGGAGCTATTTAAACAAAAATAATAATTTGGAGCAAACTGCCAACACATTCTATTGGTTTCCATGGTAATTACTACTATTTTAGCACATTTTCCTGAAATAGCACCAGTTTTGTCTTGATAAATATAGCCCTAAGTGTATATTCCTAACATTGAGATTAAACCATTATTTTTCGCATCTTCTGAGTGTGATTATGTTCTTGACAACAAAGAAGCAACCTGGAACGTCCTGTATAGGGGCACTTATTTTTATACTGGCAGACCTATGTTATGAGCTCATTATAGCATGCTGGCCACTGCTACAACATAGTTTTATATGTCTGAATAGGCACCAATATTCCTATTAATATTTAAAATAAATTGTATGTGAAATGTAAACTGAATATATTTATATTGTACACAAATATTTTTTGATTAACATGACATATTAACACATTAACATGAAAAACCTTAATTAGTTTTAAAAAAATGAACTTACCTTTAACAAGATAAGATTACCAGCAAATGAGAAAACATACTACACGATTAAGTAATTGCAATCCTTTTTTATATTAAAGAAAATAAATGAGTCATAAAAGAACAAATGTAAAATGATTTGTAAGTCTTAAAAATATGAATAAACGAGGAAATAAGAGAAAATCTGATTAGTAATATTTTCCATCTAAATAAAAATGACAATATGGAATGAGAAACAGCTAATTCATTATTTAAATAGTTACCCAAACATAATGAAAAATTGAATAATTAAAATTCAGTTTTGTAAAACTACATCACTGGCAGTGCTAATGAAACAAATAATGATTTAGCACACATTGATTAATGTATGCAATTGCTGCGCGATAAACAATTAGATGCATTTAAGATAAATTAAATAAAACTCTTACAGTTATTTGTACCATTAACTTTACAGAAATCAGTGTCGGATGTTGTTGAGACTCAAAAATATTTATTGCTATTGAATTGTCATCCACTGTCTTGCCCACAATCTCATTTTACTCCAGTGTTTCCTGAAATCGGTCTGCTAAACAATTTGCTCTTTTCAGGTCACCAGTATATTTTCAATTACATTATACTGTAACAGTTTAGCTATTGTAAGTTCAAAGGATTGTGTAATCAGTATTACTTTTGTATTTTAGGTGTATCTATTATTTATTTTTAGTTATTTAAGAATATATTGATAGAACTATTGCGCCTCTTTGTGTTACTGTATTCCCAACTACTTTTCAAGGTGAAAGTCCACTTACAGAAAATATTTCTGGTTTTCTTATGTTGGGCGTTCAGGTCAAATACACATATTTTTACCTATAGACATGGGCGTCCACAGGATTTTTTCCGGGGGGGGGGGGGGGGGGATCAATATAAAAGCAGGAATGGACTCATATGGAAATCAGCCATTTATTAAAAACAATTGGCGAGACATAGAAATAAAATCAATAACAGTCAAAGTGATTTTGTGAGAAGACAGACCTCTAGTTCTGACAGCTCGACTCATTCAGTACAATTAGCACAAAATCCTCCCCAGTACCCCTAATACCTCCTCCATTTTGCTTATCATTGTTGGCTCAGGAGAGAGGGTCTACCTGGTGGGAGGCAAATGTTACAAAAATACCTATTTATAGGGCAATTATATAACCATAGTAGTAGTAGCTAACAGGCAAGCATATACCTGAGCTTCATGGGACTTTTACAATAGCTGGGGTGGTAAAGATTAGCCACTATTACCCCAGTGTACAATCCCAGTGGTAATCAGCCAGTAATGGGCTGGCTGTATATCATGGGAGCGGTGGTCAACAACAAAAAAGTGAGTGTGCAGTGTAACAATCCCAGTCTGTAACTATAAAGTTAAGCTGGAAATATGGCTAGTTTAATAGCTAGTAATATTATTGTAGTCAGTGTTTGTACTGTAGACTTACTGTAACTTCATTGCCCCTCCCCCTCACACAGCCCCATCCACAGTTAAGAACTAGCAATGTTAACATCATGGGAGTTGCAGTCAACAAAAGTTCTGTTCAACAAAAGTTGTTGTGTTGTGAAGTGCAGCTCTGTGATGATTGGAAGTATTCCAAAAAGGATATTTAGATGCAATAAAAAGGGACATAAAGGTCTGGTTCCAAAAAAGGACACATGGTAGTTATGCAGAAGTGGTGACTAACCTTTGTCACTACAGGTGCTGTTCTTATATTTCTCATGATGTTCAGCCAACCAAATGGATGGCTGAGGATCATGAGTTGTGCATTCCACAGCAGCTGTGCTACCAAACCATAATCATATAATGCCAGCTTTTGGCACTCTAGTTGTTGAGTGCTCTCCTTCCTATGATGTTTAACACATTGGCTGAGAGTCATGGGAAATGTAGTCTCAACAGCTCGAGTATTAACTGAATTTTTATTTTAGAATCCAGCCCTCTGGTTGGTTTGGCATGAAAAGGGTTACCAGATAATGATCTTACCAGTTAACAGCTCCTGCATGAGGAAACATGAATACAGTGGAGGGAATAAACAGAAACAAGCCAATCCCAAGATAAAGGAAGTCTAGTGACTGGGAGAGAGACCAGTTGGATGAAAGGAGGGATCTAAGGGAAGCTGGTCAATTGGGTGACAGACAGTTGGTGGCCAATGGAAGTTGGAAGAAGATAAGGGAACTTGCGCAATACCATAATGAAAGGTATTTAGTTGTGAGTGAGGGAAAAATAAAATTAATAATAATTGAAACCAGTATAATGTCATCCAACCTGGCAAGTATGGTTAATCCATAACGCCATGTCCCTTATAATCTGTTTGTTAAAAATAATTTTGCTGACAATACTAATTTCAGACAATTCTGTTGTATATATCCCCCTGTGATATTGAGAAGGAAGGGCAGCAGTTCTTGTCTTTGAGAAAGAAGTTTCATTAGCAAATACACTCCACAATTGATTATAGTATGTATTTATATGGTGTGCATTTTAGAATAGTACTGTTATCTGCAGCAACCATACTGTGTACACAAACAGACAAAAGTGACCCAGCTGGTATAGTAGAATACTAGAAGGAGCAATTCACTAAAAGGTGAGTAGTACATGAGATTAGGTGAGTTGATGTGAGATGAACATTTCTTCTCAACAATTTAGCTACACATTGTGCATGGACAAAAGTGCTACTAAAGATCACTGAACAATAAAGATGCAGCTATTGCATCATGTGATACCAGAGCTGAAGTAACACAAACATAGCCCCCTATTTTGACAGCAAGTGATAGTGACTACATTAACATTTATTTATGTGGTGAATTTACACAGCGATTTGCATGGTAGGAAGCCTTGCTGGTAAACTTTCAGTCAAGTTGGTACCACATAACACACTATGCAGGATAATGGAAATCAGGTTGTACCCATTACAGCCATCTAGTCGTTCACTGGAAATAATGGAAAATTAATCTAACCTTAATTTTTATTTATTTCTTTAACAGACAATAGTTGGCTTGACTTTACTTTTAAAACACTCTTGATTATTAATCAAAAGCCAAAGCAGTGGCCTTGTTTTTTCATGTTCATACAACTGATCTTCAGTGTAAACAACCCACACTGTACAGTTCGAAACATGTTGCATCTCCTGTATAACAACTCCATGTCAGTATTGTTCTCTCATTCATGGAGACATGATAGGTATAATATAGCATTACAGTGTAATTGATTACATGTATAGTGATCTGATAACTATTATGACCCTAAACTCTGATTAATATACTGTGAGTGGCCCTATTTTTCCATCGTAATTGAATGTAATATGTATTGTTTTGGATGGATGATTTAAACATGATTTGAAAATGAGCACTTCTTAGAAATGTCAAATTTTTAGAAGAAAATGACATTCAAATTTAAATAATAACAGCTTTGTGGACAATGTTCGATTTAAAAAGGAAATCAAATTTTCAAGCAGGACATAAGCAATTATGTAAGTCATGTTTTCTGCCTTTTTCAGTCTATGGTTTGCCGTTCTCAAGGACTGCCAGTCCACTTGTCAGAACAATTATTTTAAAACAATTGTTTCATTTGGAAAAGATGCTGCTGCACAAGTGATGTTCAATTGTCAGTGACACATTCAATTAAAACAGACAAGAAGGGAGCTCTAATACCCTGTGTGCCTTGTCCAACTGTATCAATCAACGATGAATAACCAATGAAACTCATTTGAGCAATAGCCTGGATGTCAGAGTTGGAACATGTTGTATCAACCCAGGGTTTCTTAGTATCTTCATTTCCTGTACATCATACAGCCAATACCATGCATCCTCCCAGTAATAACCATGTACAATATGCCAAGGATCCTTCTGGTATTGGAATAAGATACAATCTGAGGTAGTCTTGACAGCTGGTTGAATGTAGGGTGGCAGGTTGCACTGAAAAGATAGCATTTGGAAAAACGGTGTGTTATGATCACCATTACTTGTGTGCAGATGTCATTTCCCAACCTCGTGGCTATAGGTTAAGATAGCAATATTACATTGGTTCAAAGCCAGACAGAACTTTAAATACTCTTTGTGAAAAGATATATAGGCTTTGATAGCTTCTATAGCAAGCTAACACATACAGGAGTAAAAAATCTACTATTTCCATGTTTGGCTTAGACTATATTTTGCCAGGAAATATGCATTGCATGTTATTTCATAATATTGTCCAGCAATATAATTAATGTAGGAAAAGGTAAATCTTATGGAATATTATAATATGACTTCATTTTATAGATTTGTACTAAGTATGTACGTGTCCACACAAAGTTTTTGAACAAATCTATTAACACAAATATATGTTTAAAATAGCATATGAAAATCAAACATATTTCCCTTAAATGTTGTAATTGTTTGTCTTTTTTTCTAACATTTTTTAATCCAAAGTGAAAATGGGTGAAGTTGGTCCCAACATCCATATGGTATTTTTAGATGGATGTAGCATATACAGAAATCTAGTATTATCTGACACATGAGTATATTGTAGGGTTTTGGTGCAGGTCCATTAGATACCTTACTGTAGAAAGTTTGTTGTGTCCCACAGGTGTCTCCTGGGTCTACTCTGTTGCTCAGGGTGACTGGTTCTTTAGATGACTGTACTAACACACTTGTCCTGTCTGTGTGCTGCATAGCAATAAATTAATGTCAGGAGCTCTTGTATCTTTAACCTTGAACAGCATATTACTAGTATATTAATTTAGGCAACTCATTTTTGAAGGTAATCAGATATGATCAGCCACTCTTTAGATGGTAGGGAAATGTATGTGGTGCTAGATACAACCAGCCCCAGGCAGGAGGCTTCTTCACCTTCAATATATATCTTGGCACACTCTACCCTAAACTACTTACAATATATATAGTGTACCTAAATTGGCAAGAAATAGGTCGAATTGCACCAGGTCGAATTGCACTAGGTCGAGTATTGTTTCATATGCAGTAAAGCAATGTTACAGAGCAGATTAATTATTCAAAATAAGTGAAATTAACCTTACATTTACAAGGGCACTACAGGTCCAAAGTTTCCCATTTGCTATTAGTACAACAGTATTTTTGTTTTTTATAAAACCTAAGGGTCGTCCCAGGTAGCTCCAATGCTCTTTCCCACTGTGATCTAATTTCAGGAAGACCTCAGCTATGGTGGGGCTTATAAATACAAATAAAAATTCTGAAAGTTTTTATTTTCAGCAGCATTATGGTTGGCAGCACAGATTCAATGGCCCTGTTTTATTCTACTATTTAGTTTTTATATAGTCTCCATAGCAAAATCACCCTAATTTGCATTCACATAAATTATTGCTTTTTTCACTTCTGTTCACATTGATTCACTACAAATTCGCATTGTTTTGGACCTGAGAATATGAAGTGGAAGAACACAGAACACATGTGAATTGTAGGGAAGGTCAACTAAGTCAGTTTTGCTAGATATGCACTACGTTTTGAATTCAATATTGAATTTAATATTAAGGATGCTCTGTATAAAAATCTTGGGCCATAACACATGAATGTCCATACACATATATAAAAGAGCCTATGATTACGTGCCGACAGGCACGAAATACGTAAGGCGGATTTTTCTGTGAGTTGTTACTAAAGGTTTGTGCAAGCCGCTTTTTTCACTCTTCAATAAATCACACTCATTTGGGAATCATCTGGTCTGGTCACTCCGCAATCCGTTTTTTCTTTTTGATTTATACATATATAAAGTGAACAGAAATCTCAGTGCAATACCAATGCACTCTCTATTTTGATAGGGCTTGTCACTAAAGACAAGTGACTCTTAATCAATGTTAATTATGTTAATTTGTCATGCAAGCAATGGTTCTAGTGTCAGAGAAAAAGGGAGAACATTGTGTACATGGTGCTTTAAACTATAAAGATATATAGTACCCCAGAGAAGACAGGAATTAACCAAATCTGATTTTATTCATGTAGCCATTCAAAAACATTTGATAAATAAATATAAAAAAAACTCAGTATGTTCCCATTTTTTGATCTTTTTTGTGAGTGTGCATGTGTGTCTCTATCATCTCTCTTAATCTCTAATTACTTATACAAAAAAAATATTCTAAACAATGTGTATTATCTGAAATATACATAGTAATATAGGTACTGAGCCTCTCGTTTAGCAAAATGCTTCAGCAAATAGAAAATGAAATGTCCATACTTGTTTTTTTTTCATTAATGAAACTGTGTGAATGCTGCTATTGATATCTGATTATATTGTCTGGTAGACAGAGAGTAATAGCACCGAAACACTCTACTCCACTACACTCTAATATTCAGTAACAATTAAAGGACAGACTGCTGTTTCCCAAACTATTTCTTGATTTCCCTATGTTACTGGAATAGAATTATATTGTATCCTAAAAAAATATCTACACTAAAATCTTATTTGTGATGCGATTTCTTGTTTCTCTTTGGATGTACATTTCTTTAACATCAAAATCAGCAGTTGGTATTGTAATAAAGACTATCCCATACCACGCTTAAATTTCTTCAGGAAATATTTCTGTAGATCCA
The DNA here is from genome assembly GCA_036172795.1 of Pelodytes ibericus. Classification (NCBI taxonomy): domain Eukaryota; kingdom Metazoa; phylum Chordata; class Amphibia; order Anura; family Pelodytidae; genus Pelodytes; species Pelodytes ibericus. Next base: position 97,230,928 of record CM069863.1, read on the forward strand.
CGCTGTGATGGCAATCTGTCCCATCTGTTTCTTACTCTATAGCCTAAAGTCATTTCCAAGTAGGGTCTGAAACCCTACACCTTGAATTGGACTTATAAAAAGCACTTTTACATTCTATTGACTTAGATTACCTCTATCCAAAGGATTGGCAATTCATTATTAAATATTTGAAATCCCTAGAGATTTTTTTTATATCCAACAGGAATTATAATACATTGATGGAGAAAAAGGAAAGAAATCAATGGTATTTTGAAACTGTGGAGTACATTACATATATTACCAGTGTTATTATATAAATGATATATGTCTATACTGTACTAGTTTATTAAAAATTCCAGGCAACATTGTTTTTAAGCAAAGAGTTAACTAAGCTGGAATTTACTGCTTGTCAGTTTAATATTTGTTATTTCACAGTAAGTGATAACTTAAAATTACAGGAAATTTGATCTTTGATCAGATGCCTTTGTATAAAAATAAATTAAAAAAAGATGTGGCTGCAAGTTTTTCGGGACCCTAAGTCGAAATAGTGTGGGAGAAGGACATTTCTATTCTTTCGAGTGCATATTCCATGTTTCAGCAGGTAAATTCTATTTTATACAATCTCAGGAATGTGATACATTTGTTAACACATTTATTCAAATTTAAATATGTTACAGATACATAAATTATGAAATAATGAGTCACACTGACATAGGTCTCCATCCCATAATGTTACCCTTAGATGATGATTATTGGGACATCATCATCTAAGCATTGTTTATATTGTGAGTGTAGAGAATAAACAAATATCAAAAAAAGTATCTGTATCTCCCAACGTATTCCGCAATAATGTGGGATGCTGTGGGTGGGACTAGGGAGGGTGTGTGTCAGCTTTACAGTGCATGCGCAGTAGCACTGTCACAGAAAAAATATATAAAGTGCTAGAATAAACTTCTTGTGCAAAATCAGCAAATGCCTGTGCACCAATAAAGTATTCAAATATTGTGCACTTATCAATCTTCTATACATACAACTGTTATCTACTCAATATGTGTTAATACAGTACATAAATTTACAGTACATGAAATTACGGTAAAAACATAAATATAATACACAACAAAAAAAGACAAAAACACAGAGGTGTATATACTTAACAGATATTTCGTTTTCTGAGCTTTATTCCATATGAAAAAGAAAAGTTGTATAAATAGATTTTTTATATGGTATATGCACAAAGAGTTAGAATAAGGGCGTGTGGAGTAAATTTTCTTGCAATCCTTTCCATATTTAAAATCCCTTTTCCCTAATTATCTCATATTATTAGGCATAATAGGGGTAAGGTATCCAAACAATTATTCTCATTTTATTTACTTTTTTTCACAGAAAAGTATTACATTATGTATGCTGAAACTTCTCTATTTAAAAAGTTTGAAACATACATATTCCAATATTGTTAATGGATGAAAACTTCTTCTGTTAATGTTTTATTTATATTATATATTTTGGAATATACGGTGACAACGTTCACTTAATTATATTGCTAAAATATGTTATTAGAAAATATTTTCTACTCTACATTTAAAAATAAGTATATATATTGTTTACATATGGCAATGAGACATATATTCTAAACATAAAAATGAATGTTGTATAACCGGCGCAAATAGCAATATAAATTCTGTGTAAAAAGAGCATGCTAATTATAATTTTATTTTTTCATTGCAAGCTATGCAGGATACCATGAAACCAACACACATAAATACTACAAGGGTATGAAACAAAGGCAATGTAATATTAACTGTGACAGTAAATGTATTGATGGCTCTGATGTTCCACATGAGGCATAAGCTTTAAGCAAATCTTTCCCCATCACTTCTAAGGTGCAGGATAGCAATCTGCCACCTGCCCAGAGGAATATTATTCAACAACATAACATAATAAAACAGAAGCTGACAGATAGCATTAGTTAACCACCCCATGTGTATTTTGATATATAGAAACATAATTTATCATGACACATGTTGTCAAAATAATAGCCTAAATGTTGCTAGGATGTGTCAGTCATTAGCACTGTATATTTGTATTCTTTAGAAGCTGTGGCCTTTTTATGTAAATGATGTATGTATTTAAATAAAACATGCACATGTATAACATGTGATGTATTTATGTAAAAAGGTACCTGAGTATTAGTAATTAGTGACATGCATTAAAACAGTAGTCCCACCTACAGTGTCTTAAAAATATTTTTTAGATATGTACTGTATCATGTAAAGTAAAAAAAAAAAAAAGAAACAGATCAGCATTTCCCATGTTCAAAAAACTCCATATAACATGTAATCTGTTCTCTCTATACGTCTATTGAGTTACTTCAGTTGATACTGTAACAGTCTCCCCAAGCCCTCCTTGTGTTACATCTCTGCTTTCCAAACACTTGAAACAGTGAGAGGTAAATTCCTCAGTAATGACTAATGACAATACTTTCCCAGATGGGGGCATGAAACTGCTGCAGAAGAAACCATGAATGTGAAGCAGAGTTGAATGTAGAGTCTGGTCTCTGGAGGGGCACTGCCAGATTGTCCTGTCCTGCCAAGTCAGACTCAGTCTGCGGACCATTTTTCTGTGTACTTGTGGCAGGTTCCATTACAAATTTATAGCAGTCAATGCTTCCTAACACTCGTATAATGGCAAAGGCTGCTAATTGACCAGGAACCTGTTTTGATCCTCCTCTCATAGCCAATGCGAGAGAGACTATTAGCTGGCTGTACAATAACTCTGCTGTGTGTCTGTTTCTCTCCCTACTTAACCCCTTCCCGCTTGTAAGACGTGCTATGCCGTCCTACTTTTTAGTGCCTAGAGGCTAGTAGGACTTCATAGAACTTGTCAGAGTGAGGTCACTTTGAGTGACCTCAATCTGACACAGAAAATGTAGCTGACACTCAAAGTGAGCGTTGGCTACATTTTACTGTAAAAAGCTGAGGTACTACATAGACCGTCCTGCATGTAACAGCTCGTTGTGGCTCCCCGTGATGAGCTGTGCTGAGGATCCCACTGCAGGGACTTGCAGCAGGATCCCCAGTGTCAGATGAGGCCACTTTCAGTCTGACATAAGAAATGTAGTGAACGCTCAAACTGCTCAAACCTAGTACATCTCCGGCATTCGTGACGTCATGAAGTATCACGGGATGTCAGCAGGAACCAACAGGGTCTATAGAGCTTGCATGTTCCTGGCACCCGATCAATTCATGATCGGCATCCAGGAATACACAGACGTCAGATGGTGCTTTGGTCGTTAAGTACAAAAGCACCATCCAGCATGAAGGGGTTAAACTGTCCTTGTGGCATTAGTGAAGCCTGTCAGAAGTGCATAAACAGACATGGTTTGCAGACTGAGCCTGACTTGGTGGGACTGGAGAGTGCCACTTTGTTAGGACATGGAAGTGCTATCTCAGGGGGACCAGGATGTGCTGCCGTGGCTGAACCTAGGGTCATTGACACCTGTGCAGGGATTTTTTTGGGTTATAAGATGAATCTTGTGTGTTTTTATATATATACTGAAGTCACTGAATTCCAACGTCCTGGTGAAATTATTTTCAATGCAAAAATTACAAGAGAACTATAATTTGTTTTAAAGTAAAAATAAGTGCAGTTCACAAATAATAAAACTGCACAACATAGAGAAAATACGCTAGGTAGAACTGCTCTTTTGTTGGGACATAAAAAAAAAAAAAAACATTGCAAAACTTACAGTTAATATGTGAAAACATTTTTAGAGGAATTTTTTTTATTTTAGAAATAATAATATAAATACCTAGGGGACTATGTAATGGGGTCTCTGCAGTATCTACAAGCGGTTAATGTTCCCACCAGCACCATTAGCAGCTATAACTCAGAATAGTGATATATTATCTTTCATACCTAAGTCTACATCAACAGTATGAGAAGATTTATTAAAGAGGCACGAAAGTTTAAAAATGACTTTTCTTGTTATTTTAAGAATGTTCTTCAAAAGTAAAGAAAGAAATAGCACTTATAGCTTTAGATATATGTTTCTTGTTCACAGCTAACAACTAATTAGTTATGTTAGAGATCTATTAATTGTTAATGAAACTAAGCCTTTCTGCCTAGTAGAGTAATGAGAGACATTTGCTGACTAGATTCTATGTTTAATTCCAGCTTAAAGCCAGCAGTTCACTTTCAATAATTTCTGCTGCTTTATTTTAATTTTTAAAATAGTGGTAAAAATATCATACAATGTACAGATTTTACTTAACCTCTTTAATCTGCAGCATCATTTTATGAAGACTGTATAGATATTGGAATAAGCTGATTTCACTTATGGTCATGTCATATGGCCCTATGATGCTTCCCCTGTTACTTCATCACAGGACCTTAATTTATGCTAATTATAGTGTCAATGGGGTCTATTCATCAATTTAGCAATAATTTGAGCAGGGAAAAACTGGCTGAATTTGCTAAGTGGGGGTAACTAACCAGGTTTGTCCCTGTACAATGTATAGCTAAATTAATGAGAGGAAATGTTCCTCTCACCTCATCTCACCTCAACTCACCTTGTTGCAAATAACACACAATATATTGCCGAGCTAATACAATGGAACAGAAAATTGGACTTCTAGGCAGTGGCGTCCAAAGGGGGGTGCCGGGGGTTCGGACCTCACCCGGTGACACTGCCAGCTGGGGTGACACTCGTGCTGCCGGCATCTCCCTGCAGCACATCGCGCTGCTGTACTTTTTTTTATCTCTGGCAGCTGCATCCGCTGGATTCGGCCACCGGAAAAAAAAGTAAAAAAAAAAAAATCCCTGCGACCGGATGTGACGTTACTACCCATCCGCTGCTGTACTTTTGTTTTTTTTCTCTGGCAGCCGCATCTGCTAGATTCGGCCACCGGAAAAAAAAGTAAAAAAAATTAATCACTGCGACCGGATGAACACTGCACGAAGACGTTTGGCCGGGGACACGGAGCAGCAGTCAGGCGGTAAGTACTGGGGAAGGGGGGAGGAGGGAGGAATAAAACGAGCACTGCATCTGAATGGCACAATAATACAGGCGTTTGAATGGCACAATATTACTGGTATCTGAATGGCACAATAATTATGGTATCTGAATGTCACAATAATACATTCATCTGAATGGCACAATAATTATGGCATTTGAATGGCACAATATTACTGGTATCTGAATGGCACAATATTACTGGCATCTGAATGGCACAATAATACAGGCATCTGAATGACACAATAATACAGGCATCTGAATGGCACAATATTACTGTCATTTGAATGGCACAATATTACTGGTATCTGAATGGCACAATATTACTGGTATCTGAATGGCACAATAATTATGGCATCTGAATGGCACAATAATTATGGCATTTGAATGGCACAATGTTACTGGTATCTGAATGGCACAATAATACAGGCATCTGAATGGCACAATATTTCTGGCATCTGAATGGCACAATATTACTGGCATCATAATGGCACAATAATACTGGCATCTTAATTGCACAATAATACTGGCATCTTAATGGCACAATATTACTGGCATCTTGATGGCACAATATTACTGGCATCTTGATGGGCAAATTGGCTGGGGCATCTTAATGGCACAATATTACTGGCATCTTAATGGCACAATCTTACTGGCATCTGAATGGCACAATATTACTGGCTTATTAGTCAAATTGTCTGGCTTATTAATGACAAAATAATACTGGCATATTATTATTGTGTGTGACATAATTTGTGGGGCTCCTGTATGTGGCATGTTTAATGGGCCATCTGACTGGCATTACTATTTGTTTGGCATCTGTTTGGCATTATATTGGAGGAAATCCAGGGGGTGACACCATGAGTTACCGCACCGGGTGACACGAACCCTAGTGACGCCTCTGCTTCTAAGCAAGTTGTAGAGGTTTCTTAACCAAACCTTATTTTTGCAATTCAGTTGTCAGTTCACTGTGCATTTAAGTGACCCTGCTGAGACAATTGTGTTGCAATGTTCCAAATGTAAATAATAAAGAACATGCATCTGTTTTCTTGGTGATTGCTCCAGTTTTAGAATTTTTTTCAGTGAATTTTTTTTACATTAACTCCCATACTTATTTATTTCTAAAAACATTTTTACTAGGAAAAAATACATTGAAAATTCTCTTTCATCTAATTAGGTTCTTGGCAGCATCTCATATATTTGATTACGTAGTTCATTTATACCCTTATTCTACATGCATAATGTGCAAAGTAGAGGTTCCTGTGAGGAATACATATCATAAGAGCCCTTGAGTTAAATTGTAGTATTGAGCTGATTCAAATTTTATGGCCTTATTGTGTCCAGGAGTTGGTGAGAATGTATTCTAGGACAATTTATTGGCTGTGCAGATCTTGCTTTAGCATTCCTAAAGTTAACTAAAATGATTTACCCATACTATTGAGTGTAGTTGTGGCCTCTTCAAGCCTCCTATACCTAATAGTATGCTATAATAAATATATTAATATCTGTCTCAACAGAAAAAAAAGTACTAAAAGCTACTGTGGGAACATTTCTAGATAGTGTTACCTGTATTTTAAATCACATTGTATCCTAGTCTGTCTCAACAGGTCTCTGCAAGTTTGTGATGCACCGGTGCCATAAAGTTAGTGATATGCAGAACCATGAGTCTTTGGGCAATGCATTGTCCACTTCCGGTTGATAAATATGCACTAAGCTGTTTCTATTGCATTTTCTTAATCTGGGTAGTAGGAAGTGTGGTGTAACACCAGAAGAAGCAAGATTCAGAAATACTGAACTTCAACAGAGCGTCATTATATTGAGACTTGTTGCCATGCTATGCTCTGTATAAAACAAAATACAGACACCAGGGTATACATTAATGTAATCCTGCAATCAGAAGTCCAGTTGAGGATTACCCCTGTGGCTTGTAGTATGGCTTTACTAGACATGCGGTTACCATTCTGTGACCATTACCTCTAATGCAGAGATATTCCTTATTTGTGGTCATTTGTGGTTATTTCCTTATTTGTGGTCACAAGTGCTTTGTGTTCCCTATATAAAATACATCCATGAACAAATATCACATGCTTCATGAATGTTTGTCTTCAGCTTTGACAAGACAAAGTAAAAATTGGTACTGTGCCCAAGTGCTGCAATTCAGAAATACTCCATGTCGAGAACTGCAATAATGAAATGGCCTGTGCATATTATCACATTATTCCTGTAGTGAAAAAAAGATGGCCCATCTGTTATTTTACCCACATTAAGCTAACCTGAACATTTCAAATTAATATAATACTTGCTTTTAACTATCTGTTAATTCATACTTTACTTTAAATATGCTATTTCAGTCTTACATTAAGACCGAAACATTTCTTTCCAAATTAAGTGAAACATGACCACAGTTGATAGCCAATTAGCATACACAATTAGCGGAATATTGACTAACACATGAATTACATAAATACCCTCAAGACACAGACACTTCAGTAGGAGCAAGTGAAAATATTTCATTTATTTTACTTGAAATTAGAATTATTTAGTCCACCTAATCTCAAATTACCTATTTTTTTTTTTTACCTTCAAGTGCCTGTATTTTGTGTAATTTTTCTATACAGTTTTTGTTAAAAAAAAAAAAATGTTTAAGTGCATAGCTCCCAAACATCCCTGTTTTAGACCCAAATCATTCTTTCCTTTGTTCTGTAAGTGTGTGACAGACCTCCAGACCAAAAGAACTGACATTACAGTCCATGTAAACTGCAGTAACTATGTGTATATGTTAGTTCTTGTAAATGTAAATGATGTTTATTCTAAATCACTTACCAAGTTACATAGATAGCTATGAATTGGCAATTAATTCACTAAAAACATCAATACAACGTCCTGCCCACAGCCACACTTTCAGCCTCTCCTCCAAAATCGATCGTGTTCCTCTTTGACCATTTGAAATGTTGGGATGTATACTTATATGAATCTTCTTAACTTATTAGATGAATGCAATGACTGACTGCATCAGCAAGCGCTTTTGAGTACTGGATGAACCTGAGATGGTGGAATCTGTAACAAAAGCTGAACATCCTTCAGATTAGGTACAGTGTAAAAAAAAATTGTTTCTATAATATACCTTGTTTAAGCGTCACTGTTTTTTTTAGAGTAACCAATACTCTCACAGTATATGCTTTACAGTCTAAATAATTAATATGATCTTGGTTCATTTTAACTTTGTTTAAAAATTACTAATTAAATCTAAGAAATGTCTCAAAATTCAACCATGAACGTTAGCTTTAGAAACAACTGTTATTTTTCTGCGAGGCTAGATTAACTATCCACATGCAACACAAAAGGTGAAATACAGTTTAGCAACAAATCTAATAAAATCATTTCTTTCCAGTTTCCCTATAATAATTTAGCTAGTTAAACATTCATTTTGAAAATAGTAACAAAAGCAAAATGCAGATTAACGTTACCTAATAAATCATTTTGTAGAAGCGAAAGCCATCTCATTAAAATCAATACAACTAGCTTTCAAATCTTTGGTTTAAATGAAAAGTACAGCCCTTGAATTCATATTCTATGAGAATTATTATTTTTTTATTTGAGCAATCATAGTTGTATAAAAAAAATACGTTGAAATCAGCATTGCAAACCGATCAGTAGCATCCTCTAGTGTTCTAGAGTCCTCTAGAATTTAGTATCAGCTGCAACCAAAGAGTACTTATTGAAATCTGCACACCATTTTAGTTTTTCAATACGTTATATGCATATATATGCACATGGCCAACCACATGTGATCCTGTATTATTTTCCATTGAACTTCATTCTGAAACCACCGTAAATATGTAACAATGTTAACAATATGATATAGTTTAAAATTAACGTTATTGTTCATGTCATTAAATAGAGATTTTTAAACAAATGACATTTTTATTGTCCACTTTTGATTTCATGGGCCTCACATTTAAATATGCATTCGATAAGATATGGTCAAAGACCAAATATGATATGATAATTTTACGGTGTGAAGAAACATAGGCACATGTTGACACATTCTATATTTCTAAGCTCCTTTTGGGCTGGTGCCAAAAATGTCACTGCATATTCAAAATGAGGTCTTGCAAATGACTTATGAAGAGGCAGAATTGTGACTGATTATCTATTCACTTATTATATAACCGTATTCCTCTATAAATAATTGTCCGTCTGACTTATCCTCTCTCCCATGTCCGTCTGTCTTATCCTCTCTCCCATGTCCGTCTGTCTTTTCCTCTCTCTCATGTCCTTCTGTCACGCTCCTCTCCCTTCCCATGTCTGTCGCACTCCTCTCACTCCCCGTGTCCCTCTGTCTCTCTTCCTTCCATGCCCGTTTCTCTCCTCTTCCTTCCCATGTCCATCTATGTATCCTCTTCTTTCCCATGTCCATCTGTCTCTCCTCTGCCATCCCATATTTGTCTGTCTCTCCTCTGCGAACCCATGTCTGCCTGTCTCTCCTCTACCATCCCATTTATGTCTCTCTCTTCTCCCTTTCCATGTATGGCTCTCTCAACCAATTTGCCCAATAATATGCCAGTGTTATTTTCCATTTAATATGCCCCAGCCAATTTGCCCAATAATATTCCAGTGTTATTTTCCATTTAATATGCCCCAGCCAATTTGCCCAATAATATTCCAGTGTTATTTTCCATTTAATATGCCCCAGCCAAGTTGCCCAATAATATTCCAGTGTTCTTTTCCATTTAATATGCCCCAGCCAATTTGCCCAATAATATTCCAGTGTTATTTGCCATTTAATATGCCCCTACCAATTTTCCCAATAATATGCCAGTGTTATTTGCCATTTAATATGCCCCTGCCAATTTGCTTAATAATATGCCTGTGTTAGTTGCCATTTAATATGCCCCAACCAATTTGTCCAATAATATTCCAGTGTTATTTGCCATTTAATATGCCCCTGACAATTTTCCCAATATGCCAATGTTATTTGCCATTTAATATGCCCCTGCCAATTTCCCCAGTAATATGCCAGTGTTATTTGCCATTTTATATGCCCCAGCCAATTTGCCCAGTAATATGCCAGTTATTTGCCATTTAACATCCCCTGCCAATTTGCCCAGTAATATGCCAGTTATTTGCCATTTTATATGCCCCAGCCAATTTGCCCAGTAATATGCCAGTTATTTGCCATTTAATATCCCCAGCCAATTTGCCCAGTAATATGCCAGTTATTTGCCATTTAATATCCCCAGCCAATTTGCCCAGTAATATGCCAGTTATTTGCCATTTAATATCCCCTGCCAATTTGCCCAGTAATATGCCAGTTATTTGCCATTTAATATCCCCAGCCAATTTGCCCAGTAATATGCCAGTTATTTGCCATTTAATATCCCCTGCCTATTTGCCCAGTAATATGCCAGTGTTAGTTGCCATTAATATTCCCCAGCTAATTTGCCCAATAATATGTCAGTGTTTCCTATCATTAATAAGCCCCTGCCTCTTTCCCCAGTACATTCCCCCCATCTCCCCAGCACTTACCTTTCCCTGGTGGCTAGTGGCAGGCAGCATGGTCTTCTCCATGCTGCCTGTTCGTCTCACAGATGGTTGTGCCGACAGGTCACGTGACCCGGCGCGCGTATGACGTCAGCGCGCCGGTCACGTGACCTGTCGGCACTTCCGTGTCGGCACACTGCACGGGGAGCTGAACAGGCAGCACGGAGGTTTCTCTGTGCTGCCTGTTCGGCTCTCTGTGCAGCCTGCCGGCAGGCAGAGAGAGTGAGGGGGATCTTCCGATCCCTTCTCAGTCTCTGCCTGCAAGCGCGTTTTTTTATTTTTTTTTTAAGTGTCTTTTTTTTTTCTCTCTTCTCGGGGGGGGGGGGGGGGGGGCAATTGCCCCGTTGCCCCCCCCCCCTGGATCCGCCACTGATGGGAACATGAGTACATGAAGCCCAGGCTGCACCTTTTTTGTGCAGATATTAATACCAGTAGAAGTTCGAACACTTCAGTTATGGAATAAGCAGAACACTGGTGACTTTTATGCATCATGTGCCACAGCACTCTATGACCCCACTCTGTGACTTTATGTGGTCTTCCACTTGCTACTGTTCCTAAATACTTCCACTTCCAGTAATACTGCTTAAAATTGACCATGGAATATCTAGCATGGATAACATTTCACAAAGTTCTTCAGAACAACCAATTTCTTCACAAATGTTTGTTAGTGCAGGCTGCATGGCTAGCTGCTTGATTTTATATTCAATATGTTTGTCCATATAGCGCATAACTGTCATTATTTTTTCTCAAGCAAATTATAATTTTACATACGCGTTTTCCACCTAATTGTCCATTTTCCCACTTTGTCTAAATCTCTTGCAGACCTTTTATTGTGACCAGCCTAAGGCACACCTTTACAATAATCATGCTGTTTAATCAGCATCTTGATATGCAACACCTGTGAGGTGGATGGATTATGTCGGCAAAGGAGAAGTGCTCACTAACACAGATTTAGACAGATTTGTGGACAATATTTGAGAGAAATAGGCCTTTTGTGTACATAGAAAAAATCTTAGATCATTGAGTTCAGCTCATAAAAAATTGGGGGCAAAAACAAAAGTGTTGCGTTTATAATTTTGTTCAGTGTTTTTAATGAACATAATGTTGGATTTTTACAAACACAATATCTAAGTAAATCGCAAGACATTTACTTTTTTTTATTTTAATTTATGAATATAATCACCTCATTTATTTGACATGGTAATTATATCAGAAACTAATTTTCATTAGATTAATTGCTACCCCCATTATTTCGTAAAGTGCATTGTACAAAATGCTAATTTATTATAAATGCTGCACACCTTTCATTCAACAGCCCAAAGTTCAACCAAATTATTAAGGTTATAATGCTCTAAATCATTGATATTGCTGAAATATCTGAAAGCTTTAATGAGATAGTTCTGCCTGTATCATTTTAACATGCTAATAACTTGATACATTTTTTAGAACATTTCCTCACTTTACACTACAGTTAGTTAAATGAAGTTTCTCTAGAGTGTTGTTTCATGTTAGGAAAAAATTGCTTACTGACAGTAATTTGTATTCTATCATGAGTAATACTTTAATTTACCAGAATGCATTTCAGCTTTTAAAAAACAAATATGTGAGGGTATAATCATGGCAGATGATATTATAGAGTAACATAACCTGAATCTAGTATGCAGAATTGCATATTAGGCCAAATTGTGCCAACACATTGACAACTTCAGTTGCTATCAACCTTGCCAGTTTTTTTATTTGCTCGTTTGGAATTTTTTATTCAAAACAGCATGGTTACCATAGCATTATTTGGGTTATTTATAGTTATATCCACTTTACTTTGAGCAGACTTATATGTTATACTCTGTACAATGTTTAGACTTATGACAGAATACTGTTATTAAATTTTCTATTTGTAGGGCCTATACATACTCAAAAAGTGCATAGCAGAGCTGACTAGCTGTTCTTGGTTTCAGGGGACAGTGGTCGGAATGAAACCTATGTACCTGGGCCAAATGTGTCCTCAGAAATGGATCAGTGTCAGGCCATTTGAACAAATATTTTTAGGAAAACACCAACAACAGGTCACCAATGTAAAACACATTATGTTATTTCAGAAGGGAATGTGAGGCGTAATATATGTGCATGATGAACTTACTCCATAAATTCAAAGCAAATAAAGTTAGGTCATAAAACTGAATATTTACAATCTGAATGTCAAAAGAAATGTCCCCAAGATTTATTTTAAAAAGACTGATCTCCTTAAGCTAGGTGCTAGAGCAACTGGTGGAGATGAAATGGAGAAAGACAAATAAAAGACAAAACAAACAATAACACTCATTGCAGATTGCATTGGCAAATTGATACAGAGACATGCAACATATAGAGGTCCCTCTTAATCATTAGGTAGTTTTATACAACACAGACCTAGGCAGCTTCTTTCCACACTAGAAAGACTCTGCACGCTATCATTTACATTTGTCTCTATCATTTGCAGTCCTTTCCACTAATAAGATTTCCTCCATTAGTGGGCTCTATTCAATAACATGAGTTATTATCTCAAGTCATTGTTTATGATAGACTGCAATAGACACGTGAGTTAAAAAGACTTTATCATCTTTGGATGCAAAAGCAACTATGTATCTGTTGTAATACATATAAATTTAGATATACATAGGTTCTAAAGTGCAAGAAGTAAAAGAAGAGCCCTACATAAATTATGCAGAATCAGCATATGAGAAGACACATTTTTGGATACATCCAGGGCGGAGTTAGGATGTTGTTTTCCCACTCCTATGTGCTGGAAAGCAATGCTACCAGGCTGAGGAAGCAGTGATTTGCTCAAATGCCCCATGCAGAGACCTTCCTGTGCTTCAAGAATCATTTGTTTTGTTTGGGGGTGGGTAAAGTGGACCTTGCCTTGCCCCTCTTCTTTTACCACTACCCTGGTCCCCTCCTTGCCCTAATCCCTAGCTTGCCATTATTTTGGTTGTTTTTTTTGTTAATTTGTTTTGCTGTTGTTGCAGTCTGCTAACAGTCTGCACCTATGACTTGTATTAATTCCATGAAACTGTGCCTACTACCAATGGACATTTTGTTTATATTTTTGGTATAAGTTCTCTTCTGTACTTTCGCGATATTTTTTGTCTGAAATTTCCCATAGGATAGAATGGCAATTTAGAGGCTACCAGTTCGGTTCGGTATTCTATGAGAATTATTATTTTTTTATTTGAGCAATCATAGTTGTATAAAAAAAATACGTTGAAATCAGCATTGCAAACCGATCAGTAGCATCCTCTAGTGTTCTAGAGTCCTCTAGAATTTAGTATCAGCTGCAACCATAGAGTACTTATTGAAATCTGCACACCATTTTAGTTTTTCAATACGTTATATGCATATATATGCACATGGCCAACCACATGTGATCCTGTATTATTTTCCATTGAACTTCATTCTGAAACCACCGTAAATATGTAACAATGTTAACAATATGATATAGTTTAAAATTAACGTTATTGTTCATGTCATTAAATAGAGATTTTTAAACAAATGACATTTTTATTATCCACTTTTGATTTCATGGGCCTCACATTTAAATATGCATTCGATAAGATATGGTCAAAGACCAAATATGATATGATAATTTTATGGTGTGAAGAAACATAGGCACATGTTGACACATTCTATATTTCTAAGCTCCTTTTGGGCTGGTGCCAAAAATGTCACTGCATATTCAAAATGAGGTCTTGCAAATGACTTATGAAGAGGCAGAATTGTGACTGATTATCTATTCACTTATTATATAACCGTATTCCTCTATAAATAATTGACTCATCCAGAGTCTAGTGGCGGACATCTAGGAGTCATGAAAGACATGAAAGAAAGAAAAAGACAGCTATTGGACATAGACAGAGGGGGAAAGGGAGAGAGAAAGACAGCTGGGGTGATTACATTTGGAGAGTGAGACAGAAAGACAGTAAGAGATGAAAGGGCAAGCAAGAGAGACAGACAGCTAGGAGAGAGAGAAAGAAAGTAGGGGAGATAGACAGTTGGGAGAGATGAAAGAGGAAGAGAGAGAGAGACAACTGGGGGAGGTGAAAGGGGAGAGAAATAGCTGTGGGAAGTAGGCATAGAGAGACAAACAATTATAAGTGGGATCTGCTGGTGAAGGGGAAATGGGACTTACAATAAGTTTAATTATTTTTTATATATGACATTAATGAATAATATAATTCAATTAGAAAAGTTTTGTAAAAACACAGCAACCTCCACTTAGCACCTCCACTTGAGGATGTTTTGCAAAGTAAATCACTAGGACACCATATTTATAGAAAAACATGTAAGCGCTAGTTTTGAGCGAACCCGAACCGCAATGTTCAGGTTCGTACCGAACATTACGGTGTCTGTACCACGGACCCGAACCCGGACATTTCACTGTATGTTCGGGTTGGAGTTCGAGGTTCGGCTATAAACCGAAAGTCTTTAAACCGAAAGTCATTCGAAAAGGGGAAAGTCTATAAACCGAATATTTGGGTAAAGAGCTAAATTAGATTTTTGATAATATATATTCGTCCAACATCCTGCTGTAGACCGGAGGATAGATAAACATCAATCTAATCATATGTATCTCGCAGATTGACAGAGAACAATTTAATTTACCTTAATAGATTTGTGAATTTCACACATCAAAAGTCTATTGGACACATTTGCTAAGGCCCAGCATGCTACTGAATCTTTCACCAAGAGACCCAGCGCTTGTTCTTTTTTTTCCCATTTTATTATGAAAATACATAATTACACGAATATATATAGATATATAATCACACATAAACATACATAAATACACATGAATAAAAACATTCTTCTTACCCCCTTTTCCTTTTCTCCCCACTCCCCACTCTACACTCCCCCGTTCCTCATTGTTATGGATACAATAACAATTTCCATGAACTCTGGACAAATAATATCCTGGACCCTACAACCAATGGGTCCTGTGACCAGTGAGCACACAAGAAAACCAACCATCATATCCGTTCAGACTTAAAATATACAAATCCTATTGTAAACAAACTAAGTTTTAGGCTTTTTGAGGGCCACCCAATGATGTTTGCCATTTCTAAACCTATTGTCTAATAAGGAGTAGGAACTAAGCATATTTCCCTAATCCACTCATCCCATTTATTATGGTCCTCTCCCATATCGTTTGCTCTTTTTAATCCCCTTTCCATATTAATTTGAAATAGCAGCTGGTTTCTGCATATTCCTATTGATGGAACCAGATCACTCTTCCAATTCCTCACCAGAATGATTTTAGCCACTAATAGGCAATGTGTCGCCAGAGTGATCTGGCTATAATCCATATCAGGCCAGTTCAGATGTAATAATACTGCTTCTGGACTTTTTGGTATTCTTACTCTAGCAACATTATTTATTGTATTCATGATCATACTCCAAAAGTTTTCCAGTTGTATACATTGCCACCATATATGAAGGTAAGTTCCTCTTTTTAATCTGCATCTCCAGCATAGATCATCACTTAGAGGAGATGTTCTTTGGACCTTAGTTAGCGTCATATACCATCTATTTAGGATCTTGTATTGGGTCTCCATCAAGGATAGACTGTGCATTACTTTTCTTACACTGATACCAGTCCGCGATGTCTATTGTCATTTTTAAATCTTTCTCCCATGTTATTTTAGCTGTCGGGATACTTACTTTTTTTGTTACTCTAATCAAATTTACACATTTCGCTAGAATGTTTTTGCTTGTACTCTTATGAAAAATTTGTTCTAACTGATGGTATAAATCTCCATTTTATAGAATGGTCCTATTTTTTCCAGGGAATTTTTGACTCTTAAATAGGTATACAGTTCTTTTGATTGTGATTTGTATTTATTTTCTAATTTAGGGAAAGATACAATCTTTCCTTCTTGTAGCAAGTCCTCAATATGGATAATTTGATTTATCTTCCAACTTTTTGAGGATATATTTTCTGTTTCCAATTCTATAATCTTATTGGGTTGGAAGTTCCTTATTGTATTGGTTAGATCTATTATTTTTTTAATTCCTTCCCATATTGGCAAAATCTGCCTGAGGATTATGCTTTTTTCCCAAGCTCCATATTACCCGGCTTAGATCTTTTATAGCACATTGGTCTAACTCTATATTGTACCATCCTTCCTCATTCTTTTTTCCTAAATGTATTTGTACAATATGCATTGTTTTACTGGCTTCATAATAGTCGATCACTTGTTTTTAACATATTTCCAGTCCCCCTTTTTTTAGCTTTCCTTCATGTGAATCTTTGAATATCCATTTGACACTTTTTAAGGTAATTTTTATCTGATTACCCTGCCCTTCCTGATTAGTATTTTTCAAATGGTAATTGACATGGTTTGTCTTATTCAAATTAGTCCAGTGTATTTCCACTAATTATTGTCTTTTAAACCACCAGGTGGAGATCTTGTCTCACTTTTGATAATTAATCTCTTCCATTCGAATTAATTGGGATTCATTATGGTTTTCACCTCATAACACTGGGATTTTTAGAGAACGTCAAAATCAAAGCAAACTAAACTGAAAATCTCTTACATAATTAGATCCATAAATGTAATAATTTACCATCTATGAACATGAATGGCTAAAACAAACTTATTGAGTTCACCATCTTCATAATTAGAGTGGCAAAATGTAAATATATATATTAATACCAGAATGGTTAGAATATTTAAATGATTAATATATCATCAAACATACAGATAAAGTTAAAATTAATTAAACATCACACCACACATAATTAGGTTTCCAAAAAATTGTATCACATGTAATGAGGATAACATTATCGTAATTAACACACAATGATTAATATGCAATTTGTTTTTCATAGTTGTACTTGAATGTGTAATATATGTAATTACATATTCTTACTGAATTCGTAAAGGGACACTAAACTTTACCTTTCACTTGTGTTTCTAAAATAGAAGCACAATTGAAAGGTTAGTTGTCCATAGTGTAAAGATAAACCAGTATGTACTTCTGACAGTACATGACCGTTTATCCTCTGACTAAAACTATGTCCATCATGATTATCCCATGTAAAAATAAGTGACTCTCTCTGTGCTACCAGCAAGAGACCCCTGCATTCTGCAGATGGAGTTGGACAAGCCCCTGCTTTGTTTGGCTATGCACGTGCTGACACTGTCAGTGTCTTATAGCCTGGAGCTACTGTATCTCAGATGTGAGACACAGCAGAGAGTAAACCCGCATGTATCTATTAATAGATACATGTTGGGTTTACTCCAGCCTAGCAAGACATGTTTTTTAACCTTTGCTTCCTTCAAGGGTGTAGCAAGTCCCAAGCTGTAATACAGCGAAATAGAAATCCAAAAGGGGGTGAGCTACTCCAGACCACAAAGTATATCAGCCAGGAAACTTCTTCGAAATCTTCAATTTTATTAAGTACAAAACTTTAAAAGCAAGTCAGTCAGAGATCGAAGGGCTATAAAGAAAACATTGGTAGAAAAAACTGCCTTATGCGCTGCATGCCTTAACAGAGGGCACGTAATCATAGGCTAGTCAGAAGTGGAAGTGGGGGATTTAAATAGCAAACAAATCAGGATCTGAGTTAAATAAATTAGATCCACCTGGATATACAAGAATCCACCCACTTGCCATTGCTGAACACAACAGTACATTTAAAAGCAAATAGGCACTTGAAGACAATATATCATACAAAAAAGGAGACAAATAACAAATGTATATATATATATATATATATATATATATGTGTGTGTGTGTGTGTGTGTGTGTGTGTGTGTGTGTGGTGTGTATGGTTAACAGCAAAAGAAGACTTTTTTTTTTTTTAAACACTACTATAAATATTCTGCTAAAGATTATTATATATGTATAATACATTGCAATATACTCATATATAAAAAGGTTAAGAAATTGTATTTTTTTAAAAGAGATATGTAAATTGCACTTATAATGATGGCATACATGGAGAAAAATGAAGACATTTTCCAACAAATATTCATTAAAATTATATATACATAGAAGGTGACACACATAAAAGGGCTATAAACTTAATCAGTAAAGTGTTGCACATCAAATCTTGAATTAATTGTTCACCTTAAGACACAAAAGCCATATGGCCTTACTCCCATGGCAAGGCTTGTTATGAAAGTGTTTAGTTGTCATTATTATTAATATAAAATATTAAGAGATAAAAAAGTTAGCTACAGTTTAAAAAATATGGCAACCTCCCTCCAATGAACTTTTAAGTGCCTTTCTAGTGTTATTATTGCTCACTATTGTTCAATTGATTTCATTGCCTATTCCTTCAACAGGCCCTGATTGATTTTAACTGTAGTATTAGTTTGTGCAATATTCTATTGCTTGACGGTATATCTAATTCATTTATTTATGCCGTGGTTTATATCATTAGGTAGTTTTTTATTTTGTACTATTATTTATTTTATATTTCATATCATATAAAAGACAAAACAAACAATAACACTCATTGCAGATTGCATTGGCAAATTGATACAGAGACATGCAACATATAGAGGTCCCTCTTAATCATTAGGTAATTTTATACAACACAGACCTAGGCAGCTTCTTTCCACACTAGAAAGACTCTGCACGCTATCATTTACATTTGTCTCTATCATTTGCAGTCCTTTCCACTAATAAGATTTCCTCCATTAGTGGGCTCTATTCAATAACATGAGTTATTATCTCAAGTCATTGTTTATGATAGACTGCAATAGACACGTGAGTTAAAAAGACTTTATCATCTTTGGATGAAAAAGCAACTATGTATCTGTTGTAATACATATAAATTTAGATATACATAGGTTCTAAAGTGCAAGAAGTAAAAGAAGAGCCCTACATAAATTATGCAGAATCAGCATATGAGAAGACACATTTTTGGATACATACAGGGCGGAGTTAGGATGTTGTTTTCCCACTCCTATGTGCTGGAAAGCAATGCTACCAGGCTGAGGAAGCAGTGATTTGCTCAAGTGCCCCATGCAGAGACCTTACTGTGCTTCAAGAATCATTTGTTTTGTTTGGGGGTGGGTAAAGTGGACCTTGCCTTGCCCCTCTTCTTTTACCACTACCCTGGTCCCCTCCTTGCCCTAATCCCTAGCTTGCCATTATTTTGGTTGGTTTTATTGTTAATTTGTTTTGCTGTTGTTGCAGTCTGCTAACATGTCTGCACCTATGACTTGTATTAATTCCATGAAACTGTACCTACTACCAATGGACATTTTGTTTAAATTTTTGGGTATTAGTTCTCTTCTGTACTTTCGCGATATTTTTTGTCTGAAATTTCCCATAGGATAGAATGGCAATTTAGAGGCTACCAGTTCGGTTCAGTTTGTTGCGGTTTGATTTCTTATCAATTAGCGTGAAATTGTCTTTGTTGTCCAAATTGCGAGGCTATTAAGGGTATATTGTGTAGCTTGAAATCCAGCTTCCCATGTGATCCTGATGTACCCCAAACCCTTCCATACTCAGGGTCAATTACTTCAGGTCCCTAGTTCAACGTATTTTGGGTATTATGTTTTTTTTTTTAATGGGAAATCTGAACAATATTATAGGCTATGGGCAAAGAAATTATTGTGTTGCTAATGTATTGTGTTTATATCTGTGGGTGCATTAAATAGGTACATTTTTATTCCCATGAATGGGCCTCCGTGCATTGCTTTGTCCATGACCTATTATATTGGTAAGACTGCCCTAAACCCCAGGCTGACAGAACCAATAACAAGTATAGAACATATAGCACCAATGCCATAAGCTGAGCTCTAGACTATTTCAGACCCCCCCCCCCCCCCCCCCCCCCCACAAATATGGTTCACTGCTCCAAGACTAGTGTGGCCACAGGAGGACTGGAGCAGGAAACTGGAATAGGGGGAATGCTTGAGCATCATCTTTTAAAATGGACACTTTTTGAATGTCTGCATCAAAGTTAATGCAGAAAAGGCCTGTATACTATAAAGGTAATACAATACCAGTTGCACTTAAAGTCTCCCATTAAGTAATGGAGTAATTTTCTAATTTTGTATCAAAAGAAATAATCATTTTAGAGGATATTGAATGAGACTGAATGCAGAGGCATTAGGATAGTATCTAGGTCATACCATCAGACAATGACCTTACACTTCAGTTAATATAAGCGCAAGGTGTATAATTAAGTTTGTGGAAGTCTATGGAAGAAAGTTATTTGACATAAAAAATTGTCTAATGTTAAAATGAAAACCAATTTATAAATGAACATGTGGTAAAGCAGTCCACATATTTCTTTTTATGCCATGTACAACTGCATGCTGAGCAATAACAAATTAAAGCTGTCCTTGTACAGATTTACTTTAACTTCTTGTACTATTGTATGTGAGATAATACAATCTTTCCCTGCACCAGTGTATTTGCTTTTAATGATGCCTCAAATAGGAGAGATTTATTTTAATTTTTTTTTCTATCAGCTTTTTGCTGCCGCAAGTAGATTTTTTGACGTTCTGCTATCTGACATATATAAGTATTCAAATCAAATGCACTGACTCTACTAATTCGCTCTGTGTTTAAATTGTATTAATTTGAATGTCTGAATTGGCACAATGACAGCTGTAACATCTTGTATACTAACCACAGTTACCACCACCATTTTACATGACTATTCTTTCTCTTGCTGAAATATAGTATCTGGGTGTGTCAGTTATATTTTAGTTTTGCCAAATAGTGTTGGTGTAATCAGTGCCGGACTGGGGATAAAAACCAGCCCTGGAAAAAAAATTGTATACCAGCTCCATAGCATAACATTATTTTTAAAAGCACATCTAAAGAGCATATTATTTATAGATAAGATATATTCCATTGCATAAGGCAATGTATAGCCCCAATATGTAAACAAGGTTAAATTTCACACAGCCCTAATATATAACCAATGCACAGGGCAATGCATAGGCCCCAGTATGTAAACAAGGTTATATGAACTGCCCTATGCAGAGGTATATATCAGGGCAGTGTTTGAGACATAACCTTGTATACATTCTGGGTGCATATATTGCCCTGTGCAGGGGGTAAATATCAGGGCAGTGTGTGAGATATAACCTTGTGTACGTACTGGGTGGATATACTGACTTACCCCAGAACCCAGATTGCGCTCACAGGGCTTGCTCCACCACCAGGACTTAGTCCAGCACCCAGATTGCACTTAAAAGGGCTTGCTCTAGTTGCACTCACAGGACTTGCCCTAGCACCCTTAACTTTCCCCAATACCCAGGAATTACCCCAGCACTGATATTGCATTTACATGACTTGTTTTGTGCAGCAACCAGCCAAGTGCTGAAATTGCACCACACCTGCAGGGTCATATCCAGAGTCTGTTTCCGCGAGGGGCACTGCCCATGTCTGCCTGTATTTTACTCTCCGCCATGTGTGTAGTCTTTCTCTCCTCTTCCCCCCTAATGTTATAGTCTCTCGCTCTCCTTTCCCCCTCTAATATGTAGTCTCTCTCCCCATCATGTGTGTAGACTCTCTCCACCCTCATGTGTGTAGTCTCCCTCCTTGCTCATTTCTGAAGTCTCTCTCCACTGAACTATCTCCATCTCCCTCTCTCATTTCTCTAGTGTCTCACTCCCCTATAATTTCTGTAATGTCTCTCTCCCCTCTCATTTCTGTAGTGTATCTCTTCCGTTGCCGCCAGCAAACTAGTTCTGTCTGGTTGTTCTCCCCCCTAGAAAAGTGCAGTATACATCCGACGGCAGCACCAAAGCCGTGACTGAAATACTAAAGTGGTAGTAGTTGGTGATTCGATTAAAATGGCAGCGCCACCAGGCAGAAGGCCTACTGGGTTTCCAGTGTGCCAGTACGGCCCTGGGTGCAATCAAGTTACAAGTTCAAATGCTACATATATATGGTTTAATGATATCAAATGAGTGTGAGTTTGCTGTTAACTGGTTGGTATACGTAGATGATACAGGCATACGCCCTTCTAGCAAGGTGCTGGATGTCCAAAGAATTATATCACACTATGAGTAGGATGTATTCAGTGAGTGCACAACTTCCTTCCACTTTAACCTAACCTGGCATGTAATGTAGATCGGGAGCTGCACTATAACTATGCATTGCATTTTTGTGTATCCAAAATTACCCATAGGATATAATGGCAATTTAGTGGCTACCATCTTGGTTTGGTGAGTTTCAGTCTGCTTTTGGAATCAATTGGCGTTAAATCAGCTATGATGTCCAAATTGTCTGGCTATTCGGGGTCACATCAGGGTATAGTGTGTAGCTATTGATTCGGCTTCCGGTGTGCTGCTGATGTTCTCCAAATCTTTCCAGACTTTGGGCCAATTACTTTGGGTGCGAAGTTTGGTGTATTCTGTGTAGACCCTTGTGAGTTTTATTGCAGCAGATTGTGTGAAACACTCACACACTGCACATTACTGTGATTTGTAGTGCTGCAGAGTCTGTGATATACTCACACTCTGCACATTACTGTAGATTGAAATGTATGCCTCCGGTCATGAATACCTGAGTCAGTACATGTTGTTGCATGATATGGAGTGGTAGGGATAAAAGGATTTAAAAAATGATTCCACTCACATCATAAAACCTGGTGACACAGGGTGACGTAGTAAAATTGATTGTAGTGATGGATCATGAAAAATATCATAAGGTGTCAGGTTCCAGGACCTTCACCTACCTTGCCCAGGGGACCCTCACGGCCAAAGTCATCCTCTGTCCCTGTTTGCCGCCATCGCACTGTAGCGCGACCGCGAGGTAGGCCGCATCCCCGGCCTCGAGTTGCTATTCACCCACTAACAGTGAGTGTGACTACTTCCAAGAGGTTTAGGGGGCGGAGCTTACTCGCGAGAAACGTTGCGCGATTGGTTGCTGGCAAAGGGGCAGGGAGAATAGGAAGAGGAGGCTGCACCTCTTCTCCCTATTCACAACATGGTGCAGGGGCGGTCCCCAGGTGTAAAGGGGAGAGGTCCTTAATCAACAGCTCTATAAAAACCCCACACTCACCTCAATCATTGCTTGCTTGTTGAGCTGTGGTGTCTGTTCTCAGTACCATTTATTCCCAGTTACCTGCTACTTTGATGGTGAAGCTATACAAGCACTGACACAACAAATTTCGATCTTGACACACACTGTACAAGGAGTCCAGGAACAACAGATAGATTTGCATAATCAAGTACGAGCACTCCAAGCGGCACCACCTCATCCCGCCCTTGCCGTACCTCCTCCATTTCTTGTCGCCGCACCACCAGAAGATGGGGGCGCCGCCTTCCCAGAACCTCAAGTCAAACTCCCAGAGAGGTTCGAAGGAGACCGTACCAAATACCGAACCTTCATCACGGCCTGTGAGTTACTATTTGTATTAAAACCCCGGACCTATGCCACAGACTTCGTAAGGGTTCGAACCGCTATTTCCCTTCTATCTGGAGGTCCCATGACCTGGGCCCAACATCTACTGGAGAGTCAACACCCCTCTCTAGCATCATGGGGAACATTTCGCCAAGAAATGGATACCCTCTATGATGATCCCCACCGTAAGTCAACAGCTGAATCTAACCTCAGATCTCTACGACAAGGTAAACGTCCTGTCGAGGATTACATCGCTGACTTCCGCCGAACAGCGGGGGAGACTGAATGGAATGAACCCGCCTTGATACATCAATTTCGTTTGGGTCTATCTGAATTTCTGAAAGATGAAGTAGCCCGAGTAGAAACTCCAGGATCATTGGATGCCTGGATCAATGTGGTCACCCAAATGTATAGACGTATGAGAGAGAGAAAAGAAGAGCGAATGGCTCAACAAAATACCTTCTCCCGGCCCAAACTTCCGTTTCGGTCTACCAGCTCAACCACTACAACCCCTCCTCTTTGCACTGGAAGTGAAGAACCTATGCAACTCGGAGTGGCTCGTGGACCCTTATCTGAAGCAGAGAAAGACCGTAGACGAAGGGCTAATCTCTGTCTATACTGTGGAACCCCTGGTCATACTACCACCACTTGTCCTCGACTGACTTCTCGAGGTAAGAAGACTATATTTCCCACTCCTCTCATGAGCGGAGGTGTTACCCCTCTCTTATCTGTTCCTGTTTCCTTACAGTGGGAAGATAGGACCATCATTCAGGAGGCTATTATCGACTCTGGAGCCAGTGAATGCTTTGTAGACCTGACCCTAGCGGAACATCTGAAACTTCCTACACAATCAAAAAATCCGCCTTTAGTTTTGCAATTGGTGGATGGAAGCCCTATATTATCTGGTCCTGTGAAACTACAAACCAAACCCTTGCGACTACGCATAGGAAAGAAACATGAAGAAATCATCTCCTTCAATTTAGTGCATTCTCCTTTATTTCCCCTCATCCTGGGATTACCCTGGCTCAAGCTTCATGATCCCCTCATCCATTGGTCGTCCGGAACAGTCACTTTTTCTTCATCATTTTGTCTCCAACATTGTCTTCCTCCAGCTCATATCACCCTTATACAAGAACCCATCTCTCAAAAGGAAGAAATACCAGAGGCCTATGAACAGTTCCGTTCCGTCTTTAATCAGAAAGAGGCCGAGCGTCTCCCTCCTCATAGACCATACGAATGCCCTATCGATCTCCTCCCGGGGGCTGCCATCCCCTTTGGGCGAATATTTCCTCTATCTGAACCTGAGTTGACAGTACTAAAAGAATATCTGGATGACAGTCTCCGAAAAGGATTCATTCGTCCTTCCACCTCTCCTGCAGGAGCAGGCATCTTTTTTGTTGGCAAGAAAGACGGGGGGTTGCGACCCTGTGTAGACTATAGGGAACTAAACAATATAACAATAAAAAACAAATACCCATTACCATTGATTCCCGAACTTATGGATCGCCTGCAAAACGCCCAGATATACTCCAAAATTGATCTTCTAGGGGCATACAATCTTGTACGTATACGGAAAGGAGATGAGTGGAAGACGGCCTTTAGAACTCGTTACGGACATTACGAGTATCGAGTGATGCCTTTTGGATTATGCAATTCCCCAGCCACTTTTCAACATTTCCTCAATGACATCTTTAGAGACATGTTGGATAAATTCGTGGTAGTCTATTTGGACGATATTTTAATATACTCTCCTTCATTGGGAACTCATCGCCAACATATGTTCCAGGTTCTTGAGAGATTGCAACAACACAATCTATATGCTAAAATACCTAAGTGTATCTTCGAAACGACCAAAGTTGAATTTTTGGATATGTGATCTCTCCGGGACGTTTGGAGATGGATCCCAAGAAAATATCATCTATTCTTCAATGGCCTACTCCTAATTCCGTGAAAGCTGTCCAGAGGTTCGTAGGATTCGCGAACTTCTATCGTAGATTTATCAACAGTTTTTCCCGCATCATACATCCCATAACACAACTTACCAAGAAAAATACTTCATTCCATTGGACTCCACAAGCCCAAAAGGCATTTGATACCCTAAAAAATAAATTTACTCAAGCTCCCATTCTGGTCCTTCCTGATCCGAAAAAACCTTATTTTCTGGAAGTAGACGCCTCCGAAACAGCGGTAGGAGCAGTTCTCTCTCAACGCCATGGAGAGAAAGACTTCCTTCACCCAGTCTCCTTCTTTTCTCGTCGACTGACCCCCTCAGAGACTAATTACAGTGTAAGCGACCGTGAATTATTAGCCATTAAATTGGCATTGGAGGAATGGAGACACTTGTTAGAAGGAGCTCTTCACCCTGTCACCGTGTTTACCGACCACCGAAATCTAGAATACCTCAGGAAAGCCCAAAGATTATGCCCGCGACAAGCCCGCTGGGCTCTTTTCTTTACAAGATTCAGGTTACATATAACCTATCTCCCGGGATCAAAAAATCTCAAAGCTGACGCTCTATCCCGGCTCCACGAACCTTCAACCCCTAAAGCTATGACAAACAACACCATTCTACAACCAGGTCACTTTCTAGCCCTTCACACCTCTCTTTTATCAGAGATAAAGAAACACGGATCTCACCCCGTCTCACTAACAGAGACCTCTTCTTTAAATCAAGACCAGGGTCTTTGGTACAGAAACAAACTTATTTATGTACCCCCACCAGTAAGGACTGCTGTTTTACAATCCCTCCATGATGCCCCTCTCGCAGGACATGGAGGATTCCAACAAACAGTCGACCTAGCTTGTAGATATTTCTGGTGGCCAGGATGGAGACAAGACATAAGAAATGATATCCTTTCTTGTGACATCTGCGCTCGTTCTAAAGGTAGGAATACCAAACCAGCAGGACTCCTTCAACCGCTTCCTACTCCAGATCACCCTTGGGAGGATCTAACAATAGATTTTATAGTGGATCTCCCACCATCACTACAACATAATACCATCATGGTTGTGGTCGACCGGTTCACAAAAATGGCACACTTTATTCCTACCACCCAGTTACCTACCGCGGCTGAGACCGCCGAATTATTTTTGAAAAATATTGTACGTCTTCATGGTCTTCCTCGATCCGTATTATCCGACAGAGGTGTTCAATTCACTTCACGATTTTGGTCAGCGTTCTGTAAAGGACTTCAGATAGACCGTCTCCTCTCCTCAGCCTACCACCCTCAAACCAATGGACAGACAGAAAGAGTAAATCAAATACTCGAACAATATCTTCGATGCTACATCACCCATCTCCAAGACAATTGGTTATCTTTGCTACCCTTGGCGGAATTTGCCTACAATAATCATCTACAGAGGACAATAGGCATGTCACCCTTCAAAGCCAACTACGGGTTCAATCCCACATTCCATCTTGATTTACCAAAGACCAGTCATGCACCTCCCGTCACAGATCGTCTTCAACTTCTCCAACAAAATTTTTCTGTCATCAAGACCACCCTAAACAAAGCCCAACAAGACTATAAAAGATACGCGGATAGACGTCGGATTCCAGCACCTTCCTTTCAAATAGGAGAAAAAGTGTGGCTCTCATCGGCTCATATCAAGACAACCGGGCCATCCCGCAAACTAAGTCCTAAATTCCTAGGACCATTTCCTATCACAACACTCTGTGGACCCGCCGCAGTTCGATTATCGCTCCCTAAGACCTGGAAGATACACCCAATTTTCCACGTCTCTTTAATCAAGAAATGGAAACCAGACGCCTATCCTCGGAGACATACCCTTCCTCCTCCACCAATAACCATCGATGGATCAGAGGAGTATGAAGTGGACAAGATTTTAGATTCCAGGATTCGCCATGGAATACTAGAATATTTGGTCCATTGGAAAGGCTACGATCCCGAAGAAAGAACCTGGGAACCCATGGCTAATTTTCATGCTCCTGCTAAAATCCGATCTTTTCACAGGCTCCATCCCGGGCATCCGGCTCCTCAACGCATCCGGAGGTTGCGTGTACGGGGGGGAGTCTGTCAGGTTCCAGGACCTTCACCTACCTTGCCCAGGGGACCCTCACGGCCAAAGTCATCCTCTGTCCCTGTTTGCCGCCATCGCGCTGTAGCGCGACCGCGAGGTAGGCCGCATCCCCGGCCTCGAGTTGCTATTCACCCGCTAACAGTGAGTGTGACTACTTCCAAGAGGTTTAGGGGGCGGAGCTTACTCGCGAGAAACGTTGCGCGATTGGTTGTTGGCAAAGGGGCAGGGAGAATAGGAAGAGGAGGCTGCACCTCTTCTCCCTATTCACAACATGGTGCAGGGGCGGTCCCCAGGTGTAAAGGGGAGAGGTCCTTAATCAACAGCTCTATAAAAACCCCACACTCACCTCAATCATTGCTTGCTTGTTGAGCTGTGGTGTCTGTTCTCAGTACCATTTATTCCCAGTTACCTGCTACTTTGATTGAAGATTTACCTGTGTACCGACCTTGGCTTTTTCCCTGGACTATCCTTTTTGCTGTATCCCTACCTGTACTTCTATACCTGTTTGTGTATCCTGACTACCGGCATTGACCTTTTGGATTGGACTGATTATTCTACCGCCTTACCCTTTTTTGTGTCACTTTTGGAGTCACCTCATCTCTCCACCCGCCACCCAGCGCTACGCTCCTTACCCCCGAATATCACATAAGGAAGCCTTGTGCCAGCTTAAAGAACTTGCTAGAACTTTTGCAATAAGACCTACCCTTTTATATCGACAGGAAGTACACAAAGTGGTACTTTACTGACTACCAAAGATAGACAAGGAATCAGTAAATCCACCAGCCCATCCTATAATGTCCGCCAGTAACTTCATTTTTCTACCCTTGTCCCAATATCTTGATTGCTTTCTCCAGCTTTCAATTGGGAAAATCAAGTTATTCATTAAGGATGCTTTGGCTTTAGCCTATATTGTGCCTATGTGCATTTAAAGATATTGGTTCCTGAATTCCTGTCTCTGACCCTGCCTGTTTTCTACCAGCATCAACCTTCTGCTCGTCTGAGTATGTCTTTTGCCTTGCCATTCTGTCCTGTTGCCTTTGGTTCTTTTGTTATTTTTGAGTCTTGTTGTCTAAGTCTTTGTGGTTCCATCTTCAATGTTGTTTTTACTAGTCGGAGTGCAAAAGTCCTGGGAGGAAATACCAAGGCTCAACTGTAGGTTGGATTCCTTTCAGGTGAATAATTATTTCTGTACCCCAATTATGTTTGGAACCCTGCGCTATCTCAGCTACCATCTCAGCTACCAGTCCATTCTAAGTTACAGTCTCAGATACCAGTCATGCCTCAGTTTCAGTCTCAGATACCAGTCCTGTCTCAGTTCAAGTCATTGCTACCAGTCCTGTCTCATGCTTTGTGGAGTACAAACAGCCCCACATCATGCCATGCAATGATGCTCCTCCCTGGTCTGCTATCCTAGGTTGTGACAGTCTGCAGCACATTCACTAAAATATGGAATGATCCAGATTTATGAAATAATACTGCGGATCAGGTTTTATGCAATAGAGGAGCGGCACAGCTAGGGCTAAGGAGGTGAGACCTGTCTTCATTCTACTGAAATTACATACTTAAAACATCTGATAAGGAAATATTGGCACTATTTGAAGGAGGATCCATTGGTGAGCATAGGAAGTGATCAAACGTGGGTGTTGCTGCAATGTCTCAATATTGAGACACTCAAACCATGTCTGCAGTGTCTGTCACCTCCAGTCACTTTGACAGCCAGAGAAGAAAAATCCAGGGACTCAGCACACTGTGTTAAAGGAGTTTTATTTCACACAAACCCGACGTTTCAGCTCATCACAGAATCATGCGAAATAAAACTCCTTTAACACAGTGTGCTGAGTCCCTGGATTTTTCTTCTCTGGCAATTGAGCTTGAGTGACGCTCCTTCGTGAACCTCGTATTACCTTAAAGAGAAGTGCGGATCCAATAATTTTCTTTACTTTGACAGCCAATCACAGTGACCAGATGTGTTTAGCTGCCCAATCCAGTGCCTGGCTTGGACAGCATAAGTCTCTTCCTGCCCATGTCCACCATGCACCCTCAGTCTCCCAGACTTTTTTTTTGTACATAAAAAACTTTGTTCTTAGGGCTATAGTTAAGATTAGTGTTAGGGCTGCATTGTCACCATTGGAAATTCTAAAAATATATAGTTAGCAAAAAGTTATATTTCAAAATAACAAACCGTGTGGATATAACCTGCATACATATTATTGGATACAAATGACCACCGTGTTGAACAGCTCATGAACTGAAGATGCTTTTACGTTCTATTTAATGTTTTAATAGCAAAAACAGAACAATATATTGTTTTAAAGGTAATTATGCATTTACTGAGTGAAAAGATGGTCTTAATATGAGAGTGTCTGCTATAATATTTGACTAGAAACAATAACCTTAGAACAACCTGAAAGGAAAGTCAAACAAATCATGTTGTGATTTTTGTTATGAACAGGTGAAAAGAAAATTCATTAAACATAAACAAAATATATTAGGTGCAAACAAATGTTATTTATGTAGCCTTAACAACATGACAATTTTCAGTTCCACATCATAGAATATATATCACGCTCTCCCATAAGAGTTAGTAACATTTAGATACGTCCAAAGAATAACCTTTATAAGTGTGCTTACCTCTTTGCCACTTGGGATGCTGTCAAAGCATGCACTGCAGAACATTCGATTGTTTTACAGTGAAGGGGAAAACTTTCATTCATTATTTTCCTTTTGATGGAAAAACATTCATCTTAATCAATACAGATATTTTACCAGTTTAGAAAAGGTAATTAATTTCAGATTTTTACTATTGCAGTATCTTAAAAAATATCTGTAGATGCAATGGACCGCTTGCGGGTTGTATTTCATTATATACATTATGGGCATGGGAATTATTGTAAAAACAAACGATTGCACAGTATCACATAACACGTTTTTTTGTGTCTAAAATGTGGATGTTCAAAATATTATTTATTAATTTCTGTTAATTAATTTTCAGGATACCTGCAATGGCAAATTACATGTATCAAATTTGTCATGGGTTTCTTAGTGTGACATCTTGGGAAGGTTAATGTTGAACCAAAGATACTGGCTGCTTAAGATGTGTGCAGCAGTCCGCTGACCAAAAGAGACCAGAATGAAGACAACATAGAGGCAGAAAATATCAGCAGGGTCAGAAACAGAAGGGTAGCTGAATGCCCAAATGAGGGCACTATAGGTAGAGTAGACGATTTGAAGATGACTTATGAAGCTGACACTCTCAATTGGCAACTGGATGCAAAAGTAAGTCAGTAAAGGTGGATAAATGATGCGGTTGTAGTAAACAACCGTAACCACAGGAGTGTGTCTTGTCTGAGGCTTTTTGCCGCCCCCACCCTCTGCCTAAAAAACTTTCCCACATCTGCAGGAGAGCCCACCAGCTCCATTTTTTTAGCCTATCTGCTCTGTTGTTGTTATTTTGAGTCTGCATGCTCCATTATTTTCTCCACACAACCCGCATGCCAAAAGAACAATGGAGTGCATCAGCCAGGGAAGCTGGCAACCATTTTGGGAAGGCACTGGAAAGCTGTTCTAGGCACACAGGTGTTTCTGGGAAACTGTTTTTGGCACAAAGATGGCATTGGGATGGTGTTTGGGCACAAATATGGCACTAGAAAGTGGTTGGGGGATAACAGATTGCACTGGCAAGATGTTTGAGGATGTATGGCACTGGGTAGGTGTTTGGAGACAAAGATGGCAATCAAATAGGTCTGGGGACCTATAGGTAGCTCCCAGATCCCAAGGGACATATCATTTTATTATTCATGAGGTCTGGGGGCATTTTTGCAGACCCAAGGGGGCCATTTATTTTTAATGGAGTCTGTGAGTTTATGGGCTGCTCCAGACCCCAGGTTGGCCATTCATTTATTTTAATGAGGTCTGGTGGCCAGGGCAAGTAGCTCTGGCCCCTGAACTAATTTATGGGAGCTGGGAGCCATTTGGGAGCACTTTTCCAGCTCCTAGTCCCATTTCATATAGCAGGGAGTCAGGGATACTTGCCCTGGCCCCCATGATTATTTTGATAGTTTGCAGCTTCTTTTATTATTGGAAGGGGGGCAGAAGTTATTTTTTATTTTTGGTGCCAGTGGAAGTCTGCTGGCCCTGGGGAGTTTTTTTTTATATTTTATTATTATTTTTATTAATTTTTATTTTCACTTCTCAAGATCAAATCTGGGGAACTGAAATGGCTGTATTGCAGTGTCAGCCTCGAAACTGTATTCGGGATGATTGTAGCATATTGGGTAGCCAAAAACTGATACTTCTGTCTTGGCTGATTTGGATCGAAAAGCAGCATACTGAATAGCCAGATTTCGGGGGTCCCTTAAATTCAGCTGATATGCTCGATCCAAATCAAATTCAGAACAGATCGGTGCATATTGAGTAGACCCTAAAATGTTAAATAAAGGAAACTCAAGATGTTTACTTTTATGAGAATAGAACAGATGTTATAAAATTGTCACCATCTGCAGTCCATCTAATAATGTGACATAACTTACATAAATGTGTTTTTCCCTATAATGAAAAATATATATTTTACCATTATTGCCAATTGTACAGCTTGTTTGAATTCTACTTCTAGATCAAATGTATTATATGCACAGAGACAGAATAAATCCTCCATAAATAATTAAAGATATGTTGAAATAAGAAGTCTTTTTCTATTTTATTTTCCCAATTCTTTAGCATATTTTGCTCCACTTTTATTACACTGAAGTGTTTGAAAACAATTCAACATATGTATAGCAATATCCGAAATGTTATAGAGTTGTATATCATAATAATTAGAAAGGAGAATTTACTTTAAAAGGTAATTGGAGAACATGATGATTCTTGTAAATGTATTTGAAAACTAAGGGTAATTGTGGAATTTGAAGACAAATATAGCAGTGCTGTTATGATCCATAAATATCAATTTACATGTAGATTTACATTCTGCTGATTTTGAATTCCTTTAATCTCTCATCCAGCAGAGCACAATTTAATTTTCTCTCTCATATATAACGTTGACATGATATACCCACAGCCCAAGTACACAAGTGGTGTGTTAGGTTAATAGCGTTATTTATTGACATGAAGGATTTTCAGCATAATTCTATGGGCGACTGACTGCTTCAGGCATCAACATATATTGGGAAGAACAATATTTCCCAGGCTTTGTAAAATAATCTTCAAGCTCACAATAAATATTTGAGAGTTACACTGTCTATATCTGGAGACATTGTTTTTGAAAAGTAGTATAGATATATAGCTGAAAAAGGAGTGGTTTGACAAACAATACAGTGGTGCCCAAGACGGCCATTTTTAAAGCTACACTGTAAGTTTGCTCATAAATCTATTGAGTAACATCTAAATGTTGAATTTATGGTTGTCTTGGAGTACTTTTTGGACTTTGAGCACTTGGTTATTTTTAATGTTATTGATAATCAGCAAAACACACACACTATACATTTTATTTACAATGCTTTATAAGGCTCCAAACAATGAGACTTTTTGTGCCATGAAATGGTTTCTTTTTTCAGACTGTTATAGGTGAATGGAGTTGAGCGAACACCTGGATGTTCGTGTTCGGCGGGTTTGTCCGAACTTCGCAAAAAAGTCAGAGTTCGGGCTCGAACTTGACCCCGAACTTGACCCCGAACCCCATTGAAGTCAATGGGGAAATGAACTTTTGGACACTAAAATGCCTCTAAAAAGTCTTGGAAAGGGATAGAGGGCTGCAAAAGGAATTAAAATGTAGGTAAGAGTAGAACAAGTGCCCTGCAAACAAATATGGATACCGAAATAACTTCAAAAAACATAAAATACATACAAATTAAAAATACAGCTGAGCCATAAAATAGCACTAGATGGAATCTTTGATTTTAGCTTTGGAAGAACATAAATCTAAATCTAAAGCATGACTGCCAGGCGGATCAACAGAATTATCCATTTGAGAGAGGGTTGGAGTGTAGGGTATTCTCTTTCAGTTTATACTAAGTGACCCATAGGTTGAGGAGGCGGTGACCGTGGCGGTGTAGGTGGAAGCGGCGCTGGAGGAGAAGGTAGCCAGAATTATTCAAAGTGCTCTGTAAGCACAGTATTTGACGGTTCTATTTGACTCTCAGATATGAAGTGCACCGCAAGACGCAAATGTACTATTTAGCACCCAAAAGTTTTGGGTGCTGAATAGTACATTTGCGTCTTCCGGTGCCAAAACTATGAGAATTTGGGCAAAAACTATTAGAATTTTTCAAAGTGCGCTGTAAGCACAGTATTTGACCTATTGACCCATTGATCAATTGACCTATTCGTATGAATGGGGACTCTATTTCGGTTTATATAATAGCAATAGCATTTCATGTATTCTATAAACCGAAAGTCTATAAACCGAATGTCTTTCGGTTTATAGACTTTCGGTTTATGGAAAACATGTAATGCTATTGCTATTCTATAAACCGAACGTCTATAAACCGGATGACTTTCGGTTTATAGACTTTCGGTTTATAGCCGAACCTCGAACTCCAACCCGAACATACAGTGAAATGTTCGGGTTCAGGTTCGGGGTACGAACACCGTAATGTTCGGTACGAACCCGAACAATGCGGTTCGGGTTCGCTCAACACTATAGTTGAATATGGTTAGAATGTACTAATTTAAGTATTCTCAAGAATCCACATTTGAAACGCCTTACACAGCATTAGAAAAAAGATGTTTGCCAAACATTGACTGTT
The DNA here is from genome assembly GCA_036172795.1 of Pelodytes ibericus. Taxonomy (NCBI): domain Eukaryota; kingdom Metazoa; phylum Chordata; class Amphibia; order Anura; family Pelodytidae; genus Pelodytes; species Pelodytes ibericus. The sequence goes on from CM069863.1 coordinate 97,265,608, forward strand.
AATTTGCTCTCATAATCTTTGGGGATAGACCTTAAACATTCAAAAGTCGCACTCTTTAGGTTAATGGACTGCAACGTCCATATTCTCATATTCAGAATTGGAAAAAAAATGTGGGATTTTTAGTCTGTGAAACAGATATATGCCTTATTTTCGATAACATTCATTTAGCGACTCACATAGTGAAAATGGACATATTATGAAGTTAAAACAAATTAGATGGAGAAATACCTTTGTTCTGGTGAAGAACTGATGGATGGCACGAGCACAAGATGAACAGAAATGCATGATAGAAAAAGAAAGAAACAAATTAAATTGTAGACTGTTTAGTCTTAGATGGCTGTCTGTGTCAAGGCTGGTTTTCTTATATATCATATTCACATTAAATTAACATATATTATTTGTCCGATTTATTTATATAGTGCCAACAATTTACAAAAAATGGGAGTAATAATCTAGATTAAACATACAGAGACTAACATAAGGTAGGACAAGCCCTGCTCATGTGCTTACAGTGATTTCAACCAGTGGGACATATGGTTAGAGTAGGGCTGGCAAGAGGGGTACATATACAAATGTTCCCCAGGGCTGCACCACTTTTCACTTTGAAATGCTCCATTTGGTAACACTTTAAATCATTCAATCCAATTGTCTTTTCTCCCTATCAATTTTTGTATGTTAGCAAATCTGTATTTCTGTCAATGGGGTTGATTCGCTGTCTGAGTTTGGAGGAAGAGATTAGTACTCAAACAGACTCACACCCCTCTCGGACGCCTCATCTCAACCTCCCAAAATGGTCACTAACATTTTAAGAGATTGAAAATAAGTCGAGAGAAGGTATGGTGAGGAGGTTGACTTCAGCACGAGACCTATTCAAACTAGAGCTGTGGTTTGGCAGTTTCATTTCATCTTCCATAGGGTATAATGGGAGGGGAATTGATCAAAGCTATTTTGAGACTAAGTCAAACTCGCCACCCAAGTTTGACTTGGACAAACAAACACTTTTGATCATTTAGTGAATAGACCTCTGTGTGTCAATCGCTGATGAGATGGCACCCCTGGGCCAACAGTTGCCATCCATCCCCTGGACATGATGTTCCCAGACTCTTATATGACTCTAACACCAAGGATGACTGGCTTGCATCTGTATCACTGCATAGTTTTCACTTCTCTTCCACTCAGTTCTTTTACGACAATACATGTGTCACAATAAATAATCATCACACACAGCACTCTATTTTCATTAATGTGCTAATTGAAGTTGTATTTCTCCCTATTGCCTGTCAGCATTAAATAAAGTATTACTATTTAATGCAATAAAATAATAGCTAAACACAAAGCAGCTTCATACACAATATATTCTTTTAGTTTGTGAAACTGGATCTAGCCTGAAGACAATACCAGAGGACAGTGTCTGATTTAGCAAGCTCACTCATTTCCAAATGATTTACTAATGCTTTTATCTTTTACTAATTATTGCTTTGTGTCCTGGAGAAATAGTCTACTTTTTGTCTCATCCATTTCTATTGTTGCATCATGAATGTGTTTGTAAAATAGACTTCAGCATTTATTTTTGGACTAATTTATTTTCGGACAAAAATCAACTCATCAATTTGTCTGAATTCAAAATTCTGAATGTGAAGCTGAACAAAAGAATGAATAGACAGATGTGCAATGAACAAAAATGTAATTCCTACTTTTGTTCAATCGGATCCAGTTTACATAACACGTTTGCATCATACATAACACTCACTAATACATGCTCACACTAATTAATTTTTGGACGAAAAGTATCTCTTTTGTCCAAATTCCTTAAACTTGACCTAACCTTGATTGACTTATTCTGAAATAAACATCAGTGAAATTCCCTTCATCCGAATGGAATTCCCAAAGCAAACAAATTGGATTAATTTTGTCTAAAAACAAATTCATCAATGGACGTAATTAAATTAGGAGGGACCAAAAAGAAAAAGTTGTCCGAATGCATTACGACAAACTGAAAATTTAAACAGTCATTGGTTGTGAACACGTATATGAAAACAGTACAGACAAATACTCAATTGTTTTATTATTTTGATTTAACTAATCCATCAGAGTTAATTTTACACTTGTCATGATATTTGCATTGTTTGTATTTACGGCTGTTTCAAAGGCATATCCGGTTTCGAGAAACCACATACCTCATGCCACTTCCTCATTATAAGTTACCATTTCACATTACATGCACACAATAGGCTGCAAACTAGAGTTCCTCCATCTGTTTAATCAGATTAACTTGTACATTGTACAGGATTTTCTCATACAAATGCATGCAGGTATTCCTGCAATATTCTGCAATTGTTTCTGCTTTAACCCTTCCTCTGTTTTTTCTTTACTTGCTAGGGGATTAGTCCAGGAGATGCTCATTTTTCCTTTGAGCTACTGAAGTCATGGTGAACTGGAGTCCCCAGATGAATGCTTGCAAAAGGTATGTTTTCAAGTTAAGTAGTGCAGAAAGTAAAAAAAATAAAATTAACTAATTAACAAATGTAAAAATAATTATAGATAACTGTTCTAATGACTAATGACTAACTATCAATTCCAGTCACACAACAATATCCAATCACAATAACTAAATATCTTACTGAAACAGATTGCTCTGCCATATTAGCATCTCAAATATCTTCTGGGGCCCCCCACTGACCTATGGGGACTCCAACAACATTGCATTTATAGTACTTTTAAAGTAATTAACATGGGAACATGTTGTATCTCTTATTTTGTGACTTTGTGTATTGGTAGTGTAGGCATGCTAATCATTTTCTGTGTAGAGCCCTCTTTACAACAGTGATTTTACTCCTGGATTTAAATTTGATTTATTTTCAAAATGAAAGGATCAACATGAATATGTTGTGACCTGCTTTGTGTCAACCATATTTAAATTGATGAAATACATACCTATTAACATAAAATGGTTTGAAAAGGTTTACTAAATTATAATAGAGCAGCTATAAGAAGATGAACCTTTTTTTGTCAAAATGCTCCAGATACATTTTAATAAAGATGTAAAAAATAAAATAAATTTAAATATAACTTAGGAACCATGGTATAAAAGGTATATCAACAATTATATTGAATACTGGTAAACAAATGCTAATTAACTTGATCATCCAAAAATCATTAGTGAAAATTAAACATAACTTAGAAACCACAGTAATAAGGTTATAACGCGCGAAGTCCAGGTGGCATGGGAAACCGGGAGTCCGAGTAGAGGTGCTACGGTGCAGGAGAGAAGACAGGACCTTTTGCTGGGTAAATTCACTTCCCCGGTAGCTCCATTCCAATCATGCACCGTGGTTGATCCAACTCCTCCTCCCCTTTCAATGTTGGTTCGTGTGCTGCTATTTCCGATGATTTTAAAAGAAGATTTATTAAAGATTTAACTACATCACAATTCTTTTTTCTATTTGTACAGTGAGCAACTGAACTTTGTTTTGTTTTCATTATTTCCTCCAGGGTTGTGCAGCCACATACAGAGGCCCCATGGTGGCAGATTCTGTATCCAGCATATCATGACTAGGACTGAGAAACACAGCAAACATCATGGAGCAGCATGTACCATAAATCAAAAGAAAAGTAGGATGTTTGAGGCTAGGACGGAATAAACCAAGATACAGACCAAGCTGAACAAAATGAGAAAAGCAAGTAAGGCAGAACAGAGCTGAGCACAGGGTACAGGGATAAGGACAGACTAGAGCAGGAGAGAGGAGAAACCAAACTAATGTTAAACAATACAAGGCACAGGGTTTCATATAACATAGATATCATGCAGAGTACAGACAAAGGATACATTTACAACACACAGGCCAGGACTATGGACTAAGGAACACAGGGAAACATACAAAGGAACAAATATAAATACAGGAACTAGCCTAACACTAAAGATGATAAATGGTAGTGGTTTGGTTACCCTAATTGACCAAATGATGATTAAGCTTGCCAACCACATCAAGTTACCCCACAATTAGGCAAGTCCCTAACTATGACATAATCAAAAAAATTACATTGCACATACACACACACAATCTATAGGATAAGCTGCATAGACATAAGCCCGGAGGCTGCAAGACAGCACAAACTGAAAACAAAATCACTTAACAGAAATGGGTATGGTTTAACCCCTTAGTGACCGAGTGCTATGTTGCATTTGACGTGCCTTGAAGACCAGAATTCCATTATTTTTGTCATACGTTTACTGAACTGTGAATTTCTTTCTTTGTGTTCAGTCCACGCACACAAATTATATATCATTTTTTAAAGGACAGATAGGGATTTCATTTGATACTATTATTTTCATCATATGATATCATTTACTATTAAAAAAATAGAAAATATGATGAAAATATGCCATAAAAAACACTTTTTCCAACTTTGACCTGATTTTTTTTTTTACACAATTACAAATGGTAAAAAAGACCCCGTCTATATATTTCTATTATTTGTCCTGAGTTTAGTAATATCAATGTTTCCTTGTTTGTCTATGTTTTATTTCACGTAATAGGGCAATAAACAATATTAGTGTTTTTTTTGTTTTCTAACCATTTTCTTCTACAGTGATTTTTTTAACCCGAACCCTAAATTTACCCCAACTCTAAATTTAATCTAACCCTAAATTGACCCCCACCCCTTAATCTAACCCTTGTAATCATCCGAACCCCCATTTAACCCTAATTATTACCCTATTTGGACCCTAACCCTAGATCTAGGTTCTGTAGATCAAGGGTTAGCTTTTTCCATTTATTTATTTATTTAATTTATTTATTTAATTAATTTTCTATTTTGAACTGTAATACCGCCTAACTGCCTGTAGGGGCAGTCAAGTAGCGGTTTCAGAGCGACGGAAGAGATTTTTTTTTTTCTCTCTTCCGTCGCTCTCCTCTGGGCACGCTGTATCGGAGGAGCATGCTCCTCCGATACAGCACACACCCGCGATCACCGGGTGATCGCGGTGCCCAGGAGGGCACAGATTGTGTTGCATGATGCCTCGATAGAGGCATCATTGCAACACTCTCACACATAGGCAGTGATAAGCTTTCACTGCCTATGTGTGTTAGCGCGCATACGATCACATTCGCGGTGATCGTATGCGCGCGGGGGGGTCGAGGGGGGGCTGAAAGCCCTCTCAGAGGCTGCTTCGGATCTGAAGCAGCCTCTGAGAGTAGCTTCAGACATGTAGTGTTGCGCTAATGAGCGCAACACTACATGAAAACGGAGGACGTATATATACGTCCTCATGGTCCTTAAGGACCATGCTTTTCAGGACGTATATATACGTCCACATGCGTTAAGGGGTTAAATATAAGCAGAGAGACAAAAGTGGAGACAAAGAGAACCTGGAATGGGACAACAGATAGCTAAGAAACAGGGAACAAAAGGATTTAAGGAACAATTCAGGAATACAGACAGGAATGAACATAAATAATAAACAAGAAAGCAAAGCAGAAAGGATACTGAAATGACTAGACACAGTCTGGATGAGCCTGCACATGGGTGAATGGTAACAATTACAGGTAACTGATAATACTTAATACTTTCATACTTAAGGCCAAAGTAGCTAAGTTTGAAGTATAGCTGAACTAGAGAATTTTTCCAACTTGACTACTTCAGCCTCAGGTTTGACATTTTCTTTCATAAATAAAGCCCATGGTCTCTCTAACTCACTTTGCAGTATCCGCTAATAGAATTGTCAAGTACTGCATTAAGCAGTTTGTATCAGAATAAGACAGAGAGCACAAACGTGTTTCCCATCTTGCACAACACATGGGATTCCGCAGCACTCCAGTGTATTTGCTAGAAAAGCAGCACATCAATCAAACCTGTCGTATCAGTACAGCCTTGCCTAACCACAGGTACCTAGCAACACATGCCAGGGCAATGTCTCTCTGCCAGAGGCAATAGACCATTGACCAACGCAAATCATTATGTTGTAGCATTCTAGACACAGAGGACATGCAGCACACATAGGAAATAAGGCACAATAACATTTAGGACATTAGAATCACATAATAAGTCATATCTGCATTTATACTACGACAAAGTAATGATTTACAAGAAAAACTCCCCATTTTTAGAGTCATATTTACAGATGTAGCTACAGTTAGCTACTACAAATAGAAGTCAATATAATTATAAACAGATTCTCTAGAAGCATCCGCCATTCTCTGCATACATATTAAACACATATTCTCAGGTTTATGTGCATATTCTAATGACCCATAATAACATAACTCCTGACATTTCCCCCAGGCGAATCAGGACACTAGGTGGCAGAGTTTGGGAGGTCGCAAGTCAGCGCTACAGCTCATGCGATTTAGCACTGTCCCTCAAGCTGACGGCACTACCGTGCATGCACGTCCCAGACACCAGAAAATTTGACCAGGACTGCGAAATTACAGTCCTGAATCCCGCTGTCCCGCTGAGATCTACCTCTATCCCAAAAATCAGAACTGTGCCAAGCAAAGCACGGGAGAGGAGGGGGTATGCAATTTAATTTTAAATAGAAAAAAAACCAAGATATAAAGTGTGCAAAGGCTGCTTACCACAGACAATATTTGCACACTTACCCTTTCAGTGCTACAGTAAGGCAGGTTTGAACAGTTTGAAAGGCTTTACTAAAGTATGAAAGAGTGGCTATAAGAGCATTTGTCAAATGCTTAAGATATAAGCACTGAAAGGGTTAACCCCAAACTAAAAAGTGCTCGGGGAGTTAGCGAGTGCACATGCTCTGCTTCCCCTCCTTTCATTTTCCACCTTTTGAGTTGTCATACACCTCTTTAGTTCTCAAGTTGTTAAGCCCGGCCCAAAAAATGTTGTTTGCAAATAAGACAGAAATAAACATTTTCATTCTTATGTTGCCCAGATATTCGACTATAAAAAAGCCATTTCAGATGTGCAATCGCCACAGTCTCGAAAGACTGAGTGTGAGATGTTTTTCTGAACAAAGTATGTTATTGATTGTGTGGGAGGTTTTTTTTTCTGACTAGAAAACTTTCACTGACAAATCTAGGTCTTAAGCCTCCACATTATTAGCGTTTAAACAAATCACATGAACACACATTTCTCTATGTATGCATTGCTTCAAATTTGTAAAAATAAGTAAAGAATGATTTATTTTTTGCCTCAAAGTGACATTTCAAGTATATGATAAATGCAATCACTTTTCACAACATAATTTTATCGAGTCAGAAAACTTCAAGTAACAAAGTGGATGTAATTGTACCAGCAATTACTCAGAGTGGTTAGTCTGGCTAGAAAAAGAGCTATTATGAAAAGATATATAGTTAGTGTACACCTTTGGTACACAACAATACCTATATTAATAGGTCCAGTGACCTGTGGACATATATCAGGACATAATAACAATAATCTGTTCCTTTGCAGGTCTTAAAATTAGGTAATTACAACCTGAGATAAACAACAACATATGACATATTACACTGAATCATGTTTTTTTTTTAACAAAAATAAAGCCAAAATGGAGAAGCCATGTGTGAAAAACCAAGTACCTTTTGATTCAATATCTTAGCAGGACCACTGTCAGATACGTACCCGCAGGCCGCAAGGTCCACAGCCTGCCTCCTTAGCCACATAGGTATGCTGCCACAACTATGCTCCTCTCCCCATATATGCCAGACATGGTGTGCACTCTAATTGTGGACCCAGGCGAATGCTCCCACGGTCATGCCATACATCCTTACTAGTGTTGAGCGAACCCGAACCGCACTGTTCGGGTTCGTACCGAACATTACCGTTTTTGGAAACCGGACCCAAACACGGACATTTCACTGTATGTTCGGGTTGGAGTTCGGGGTTCGGCGATTACATTATATGTAATGCTATGGGCTTTCTATAAACCGAAATAGAGTCCCCATTCATACGAATGGGTCAATTGACCTATTCGTATGAATGGGGACTCTATTTCGGTTTATAGAAAGCCAATAGCATTACATTTATTCCATAAACCGAAAGTCTATAAACCGAAAGACATTCGGTTTATGGAATTTCGGTTTATGGAATACATGTAATGCTATTGGCTTTCTATAAACTGAAATAGAGTCCCTATTCTTATGAACGGACCCGGACATTTTTTCAAAGTTCGGCCGAACCTGCCGAATCCGAACATCCAGGTGTCCGCTCAACTCTAATACTTACTTCTAATTTCTTCCAGGCCACATCACTCCCTGGTGTCAAAGGGGAGGGCTTAATTGCACTTTAACCCGTGGAGGACAATGCCCATACATGTATGGGCTCCCAATGCAATGCCGCATTGTGAGGGTTGGCTATAGGAGGTCAGTATACGGGTACAGGAATATACATAGAGTAAGGTACTCACCAGGATGTAGAAACCCTTGGAACAATATGGCGTGGAATAGTCCAATAGATGCCCAACATCCTCAGGGATAAACAGCATACAGCAGCAGGGAGATAGTTAATAATCCACAAGGAACTGCAGCGAAGTCAGCAATGAGATGGTTAACAAACAGCATACAGCAGCAAGGAGATAGGTAATAATCCACAAGGAACTGCAGCGAAGTCAGCAATGAGATGGTTAACAAACAGCATACAGCAGCAAGGTTATAGTTAATAATCCACAAGGAACTGCAGCGAAGTCAGTAATGAGATGGTTAACAGACAGCATGTAGCAGCAAGGAGATATAGGCAGCAAACAAGCAAGAATCACCAAGCACAGTACTCAGCTTGGTGATTCCTTTTAAACTTCGCACCAGGTGACGTCATGACGCGCGTGCCGGCTTGGGCGACGCTGCTGGGAGGAGGAGCGCGCGCATTGCTTCGGTGACGCGCGCTTGAAGGGAGGCTGCTGATCCAGAGCACAGGTCCCCCGCTACTCCGTGACACCCAGCGAAGGCTCCGGGTACTCCGGAGATGCGCTGCGCGGCGGGACCTGACACGCATTTTGCCTCGATTCAGGCCATTTTTGGTTTTGCTGGATGTTTCACGAGTGAAAAAAAATGGCCGCCGTCACTGACCTGTCAATCACGCCCCCCCACCCTATGTAAATAGGTGAGGGGTGTTTTAGACTGCCTCTGATAGAAGCACGTCTGAAACACCCAGAAATTGGGCTTTCTTACCTTCAATAGATGAGAAAGGCCGTCTCAGCCATTGCAGTGCAGATTGTGATAGCTTGATCAGTTGATCCTGGTTGCCTTAACAGTTAGGCAGACCAGGATCAGCCATTATTGTTTGCATTTATTTATGTGATCACTGTGAAAATCACATTGATCATATTCAATGAATGCAAAAAATTAATTCAATGACAATCAGGGCTGTAAGAACACCGATTGTCAAAATGTTCCCTCTCTCACCCTGATACATTTTTATCTCGTGTCAGAGGGAGAGAAGAGAGAAATATACTGTGTCCCAGAAAAAATATATATAAAAAAAACACGTTGTTTTACCATTTTTACACTCTTTATTACATTGTATACATTACACAAAGGGTTAAATCTTAAAAAAAGGTTGCAAAAGAAAGCCCTATCTTTCCTTAAAAAAACAATGCATTAAATGTGGGGATTAATTAAAATAGCAAGCTTACACTTTAATTTAAACTCACACATAGCTAAAGCCATTGTCCAGAATGGACATCAAAACAAAGAATACCATTGTCCTGAAGTGGTTAAACTTGTCAGTGCCAAACTTCATTGCTCAATTGTCTATGCTATCCTTGTGTATTATTCTGCTCCCGTTTTGTCTCCCCTGGATTTTGTGACCATGCTTTGTTTTTGACCTCTCTGATTCCCACAAGAGTTGATCTGCTTGCCATCAACTGATTGATTCCCTGTAATACTCTTAGAACTGTTCTGTTGATCATCTAATCGTTGAATTGTTGTACTACAGCCAAGAACATCCTGCTTGCTATATTGTGCTACCTATTGTATCCTGGTCTACACTTTATACTGCTACTCTAGTATTACAGTTCCTAATTCCCATCATCCTCTCTCTGGGTGCTCAAAACAATGCTACATACCTGAAGACCTGTGCCTATTGGTATTTTCCAGTTATGTGGTGTTATCATAAGGGTGTTACTCCTGCAACCAGGATCCACATCTGAACCACGTTTTTTTACAATGGTGAATCAGTTAAGTGAGGTTTTGTGTCATTTGTTTGTGCACAGCTCTCTGGCCATGGAGTGAATTTGCTGGGACATCCACTCATGGGAAGATTGTATGTAAGATGTATGTGTATGTCTATATACACACACATATATTTAATATATATATATATATATATATATATATATATATATTAGGACATCAATGTTTATGGCTGTAAATTCTCTTGGCCTGAGAAAACTGTAGAAAGCAAGATAAATATGTATAATTGGTTTTAATGATGTGATTTGTTTGTGTTTCGAACCGTGAGGTATCCATGAGATCAGAAAGTGACTGGAACATTTGACCGTGTATGGGTAATCTAGAGGGGGTGGAGTCTTTTATACATTTTAATATTGTTTTAATATGATAGGATGAAAGAAACCTGTGTTTGTTAGGCCATCAAGTGAGGATATGGTGTTGTATGCCTGTTAAGTATAATTTAATAGTACCGAAGACAAAAAGAAATGAAAGTGACCATTGTCTCCATGGAAAATGTATTAACAATATTAAACTCTAGCAAGGACAGGTTAAAAATGTGGAAAGCCCTATCATACGATATTTTAGTGTTCGTGCTGACCGTGAGCTAAAAGATTGTCTAGTACATAGTCATGTCTCGCCACAGTGGTGCCAGGGTAGCTACGTGGGCTGCCATTGGTAATGCTCTGCAGAATTCCTGCAAACAAAATCAAGATAAGTGATCAGCTTCAATGTTAAGAATACCTGGGATATGTACACATACCAAGAAAAAATTATGTGTAGCTGCCAGCCATGTCAGTTTCCTCGTGCAGCGCATAATTGTAAGGGAGACGGAGCATCCCTTGTTAACAATGTGTCTTGTGGCATGTAGCCATGTTATTGTAAAAACACCCTACCATCCTACCTGACCAAGATGCACCCCATTTTACTGCCGCTGCCATGATTTGGTACAACTCAAACAAGGCAGAGGTGGACGTGAACTTCAGGATGTACTTAATTTCCTCCAGCCAAGTTGCTGAAAATTGCTGAAGACCCGGAATTAGCAGCCGTGTCTGTCCAAATTGAGGGGGACTCATCTGCCAATAAGGGAATGAACATGTTTCTCCCATTCCATTTTAGCAAAAATTATTTCCACATACGTCAATCAGAGATGGCATAGTGATCAAGCGCTATATCGGAATTATCTGACTGGAAAAGGGAGAAAAGACTTAGCAACTTGGATATGAATGCCCGACCTTGCAGAATAATTCTCATCGCAAAGTTGGACCCTAACTTTTGGCCACTAAAATGCCTCTAAAAAAGTCCTGGAAAGGGCTAGAGGGCTGCAAAAGGAAGTAAAAATGGGGTAAGTGCCCTGCAAACAAATATGGATAGGGAAATAACTTCAAATAACATAAAATACATACAAAGTAAAAATACAGCTGAGCCATAAAATACCACTAGTTGTGTTTGATTTTAGTTTTGGAAGAACATAAATCTAAATCTAAAGCATGGTTGCCAGGAGGATCAACAGAATTATCCATTTGAGAGAGGGTTGGAGTGCAGGGTATTCTCTTTCAGTTTATACAAAGTGACCCATAGGTTGAGGAGGCGGTGACCGTGGCGGTGTAGGTGGAAGCGGCACTGGAGGAGGAGGAGGAGGTAGACAGAATTTTTCAAAGTGCGCTGTAAGCACAGTATTGGACTGTTCTATTTGACTCTCAGATATGAAGTGCACCGCAAGACACTAATGTACTATTTAGCACCCAAAACAATTAGAATTTTTCAAAGTGCGCTGTAAGCACAGTATTTGACGGTTCTATTTGACTCTCAGATCTGAAGTGCACCGCAAGACGCAAATGTACTATTTACCACCCAAAACGATTAGAATTTTTCAAAGTATGCTGTAAGCACAGTATTTGACTCTGTTTCGGTTTATTGAAAGCCAATAGCATTACAAGAATTCCAGAAACTGAACGTCTAACAGGATGGCATCTATGGCATTGTCAATTGTAGAATAATGGAGTAAGAATTCTTCTGATGAAAAGTGAGTTGAGACTAGGCGTAGTTGTAGAGTGGGGAGCCGAGAGGTCGATGATTGCATTACAGAACCTAGGGTCTCGATTCAACCTAGGGTACATTTTATTAGGGCACATTGTTTTCACATGTGCAATGAAACATTGAGAACAGACGCGCAATAATCTGTAATCCACAAGAGTGTGCATTGAAATTACAAAAAAAATTGGGATTTACACAGGAAACAATATTCTGTCCCAACTTTTCTTTGAGTACTCTGTCTGGCTTTGAAGAGGTTGTAGTAGGATAGTTAGAACTCCCATCAGGGGTATTAGAACATTAGAGGTGTGGCAGGTCGAGGAGAAAATAGCACAGGCTGGTCTCTTGAGGCCCGCACAGTGCCTGCAGAAAGGTTCCGTATCTAGCCGAGTCCAGTCTGACTGGTAGTTTAACTGGGCCAGTGCTGCAGACACCTAGACCACCAGTTTGTGTAGATAAATCAAACTCTTCCCTCTAGTTCGGGTATAAGGAACAGACCACATCCCTGTATCTACCAAATGTTATAACAAACCGTGGTACTGACAATTTCCGATCAACCTAGGGTCTTTTCAGTACCACAGACACATCTCCATACACATTTGTTTTTATATATATATATATATATATATATATATATATATGGTGTATCAACATGGTTAATAGCCAAAAACATTTAAAGTTACATAGTGGAAGTAATGTGAATCTTAAAACAGGGGTTAGCTTCCTTTTAGAATGTCATACAGGTTTTTAATATATGTGTAATGCAATTATTTTTACATTAAAACTATATACAGTTCTCCTGAACTTGTACATTGAAAATAAGTTCAATGGGGCCTCTAAATGCAGAGTGCTTGGAGAGATAGTCAGTTGCTACAGCAACAGCAAACAATTTATTACATTTTATTTGTAGTTTCTAGGAGATTGAAAGACACTGTAGATGGAACTGCCCCATTAAGTAACATATTTTGTTATGTTTTCTACACTAATCAAAGTGCAATTGGAATTTGTAAGAGGGTCTCATGTTTAGGAGATAATTAAATGTGACTATGTGTGTTACGCCCATCCACTTTTATTAACTGTAACTGCCTCTGTTAAGAGATCTCATAATGTCTTGATTGTGTGCTGAGATCTCTCTTTCTTTAGGTGTAGCACGAAAAACTAATAACATACAACAAAAAAGCATACAGAAAAAAACAACAGGCATCATCTGGGTGGTCTTGTTATATAATAGCTATTGCTATTACTTCATATTAAGATATAGAATGTTTCCTTTTCATAAGATAACCATGGAAACCCTTTCATTGGATATTAACAAAAAGAGTTGGAAATAGACATTATAAACCTTGTCAGGTAGCCTATTTAAAATACTTGTATATCGCACCTTATAAAGTTAGTCTTTTTAATTAAATGTATATGTTCACATATATTGACCTTTCTTTACTAAACTGCTTAAGGCTGTGTGGCGTACAGATTCTAGGGGTTACAAAAATGTGAATTTGATGGAGGAGATCAGAACTCGTGTTGAACATCATACCTTAAACACAATCAACCCCCTCACCTGAATTTTTCTGAAGTTGAAATGTGTTGAAGTCAGTTGAGATCTTGGGTGGTCAAGATGATATGTAGTCAAGTTCAAGAAGTCAAGAGAGTAGAGTTAGGAGGTAGAATGGCAGTCGGGAAGATCACAATGATAATAGCTATAAAAACACAAGTCCCATGTTTTCCAACATTGAAAATAATTGCTCTCATTGGTCCAACTCGACCTACCCACTCAAGCACTTCAGTTTTAGTGAATTTCAATTTTCTAAGCACTCTGTGAGAGGTCAAGATAAACATTGGGAAGGAGGGTCTAGGTACAGATGTAGATTTGTTTAGTGAATAGCTCAAGGTGGTCAAGATGGGAGGTTGAGTTCACTGTGGAAATTTAATTAAAGTCAACCTCTCATCTCCAAAAAAAATTTGTGAATAGTCCATGTGTGGTGTCTAACCAATTTGTATAAATTAGGTATGCAAACAAATATGAACTCTGCTCCATCTTCTTTAACAAACATTTATTCAGAGACAAAATACAACAACAAACAAATAATTACATGCAGTCTAACCAACTAGAACAACAATAACAACTTATCCTGAACTAAGATGCCATTACCCTCAGTTCACCATGATAACCTAACAATGTTTGCTCACAAGCACAGCAGGGCAAAAGGAGAGAAGTCAAAGATAGGGAGATCTGTAGTATTGTTCTGAATTGTTTTGAATCACCTAATTACTATATAAAAGACTACAACTCATCTTCCTATAAGAAAGGTATGCGTGAGCTTGGTCACCACATTAGTTTCATAACAGAACGTCACCACACCGTGTACTGTTACTTTTGTTGCACTCTTACTTGTAACTTTCTATGCCAAGTAAACAAAGATTTGCATGCAAGTCAACGAGATTGCTTATCAGTCAAAGATAGCTAAAGCTATAAAGTGGACAGTTAAAAAGTGCTTCTTACTTGATGTGGCTAACATCTGTCTATTTGTATACACACTTATTAAAGTGTGTTTCTTTTTTGGGCACAGCAGTAATACACTGCCTCTAAGTATATTAACAGGAGTGGTACCTCCAAATTGCAAGCCAGGATACCACTCAAAGTACTGAATCCTCTCAGCAATTTACTGTAACAGTCATTTGTGGTTATAGCAAATGTCTCATGAGATGTAAAGCACCCAATCAAATCTGTGTGGTAAGAATGCATCGGTGCTGCCCAACTAGTAGAAAGCTGCTTCATTAGGTAAAAATGAAATCGAACCAACAATCAATGAAATTTCTTGGCTTCTTCCTGTGTCTGATCTTCAGAGCACCTGATCGCTTTATATAAAAACTGTACCGGAAGTGGTGAGTTACAGCACACACAATGATTTAACCCCTTGACGAGAAACTCCCTTAACAACAAAGGACGTGCCGGCACGTCCTGCAGTGAATGAAGAGGTTTTCGCGATCAACGATCGCGAAAACCGCTTTAACAGTGCTGGTCTATTGCCTCGACATCGAGGCAATATCCAGCACCGAAATTTCTATTTTGGGACCCCCACGATCGCCCCACGGAGCGATCGTGGGGAGCCATATTGACGGAGCATGCTGATCCGTCAATATGGCTAAGCCCTCTGCCGGTCTGAGCTTGGGAAGTGAAATTAACTTCACTTCCGTCGCTCTGAATATGCTACTTGACTGCCCCTAGTGGTAGTTTAGTAGCATTGCAATGGAAAATATTTAAAATACATATTTAATTAATTAAAAACAGGTTATTTAGCTATATTAGCCTATAGGGTTAACATTAAATATTTTTTAGCATAAGGGATAGGGTTAAAATTAAATTAAAGTTAAAAAATATTAAGGGATATAATAAGGATTAGAGTTGGGGTTCAATTTAGTGTTAGGGTTAAATGTTGGGTTCGGGTTGGGGTCAAAAGATCAATATAGGAAAAAAACAAAAAACACTATTTTTGGTTTTTGCCCCATAACTCGCAAAAAAATACCGAAAAATATGGAAACATGCATATTTTTGAACTCGGGAGAACATTTAGAAACTATTTAGACGGGGTCTTTTTTAATGATTTTATTTGTGTAAATTATATTTTAGGTCAAAGTTAGAAAAAGTGTTTTTTTTTTAAATTTTCATCATATTTTATGATTTTTTTGTAGTAAATTATAAGATATGATGAACATAATGGTATCTAATGAAAGCCCTTCTTATGACGATAAAAACAACATATAATTTGTGTGGGTACTGTATGTGAGAAAGAAAAAAATGACAGCTAAACACAAACACCCTAGAAATGTCAAAACAGCCATTGTCACCAAGGGAAAGTCAAGGTGAAAATTTCTTGTCACTAAGGGGTTAAAGCAAAACCACTATTTACAAAATGTACAAACATTAACAATGGGACGTTTTCCTCAAGCAATTTTTTTCGTAGCTACTGGGCATTGTTTTATTTACTTTAGGTGTTAATATATTGTATTATACTGTGTTTTGTATTTAATGGTGGGGATTTATTAGTGACATCAACTTCACAGTTCATGTGAAAATACAGTCTCTATTTTTGCATATCATACATTTCTTTACCTAATTTTTATGCCTCCTGAATGTTGCTTTTGTATAGGCACACTGTGGTGGGATTCTTTTTGCCCTTCATTTTTTCGCTTTTAGCTCTAGCCTTTATTTAAATCCAGGGATGTTGAGGCCTAGAGGCGTTACCTAAATAGGCTGTTGTAAAAGGTAAATGCTATGATTGATTATCTTTAGGATACCTCTGAGTAATGTTTTTTTATTGCCGCCATTCAAACTTTTAACCATGGTTAACAGGGAAGAATAACCATAACCATAGATGAAGGTCAACTGAGCAACATTAGACCACTATTCCACCTTTACTTATTTAGGATATATAAGGATTTTTTATATGTAATGGATAACAATATCATTCACAAAGTACTATTTTTTTTAAAATTTTCATGAAATGCAATTACATAATAACAATAATTGCCACTTGCATAATGCTTTTCGAATAGCAGGACTCAAAGTGTTTCACAATGATACTTCAGAGAAGCAATTAAATTGATGTGATTAGTTTTTTTTTCTCATAACAAACATAACAAACATCTTTAATTGAACTCATTAATGGTGTTATTACTTTGGACATTTTCTTGTTCTGTATTCTGCATTTTATGAACGGGTGACAAAAATGTAAATGGCAAATGTTAATTATCATAAAGTTATAAACATTTGAATTTCTTCCTTGTTTATAACCTATGCAAGTTTTGACTAACAACTTTTTATGAAGTATTTCACTATTTATTGAAATATTATCTTTATTTTAGTGATTTTAGTGTGCAAATACATATATATTTTACATATTATTTATTAAAATGTTTATACATTAAACATTATTTTTTTACATAGTTACCCAAGGTTCCTTCAACATGAAGCTGAGGAAGATATACAGAAATCAAATTATTCTGCATAATAAGTCAAATAATTAAAAAATTGCTCAGGCATTCTTTGGATATATCTTCAAATAGGAAGAACTGAATCATATTATCCATAATAGAAATTAATTAAGGGGACATTTGTACTTGGGAGACTATACAAGCTATTTTGCATATCTGACCTCAAATTATAGTGTACCCGGTTAAAATGTTTATTTTCTTAAGTTACCCATTTTTGTTCATGTTCTTACTTTTTTATATCATTTTATTTAAATGTGTAATATTCCTTTTGAAACTAGTATGGCTCTACGGGAAAAAATAAATGTTGTTGGCAGAAGATGTTTAGCACAAAATGTCCAACAAGATAAAACGTGATATTGGTCTAACATTCACAAATCACATAAATGTATTTTTAGAAACATGTCAGAATGTAATTCTGCAATGCTTTGCTACTCTCCTATGGAAAGTGATATTGAGTGATCATAGACTGTTCAATTGGATGTCATTTTCACCAATCTTTTGTTTTACTATACTTTTTTAGTCCCTATTAACAGGGTTCTGCTGAGCAGTTGCAGACAACCTATCTATTCACACCAAGCGTTTCTTCTTCTTTTTCTGCTGGGATGCTATATATTGATATATTGAGTTCATGTATCCATGCAGCCATCAAAATGTTGAGAGGTTAAAGTTATGCAGGCCCCTTGCAGATCGCACACAGCACCCCCTCTATGTCTGCGGATCATCCCCCTATGAAGGCGCACACTTGTTGGTGGTTTGAATCTCGGGCATGTTAAAATGCTCTCTCTCTTGTATCCAGAGCGTCACCATTGCAATGACTGCAATGGAAGATGCAGCACTTTCCCTGCACGTCATGGAGGCATTGCTCAGCTTTTACTTGGCATTTTGTTCCTGTATGTTATTGGTTCCCTGATTTGGCCTACTTTTGGACTTCACAATATTCTGGCTTCCCCTGACCTGGCTTCACTCTGGATTATCCTGTTATTCTGGCTATCCTGACTCCGTTTGTTTTGACTACCCAATTGCTGATTTATTAGATTAGTCCATTGCAGCCTTTCCTTATATCCTGACCCCAGTGCCAATAATACCCTTTTGTGGCCCACTGCTATCTGGTCCTGAAGTACTTGTTATTACACCAGGCTTCATACTCTTCATCTGGGGTCCACATCTAAGCCATGGTACGTCCTTTATACAGTAGCATGTCAAATTAATAATTAATGTAAATGTAGATAATGTTTGCTCTCACAAACAAAAGTGTGAAGTGTACTTCCAATAAATCAGATGTGATCCAAGAATCTTAAAACTGGTCAGTCCCAGCTTCCTCCGGAGAAATAGCTATATGCTGTAGTCCTTATAGCCCATACAGTCCTACATTCTTCACAATCTTTAGAATGTTGTAACTCCATCTCCATTGTGGACTTAGTTAGTCAATTCCTACTCATAAGTAATTATCCATAGTACTTTCTGGACAACCCTTACAACGGATAGGGGACATTACATTTGAATCCTCTCCCGATGTAATTCCCATTTGTTCATTGATTCTTTACTTTAGCATCCTGGTAGTCCCTGCTATATATTGTATGCCACTTTAGCTTTGTAGAAATTCTGAAATGTGAAGTATTATAAAAAATTGTAGAATAGGTCAAGAAGGTCGATTTTGGAGGCTGAATCTTCCATGCTGAAAGTAATGGGAGGCAAAATGATCACATGTATTTTTGAGACTAAGTCAAACTGGGGGCCGAATTTGACTTCCTCGTGCTATTCTTGAATTTTAGTTAATAGATCTAAAAGTGGTTGAATTTGACACATTTTGCAGTAACTACATTTCAAAAAGCATTTAGGTTTTTCATTCAGAAAGTGGGTAGAGGACTCTTTTCTCTTTTTGAAGTAAAGTAACAAGTGCAATAAGGAATTTCAGATTTTGTACTTTTAAAAACATGATATTAGGACATGGAGGTTTCAAAAATGCTGGCCCTCCTAAGATGGGCCACCATTTTTTTAAAGCTGTCTTAATATTACTATGTTTTGAAATGTAAATGGTGTCATAAAAACACATTTGTATTTAAGTGCTCCTACCTTCTGCTGCTTTGCCATTTTCTTTTTAATCAAACGCACTTTTCTCACTAATTTCTTTAACATTTTTAAAATCTAAGAGGTCCTTACAAAACAAAGGATTTGGGTAGCATTTATGTTTGAATTTCACATGATGGGATTTAGACCGTTCAAAAAAAATCAAATCTATCCACAAACTTCTAATGTTGGAGGTAAAATATAATTTGCAATCATTAGTGTTTTGAGATACAACACAATCTATTAATGAGGCCTTAATGCCACTAAACACAGTAAGTATGTAATCTATATAAGAATGCCATTGGACCAAGCTCACTCTCGGTCCACCACTCCAAATCGCCTCATCCTCCCAATTTGCCACATAAATGTCAGCATAGCTGGGAGCAAATTTGGTCCCCATTGCAGTACCACAGATCTGTAAAAAATATTCCCTCAAACATAACATAATTGTGAGTTAACACACATCTAATACAGTCTAACCAAAATGCCCTTTTTTCTATTGAATTTCAGTGTCTTTCTCTGGAGTGGTTCTTGGTTCTTCATGGCCTTTTCATTTTGTCTCATTTTAGTTGTTCG
Organism: Pelodytes ibericus; assembly: GCA_036172795.1. Taxonomy (NCBI): domain Eukaryota; kingdom Metazoa; phylum Chordata; class Amphibia; order Anura; family Pelodytidae; genus Pelodytes; species Pelodytes ibericus. The sequence goes on from CM069863.1 coordinate 97,285,401, forward strand.
TTTTTAATTTTAGTTTTGTTAATTGATTCTACAATATTGTGTCAAGGTAGTCTCTTCTGCTAAGTATATTGTACTTGTGTGGTTTTTTTCCCACAGTGTTTGAAATCACAAAACAAACCATTGAATCTGCAATCTATAACATTTCTGTTTATTCTCAGGTATTTTTGTGCAGCTACTATGCTTTCTGAACAGGCCATGGGATTGTATTATAGCAGGAAACTGATAATGTCAGAGTCTGCATGGTACACACCTCACCACGTTAAAACGTTTTCAAAACTGTGGAGGCAATATAAATAGCCAAACATATGTCCTATCACTGGTCCTACTGCCTCATAGTTAGAAACCTGAAACACATAGTTAAAAACATTGCCGTTAAGCTTTTACGCAGCCTTTTTTACCATTCCAACTGTTTTTTTTTTCATATACCTATTTTGTTTATGCCTGTTGCTTGTATTTAATTATGAAGAGCTTTACATTGTAAGACTGCATGGTGCTTAAATTCAGTATAATGTTACAACCTGTTTAACTTAGGATTCTAACGATTTTCAAAACTATTTGAAGGAAATGATTAGCAATGTTTTGAAGCATTACACTGGAAATATTTATCTGTTCCTTAGTAAGCTGTGCACACCAGATTTGATCCTTAGATCATGAAGTAATAAATCTACAGAGCATTAAATCCAAAATATGATTAATAAGGAATACATTCCCCAGAATTAGTTCATGGTTTATACACAGACAGCTTATTAAAATTCTAAGCTTTGTTTGTGCTAGAGGCAAGTAACGTGTCCCCCCACCATGGTCCTCATGCAACTACATTATGAAAAAAGCAACAAACTGTACTTCTATCAGTAGTTTGGCAAATTAACGCCCCTTCATGAAAGAGAAACAACAAGAGATAAAACATCAAGTGTAAAGTTCTGTTCATTCAGTGAATAAAATTAGCATGTAGGGAAAAGTACCTTGACAATAGTCAACTGATAGTACTGTGCAGCCCCGGGGTGGGCTCCTACCTGACCTCAGTGGTGAACAGAAAAAGTATTCAGATAAATCCAAGTAATGATGGTCAAGCAGCTCCATGCAAAGTTATAAGCGAACTTAATTGTTCAATGAACAACAGAACATAATCAAAACCCTTGGATTTTTAACTTCAATCAATGGGTGCTATAGCACAGATATAAAATCACAGCACATGGTAAAAAAAAAAAAAAACTATGTATGTGTCATCTTTCTAAATGTACATACATTTCTCTATTTCATCTGTCACTTTTAATATTCTACAATTCTAAGCATTTTGATATGTCAATTTGCACCAGTAAATTTACTACATCTTCATTGTTTGATTTTTTTTGTTGTTGACATTAGCAATGCAACCCATTAGTAAAGTTTAGATAGATCTTATCATTTGACACAGGAAATCCATGCACCAAATATGAACCTGACTTTCTGCGGCCTGAAATCATTACTGTATTTATGACTCTTGTCACTGGATTGATTAGACAATACTGTTTTTTGTACTCAGTAATGAAAACATTTTGACAATTTTTTTTAAACAATAAATAAAGCAAGAGGAAATAAGATGGCCACTCTTGCTCCATATAGCAAGCCTTTAAGGTAGACATTAAGGTAGATCAAAGTGGACTTTTATTCCAGAACTGGCAAATAGTAGCAGGCAGAAACGCAGAATACCCTGTGAGATAAAATGTCAACAGTGTTTTTCACGCATTATACTAAGAGTTTAATCATAGACATAGGTATTCTGTGTTCTGTCTGCTACTGTTTGCCAGTGATGGAAGAAAAGTCCACTTTGATCTACCTAAACATCTGCTGTTGTAGATGGAGTGAGACTGGCCATCTTACTTCTTCTTGCTGTATATCTTGCTGATTGCTGTTTGAAAGCTGCTAGTGAGCGCTTTTCTCCGACTTGATCGTTTCCACCCCACACGTCTGCCGAGTTTGAATAATTTTTTTTAATCGACTCATTGAATCAAGCCCCAAGGTAAAAACAAATAAATGTTGTATTGCTTTCAATTGTTTTGCAGTTTTCAAAATCTGTGTTTATACACAGACGGTTTAAACACTACTGTAAGATTGTCTAGAAAAATGTGACAGACAAATAAATCAGAAGGCAGCAGGGTGCTACCATCTGTGCAGTAGTCCATCAGAGGGCAATGTCATTCTGTGCCAATTGTTCAACTGAATTATCCTCAGTGTTCAGCAATAAAACACGCACAGCTCCAATGAAAACTTTTTGTTCTTGTCCACTGTAATGGATAGTCAAATATTTAATTATTAACAATATATTTACCAGTTATTACAAAATACATGTGTCGTTAGTCAGCATTTACTAGAACACACTTTTTAATGTTTCTATTATTTTAAGTATTTATTTTTATTGTCTCTAATATAATTTTCACTAAAACTAAAACAAAAAGATTGTATTTGTCATAGCGGGAGCAATGGAGAAACAAAGCATTTATAATTCAGTTTTTTATGGAATAGACACCTTAATGTAAACAGACACATTGAAATCTAGAGAACAGTTCTAGCAAGGGACTGAACACTTTGACATAAGCACATTTAGGCCCCTGACTCATTTTTAGATAAAATACTGCAATTACTTTCTCAAATATTGCTTGCTCTCCATTACAGCTTATCCTGCATATTATTAAATATTATTGTGCCTGTACTGCATATGTTACTACCTAATTCATCAAAGTGCACAATAGTTGCAATAAAGTTCAGGACGTAGAGCATTGAGAAAACATGTCATGTTTCCCAGTTTATGTATCTTATTTTGATTTTCTTTACATAATTCATGGTCTTTTTTTCCCCCTCAACTTTTTTTTATCACATGAACTGTCTGAACTGTTTTTTTATTCACCAAAAATTAAAAGACCTTTTCTGTAACTACTGAAACAACAGTTAAAAAAAACTTGCCTTTAAAATATATCAATAATATTAAAACAATCAATTATATTGGTTAAATAGAGTGGTATATGTTTTATTTTTCATATATTACAAGGTTACCAGCAGTGTAATAAGACATGATTTATGACGTATTGCTTTGAATGGTAATTCCAATTGTAAAACGCAGTGGTCTCTGATACTAGATTAGGACTTTTGGCAATAAAAAATGTTCAGTAGACTGACACTGACTGATCAGTCAAAATAAAGAATTGAGAAACCAAACAGTGGGAACAGATTTGTCTGTATACTCAAGTTCACATGAATGTGGATGGGATTCTACAGGTATGTGTAAGTAGTCTTTGTTTGCACAAAATGTTGAGTATTAGCAGTTTCCCAGGGTTAGAAGTCACAACACAGAAATGTTTATAGATCTTGTATACTGTTGGGGGCCTCTCTGTCCAAGACAAAACCCACCTGATCACCACACATACTCCAACACTACTAAACTCTATTATAAAAACAAAAGGGAGAGCCAAACCTCATAATTATGGAAGCTACACTAAAAGCAATCACCTGGACAAAGCAAAATAATTTTGTTAACCCCTTTGTGACACTAGGAAGTTCTTTGCTGTCCGATTTTTATTATCCCAAAAGAGGCTAGGGTGGCATTGAATACCTAGCATTTAATAGCCCATCACAACTCCCCCTGATTAGCTATGCTCGGATCCCACTGCAGGGATTTGCAGCAGGATTCCACCTGTCAAATGAGGTCACTTTGAGTGGCCTCAGACTGACAAGAAAAATGTAGCTGATGCTCAAAGCGAGCACTGGCTACATTTCACTGAATGGGGTTTGGGCATGCCTCCGTGACATCACACATCACATTTGGAGGCCTAGCATTTTTCTGACAGGGACCCACAGGGTCTATTAAGACCCTGAATGGGTCCTTGCCATTGTGTCTGTGGCTACTAATCACCTTGTGATCAGTGGCCAGGAACAAAAAGTGGCGTTTTTCGTGCTTGTCTTCTGGGACACAATCACCATGCGTCACGAAGGGGATAAATCTAAAGCTCCAGGCCCAGATGGATTTACAACAACTTACTGCAAAATGTGTAAAAATTAAACCATTTCTATTCCAATTATTCAATTAATTTATGAAAGTAACACAATTATCCCCAGAGATGCTTCAAGCCCAAATTTTAGTTTTACCAAAAGACAACAATGATCCCAGACTATGTCAAAGTTATACACCTATTTCATTAATTAATATTGATTCAAACTTATTTGCAAAGATTTTTGGCTAAGTGGCTATGCCCACTGCTCCCATCAATAATCCATCCAGATATAACTTTAAAATAGCTTTCCTTCTAATTTAAGACTATTGGGTCTATTCAGTAAAATTCGACTCTGGAGGTCAACTTTAACTTTGAGACTAAGTCATATTTGGAAATCCAGGTTTGAATCTTCCCATTTAAAGTAATGGGAGGAAAAATTATTGAAGCTATTTTTGAGATTTTTTATTTTAAATATTTCTTTTTATTATTTTATATAAATAGAAACGTATACCCAGCGCTCTAATCTTAGTTATAGCAGCACTGAGGCAGTGTGTCCCTAAACCACACACAATAACATAAACATAAAGTGAAAAAAATAGCTAAAGTGCGCTTAAACAAACTGTAAAGTGAAAAAACAAAGTACATATGTATACACCTTATTAGGTGAGGAATAATTTCCGTGAGAAATTCTGTGCAAAAAACTCAGTGGAAAAAATATTTATGTGATCGAGGGGGATTCTATCTCCCCTCTATTATCTCACTCACACACTTCCAGAAAATAAGTTGCACTTCAAAAGCCTGTATTCGTCAGTGGGGACGTGGTGTAGACCTCCTCTGTAGATTAGAGCTCAAGAAAAGTACAACAGAAGGCAGTAGATTAGTATGTGAATATACAGATATTTAATATAGAAATAAGTAGCAGCTTACACTTAGAGTTATCTTTATGCTGTATGATGGGCGCCTCAAACAATGTCGGATTTGATGTCCTCAAGAGGTGCAGCTGAATATAAAATGTACATGAAATGTACAAAAAACTTAAAATAGAATAAAAGTAAAATAGAATAAAAAAGAGTCCAGAAAGATTACAAGGCAGGTGAGTCCAGTCCGCTACGCGTTTCGCCTGAGGGCTTCAACTTGGCGTCTGGACTCCCTGCACTGTGTTACCCTCATATTACTGATGGGCGTGATCATCATCATTTTCTTCCACATTCTTCACTCTATTGCGAGACTTTGACTTAGTTTGTTTCTTCTTCGATGATTCCCTTCAGTTACACTTCGTATTTGTAGACATGTCCTCGGTTTACTGGGCATTGAGTTCCTTTGTTCGTTCGGTTTATAGACATTAGCCATTTAGAGAGAAGGAGAGAGAGAAACAAGTGTTTTATCTCAAACGAGATAAATAGTTAGAAAACTTAGGCTGATAAAATGTACAGTCCAATATAAGTACATATGTAAAAGTATATATCCCATGCTTAAAAGAAAAATGGGATAAGATATCTATTTATATTATTATAAGTTATAAAAAGAATAAATATAAAGAATATTAAAAAATATATAAAAAAATATATTAAAAAAGAGAGGGATAGTTTATATGCCAAGTTTTCTTTACAAAAACAATGTTATCACATAAAATTATACAAATCAAACTCTGCATTTAAACCTTGTGGTTTTAAAGTGGCAATGTTGAAAACCCATCGCATTTATTTTTTCCCTATATTTTTTATATTATCACCTCCCCGCCAATCTTTTTCGATTTTCTCAATGGCACAAAATTTTAATTCTTTGGGGGTTTTTTGATGGTGGTCTAAAAAATGTTTAGACAGACTATGTGTAGTTAGACCATTTTTTATATTTCTGACATGTTCTTCCATTCTTTTTTAAAATTGTCTCGTGGTTCTACCAACATATTGTAGACCACAAGAACATTCTGCTAGATATATTACATTGGATGTGGAGCATGTCATAAAAGTTCTTATATTATACTCTTGGCCATTTTTTGTTGAGCTAAAATTTGTGATTGGGTATTTTTGTTGCATGGTAGATTTACATCCTATGCAGTGTAGGCACCCATAAAAGCTGGGTTTTCTTGTCAGAAAATGGTTGGGTGCATTGTTTTTTGTTTTTATGGCCTTAGTATAATTCGTGGTAAGTTTTTGTGTTAAATTTGGGCCTCCTCTGAAGACTATCATAGGTTGATTAGGTAGAAGATCTTTCAGGATTTCATCCTTTTGTAATATTGTCCAGTGTTTTTTGATGATCTTTTTAATACGTTTTGATTTATTGTTATAATGGAAAATGAGTGGCATCTTATTTTGGAATGTGTTGTAAATCGTTTTATCTTTATAAGTCAGAAGTTGGCTTCTATCAGTTTTTGCAATATCTGAGATCGCTTTGTTTACCATATTATCGTCATATCCCCTTTCTTTAAACTTTTTTCGTAAAACCTCTGTTTGTTCGTTATAGTCGGTTATATCTGTGCAGTTCCTTCTTATTCTGGTGCACTGGCTTTTTGGTATTCCCTTTAACCAGGGGAGATAGTGGCAGCTGGATGTATCTATAAAATTGTTAGCATCCACTTTTTTAAAGAAATTCTTTGTTTTGATCTGGTTGTTTTCTATATACATTTCTAAATCCAAAAATTGTACGCGTTCTTTCCTATAGGTTGTGTTTAGGGTAACATTGTTATTATTTCCATTGATATATTCCAGAAATGAATTTAATTCAATTTCACTGCCCTTCTATACAAAAATAAGATCGTCAATATATCTATAGTAAAGAACCAAATTTTTCTCCCAGCTATGTTTTCCCCAAATATAGGTATTTTCCCATTGGGACATAAAGAGATTAGCATAGCTTGGGGCAAACTTGCTTCCCATAGCTGTCCCTGTAGTCTGAAGATAAAAGTGCTCCAGAAACCAGAAAAAAATATGATTGAGAATGATGTCTATTCCTTCTATTAAAACATTGATCTGATCTTCATTTAAGGAGTTTTTCTCTTTTAAGATGTTTCTAACAGCGTCACACCCTTGCTGGTGGTCTATAATAGTATAGAGAGAAGTGACATCACTGGAAACTAGAAAATAATCATCTTCCCAAGAGCATGTTTCTAAAATTTTTAGTATACTTATAGTATCTTTTAAATATGACTTCATCTCCTTCACATATGAGTGAAGTATGAAGTCTAAATATTCTGAAATATTGGAGAACATAGAATTAATGCCAGAGACTATAGGTCTTCCTGGGGGATTGGTCGGATGTTTATGGATTTTTGGCAAAAAATAAATAACTGGAATTTTTGGGTTAAGTATATTAATATATTCATATTCGTTTTTAGATATATAGTTGTTATTTTTGCCTTTATCCAAGTAACTAGTAAGTATTTTCTTGAAATCGTTTGTCGGATCTTTCTTCAAATTTTTATATGTCACATTTTGTCCTAGTTGTCTTTGGGCTTCTTGTAAATATGATTCTCTGGATAAAACTACTATACCACCTCCCTTGTCTGCTAGTTTTATGACTATGTCCTGATCTTCTTGTAGGGTTTTAAGTATATCTCTTTCTTTTTTAGTCATAATGTTAGGATCATACTTTGATGGTTGCAGTTTGCGGAGATCTTCCATAATGGCTTTCTCAAAAACCTCTAAAGCTCCTGATCTGTATGCCGTGGGGTAGAATTTTGATTTTTTTTCTTTAAATTAGTAGACATGATAATATTTGGATCTATTTCCTTAGTTTGACTTACAGTCAGTTTTAAAGCATAGAATCTTTTAATAGTGGTGTTTCTCACAAATTTATTGATGTCTATGTAGGCGGCAAACAAATTAAATTTATTTGTTGGAGCAAATTTTAGGCCTTTGCTTAGGACCAGAAGTTGTTCCTGTGATAGGGTTTTTAGGGACAGATTGAAAATTCCCATAGGGGTTTTTGATCTTAATATCTGAGCTTTCTTTTTCCTTTGTAATTTCTTGCCCCCTCTTGTTCCCCTCAATCTAGATTTTGTCTTTCTTTTTCATTTCTTCGATATATATTTATGGGATTTTATTGATAGTGGTGGTTTGCCCTGTAACTCTCCTTTTGCTCCCTGGGTAATGGGCAGAGGAGTCTGTGATCCGAATCTAAAAAAGGAGACTTTTCACCTGATTCTGATATGATTTGAAATCTATTATGGGTTTCAATGTGGTGGTTATCCTTTTCTTTCATAACGATATCTCTATAAGATGGATGGGGGTTTTGACTGATTTTAGTTAATCTTGTTTGGATTGGAGTTCTTGGATTATCTATTTTATTAGGTTCATCTCTTGTTTGTATTCCTATGTGATCATTATATATTGTACTTTGAGGCCTGGTTCTCTTATATCCGTTTGTGGTTTTCTCATTATTGTCCTTTTTATTTCTGTAGTTGGTTGGATTTCTAAAGGTTTGTAGTTTATAATCTTCTTGATCTCTATGATATTTTTTTAATTTTTGTAGTTCTTATATCTAATTCTATTTTCTCGATCTTTTTGATTGTATTTTCAAAGAGATGTCGGTATTGTGAATTTGGAGTATGTTTTCTTTATTCTTCTTGTATGTTTTGGATTTCCAGATATAAGCCTATGAGTGTTTTGTTTCTTTGTTTTATGATGATATGCATAAGAGAAAAAGTGCAAGGCTCAGGGGTCTCATTCCATTCTTTCATAAATATAGTGTAATTTGTGTCAAAAGTGGGGTGTTTAAAAACTCTAAATCCTCTAGGGGTTATTTTATCTCTAATATATTTTTGGAGGGTTTCTGTTTCCCATCTGAGTTTTAGTTCCTTGATAAGAGCTTTTTCAAGTCTCATCATAAGGTCTGTTACATCTGGGGCAATTCCCAGTTCATGGGGATTATTTACCTCTCCAAAAATGTCATCTACATTAATAGTATAATTTTGTCTGTATTCAAATAGAGACATATTAGCCTGTATAAGCCAAAACAGTGAAAAAAGCATCTAGGAGTAATATAGGGAGTGAATATAAATGTGTACAAAGAGTAACGTATACCCAGCGCTCTAATCTTAGTTATAGCAGCACTGAGGCAGTGTGTCCCTAAACCACACATCATAACATAAACATAAAGTGAAAAAAATAGCTAAAGCTGACTTCTGATAAAGATAAAAAGATTGACAACACATTCCAAAATAAGATGCCACTCATTTTCCATTATAACAATAAATCAAAACTTATTAAAAATATCATCAAAAAACACTGGACAATATTACAAAAGGATGAAATCCTGAAAGATCTTCTACCTAATCAACCTATGATAGTCTTCAGAGGAGCCCCAAATTTAACACAAAAACTTACCACGAATTATACTAAGGCCATAAAAACAAAAAACAATGCACCCAACCATTTTCTGACAAGAAAACCCGGCTTTTATGGGTGCCTAAACTGCATAGGATGTAAATCTACCATGCATCAAAAATACCCAATCACAAATTTTAGCTCAACAAAAAATGGCCAAGAGTATAATATAAGAACTTTTATGACATGCTCCACATCCAATGTAATATATCTAGCAGAATGTTCTTGTGGTCTACAATATGTTGGTAGAACCACGAGACAATTTTAAAAAAGAATGGAAGAACATGTCAGAAATATAAAAAATGGTCTAACTACACATAGTCTGTCTAAACATTTTTTAGACCACCATCAACAAAAACCCAAAGAATTACAATGTTGTGCCATTGAGAAAATCGAAAAAAAGATTGGCGGGGAGATGATAATATGAAAAATATAGCAAAAAAATAAATGCGATGGGTTTTCAACCTTGCCACTTTAAAACCACAAGGTTTAAATGCAGAGTTTGATTTGTATAATTTTATGTGATAACATTGTTTTTGTAAAGAAAACTTGGCATATAAAATATCCCTCTCTTTCTTAATATATTTTTTTTATATATTTTTTAATATTCTTTATATTTATTCTTTTTATAACTTATAATAATATATATAGATATCTTATCCCATTTTTCTTTTAAGCATGGGATATATACTTTTACATATGTACTTATATTGGACTGTATATTTTATCAGCCTAAGTTTTCTAACTATTTATCTCGTTTGAGATAAAACACTTGTTTCTCTCTCTCCTTCTCTCTAAATGGCTAATGTCTATAAACCGAACGAACAAAGGAACTCAATGCCCAGTAAACCGAGGACATGTCTACAAATACGAAGTGTAACTGAAGGGAATCATCGAAGAAGAAACAAACTAAGTCAAAGTCTCGCAATAGAGTGAAGAATGTGGAAGAAAACGATGATGATCACGCCCATCAGCAATATGAGGGTAACACAGTGCAGGGAGTCCAGACGCCAAGTTGAAGCCCTCAGGCGAAACGCGTAGCAGACTGGACTCACCTGCCTTGTAATCTTTCTGGACTCTTTTTTATTCTATTTTATTTTTATTCTATTTTAATTTTTTTGTACATTTCATGTACATTTTATATTCAGCTGCACCTCTTGAGGACATCAAATCCGACATTGTTTGAGGCGCCCATCATACAGGATAAAGATAACTCTAAGTGTAAGCTGCTACTTATTTCTATATTAAATATCTGTATATTCACATACTAATCTACTGCCTTCCGTTGTACTTTTCTTGAGCTGTAACCTACAGAGGAGGTCTACACCACGTCCCCACTGACGAATACAGGCTTTTAAAGTGCAACTTATTTTCTGGAAGTCTGTGAGTGAGATAATAGAGGGGAGATAGAATCCCCCTCGATCACATAAATATTTTTTCCACTGAGTTTTTTGCACAGAATTTCTCGCGGAAATTATTCCTCACCTAATAAGGTGTATCCATATGTACTTTGTTTTTTCACTTTACAGTTTGTTTAAGCGTACTTTAGCTATTTTTTTTCACTTTATGTTTATTATTTTATATGCTTACATTGTACAAAGATAATAAAAATATAATATAGTAAGTAAGTAGTATAAGTGTGTGTTAATACAGACATACAGGTTAACAGTCATAATTTTCTTGCGAGGATGGATTAAAAAGAGGTCCTGCTTAGAAAATATTCATATCATAAGGTAAATAGATCTATAGATAAGTGCATATACTGAATTTGATTTAGTAAAATATATATATGTGTACGTTTAGAACAATCCATCGTGAAATTTAATCACAAACTGTCACCAAACAAGTATACATCCATACTGACATTCATACAACCTTTCATACTAATCTGGGAGGAGGGCCTGGTTCGATTATAATTGTTAGCTGGAGATGTCTGAGAGAAAAAAGATAAAAGGGGAACTGAACTTGTAGAGAGAAAAATAAGTATGGGCAGGATATACAGGGAGTGCAGAATTATTAGGCAAGTTGTATTTTTGAGGATTAATTTTATTATTGAACAACAACCATGTTCTCAATGAACCCAAAAAACTCATTAATATCAAAGCTGAATATTTTTTGAAGTCGTTTTTAGTTTGTTTTTAGTTTTAGCTATTTTAGGGGGATATCTGTGTGTGCAGGTGACTATTACTGTGCATAATTATTAGGCAACTTAACAAAAAACAAATATATACCCATTTCAATTATTTATTTTTACCAGTGAAACCAATATAACATCTCAACATTCACAAATATACATTTCTGACATTCAAAAACAAAACAAAAACAAATCAGTGACCAATATAGCCACCTTTCTTTGCAAGGACACTCAAAAGCCTGCCATCCATGGATTCTGTCAGTGTTTTGATCTGTTCACCATCAACATTGCGTGCAGCAGCAACCACAGCCTCCCACACACTGTTCAGAGAGGTGTACTGTTTTCCCTCCTTGTAAATTTCACATTTGATGATGGACCACAGGTTCTCAATGGGGTTCAGATCAGGTGAACAAGGAGGCCATGTCATTAGATTTTCTTCTTTTATACCCTTTCTTGCCAGCCATTCTGTGGAGTACTTGGACGCGTGTGATGGAGCATTGTCCTGCATGAAAATCATGTTTTTCTTGAAGGATGCAGACTTCTTCCTGTACCACTGCTTGAAGAAGGTGTCTTCCAGGAACTGGCAGTAGGACTGGGAGTTGAGCTTGACTCCATCCTCAACCCGAAAAGGCCCCACAAGCTCATCTTTGATGATACCAGCCCAAACCAGTACTCCACCTCCACCTTGCTGGTGTCTGAGTCGGACTGGAGCTCTCTGCCCTTTACCAATCCAGCCACGGGCCCATCCATCTGGCCCATCAAGACTCACTCTCATTTCATCAGTCCATAAAACCTTAGAAAAATCAGTCTTGAGATATTTCTTGGCCCAGTCTTGACGTTTCAGCTTGTGTGTCTTGTTCAGTGGTGGTCGTCTTTCAGCCTTTCTTACCTTGGCCATGTCTCAGAGTATTGCACACCTTGTGCTTTTGGGCACTCCAGTGATGTTGCAGCTCTGAAATATGGCCAAACTGGTGGCAAGTGGCATCGTGGCAGCTGCACGCTTGACTTTTCTCAGTTCATGGGCAGTTATTTTGCGTCTTGGTTTTTCCACACGCTTCTTGCGACCCTGTTGAGTATTTTGAATGAAACGCTTGATTGATCGATGATCACGCTTCAGAAGCTTTGCAATTTTAAGAGTGCTGCATCCCTCTGCAAGATATCTCACTATTTTTGACTTTTCTGAGCCTGTCAAGTCCTTCTTTTGACCCATTTTGCCAAAGGAAAGGAAGTTGCCTAATAATTATGCACACCTGATATAGGGTGTTGATGTCATTAGACCACACCCCTTCTCATTACAGAGATGCACATCACCTAATATGCTTAATTGGTAGTAGGCTTTCGAGCCTATACAGCTTGGAGTAAGACAACATGCATAAAGAGGATGATGTGGTCAAAATACTCATTTGCCTAATAATTCTGCACTCCCTGTATGGGGTACGTTAGGAGCTCGTGATGGAGACCGAAACATTTTTCCAACTGTCCCAGATTGCCTCGTACTTCTGTAGGACATCGTTAATTATATAAAAACTTTTCTCCATTGTGTATTGATAGTGTATCTGGGTGATTAGTTCAGTCTGCGTTGGTGAATCAGTTCTAAGCCAATACCTGGCTATCAAAATTTTACAAGCCAGAAGAATATTAATAATTAGTGCTTTTTCATATTTATTTACATTTTTGAGATTAAGTCAAACAATGATGCCAAATTTGATTTATTCTCAAAAATAGCTTTGATCATTTCACCTCCCATTACTTTTAACGGGGAAGACTGGATCATGGGTTTTATTTCTAAGTCAAATGAGGGTGCCAATTTCGACATAGTCTCAAAATGAAATTTGATCTCCAAAGCCCTTCTCTGAACTGTCTCCAAAGTACGAGTAGCCTTCTGGAGATATGATCGCCAGCACTGCATACAATACTGTAAGCAAGGTCTCATCACTGCTTTGTACTGCATGCTCCCTAATCTGTTTACTTCCTTCCTTATTACACATGTACCACCTCATTCCTCTGTTTGTCCCAGTGTGTTTGTCCACCTCTCATGGCTTTTTAAGGTAGTTATTAGTAGTAGATGATAGTTATTAGGCAATTTAATCCTAACTGAGGCCACTCTGGTGATCTAAATGAAGTGAAAATGAAAAACATAATAAGGAATGGCCAACAGAGTAGGTGCAATATACAGCAGTGCAGCTGAGATCGGGGAGGTGCAGCAATATAAAGATACAAAACAAACAAAGTAACCCCTGCGCAATGATGAAAATACTCAATACCACGAAGTTACCAGTGGTGCTGTAACAAAATGCACTTACTGTAAAAACTGCAGATTGATATATTTATTTGGGTGGGACCAGTCTGATGTGCTAATGGAGAGGTTTCCTCTATAATGATGCAAGCAAGCAAAAAACAGTGATTCCTCTCCAGAGTAGGATACATCCGATAGGGCTGACTATTTCAGCTTTGCTTGTTCTCGCTGAGAGGATTCCACACCTTTGTTTTTTGTCTCTATGAGTCATTGGGGTAGGCCCAGACATGGCTCCCTAGCTCACTGCAACTAGTGGTATACCAGCCGTACCACACTGACGAGGCCAGTGAAGGCCTAAACATACATGTGTGGTTGCTGTGTTCTTAGTGCAGAAGATACAGATGGCATGATGGCCAGAAGTGTACATGAAACCTAAAAACTGAAAGAAAAACTAGAGATGCTATGTCAACTGTCACAAACGGGGTCCTGGATGGCATGAGGGACACTGAGCGCCCAGATTCAGCAGTCCAATGCGCGAGATGTGGAGACACAGGGCCTGATGTTGGGTAGCCTCCCTACCCCTGGAATCTTGAGGCTCAAGGTTTTTGGGGTCACGTTCCAAGGCCCTGTGATAGCTGCTCTATCCGTTGTAGGCAAGGTGCGAAAATGGAGGAACCTGGCAGACATCCTGGAGCAGGCATGAGACATAACCTTGAAAGGTGTGAGATTCAAGAGTAGGGAGTGTAGCGCAGGGTAGCAGGTAGGGAGTATGGATGGCAAAGAGGGAATTCCAAAAGTGTCACAGCACTAGGGTTAGGTAAAAGAGTAGTCAGTTCCAGTCCAAATGGTTGAGGCAGGCTGTAAAGGTTCAAATAGCGGGTATACAGGTCCGAGTAGGGGTAGCAGCAATTTGGGTAATCAAGGGGAAAAAGACATGGTTGGTACACAGGAAGGCAGTAAAGGATATCATTAAAATCACAAGGAATAAAAAAGGAATGGGACTAAGAACAGACACCACAGGTCAACAAGCAAGCATTGAATAAGGTGGGTGTAGGGTTTTTATAGGGCTGCTGATTAAGGACCTCTCCCCTTTATACCTGGGGACTGCCCCTGGACCATGTTGTGAATAGGGGGAAGAGACTCTCCACCCTCTTTCCCCTGCCCTCTTAGTTTCATCTAATAGCGTAGCAGCTCTTGCGAGTATGCCCCGCCCCCTAAACATCTTGGAAGTAGTTGCAGTCACTTCGAGCGGGTGGCTAACAACTCGAGGCCGGCGATTTGGCCTATTTTGTGGTCGCGCTGATGTTCGACTGTTGCAAACAGGGACAGAGGATGGATCCAGTTGTGAGGGTCCCCTGTGTAAGGTAAGTGATGGTCTTGACAATAGGATAGCGGAATGTCTGCAGGCTGAAGCAAATACACCAAGCAGAGCAAATAAAAAAGAACTACAGGACAAACTATGGAGTAAAGGGAGAACTAAGGTATACATGAGGTGGGCATAAGATATAACTACATAACATCCATAGGGAAGTACATAACAAAGGACAACATACAGAGGACAGGGCAAGGGCTAAGGAACACAAGGGATAGAGTGTGGAGCCAAGATTCTCAGACACTTCTAAGTCTTAGGGAACCAAGTTGGGACATGATGATAGGCGAGAGGACATAAGATCATTAAGTGCTTCAGGGAAATAAGGAAAGGAAACATATACATACAACCAGCGTCAAGGTACCTCACAAATAGGCAAGTCCCTAATATTGAAACTGATAATAAACTAGTTTCATTAATAACATAAACTACATAAACACCTATGACAAAGAGCAACTCTAAAGACTGCAGATCTGACAGCTTTAGAAAAACTAAACAGTTGTGGTTGAACATGTAAATAGATGAACTGCGCAAAGCAAGAGGACAGAACAAAAACTTGGAATGGAAAAGAAGCATAACAAAAAGCAGGAAAGCCAGAAATGAATCAGAATAAGAGAATAAGGAACCAGGGAGCAGGAAACAGGGAAACCCTCTAACAGGGTTTTAAGACAGGACAGAACTAAAAAAGAACTAATACAGGGCTTAACTGAGAGATGACTAAACTGAGACAGGGTTTTAGTAAACAGGTGAGAGCCATAACAGAGCTTCGTAATATAGGTCAGGACTAGAGTTGAGCGGACACCTGGATGTTCGGGTTCGGCAGGTTCGACCGAACTTTGAAAAAATGTCCGGGTCCGTGCTCGAACTTGACCCAAACTTGACCCCGAACCCCATTGAAGTCAAAGGGGACACGAACTTTTGTCCACTAAAATGCCTCTAAAAAAGTCATGGAAAGGGCTAGAGGGCTGCAAACGGAAGTAACATGTGGGTAAGTGTAGGACAAGTGCCCTGCAAGCAAATGTGGATAGGGAAATAACTTAAAATCACATAAAATACATACAAATTACAAATACAGCTGAGCCATAAAAAAGCACTAGATGGAATCTTTGATTTTAGCTTTGGAAGAACATAAATCTAAATCTAAAGCATGGCTGCCAGGAGGATCAACAGAATTATCCATTTGAGAGAGGGTTGGAGTGCAGGGTATTCTCTTTCAGTTTATACTAAGTGACCCATAGGTTGAGGAGGCGGTGACCGTGGCAGTGTAGGTGGAAGCGGTGCTGGAGGAGGAGGAGGTAGCCAATAGTGGATAGGGAAATAACTTAAAATCACATAAAATACATACAAATTACAAATACAGCTGAGCCATAAAAAAGCACTAGATGGAATCTTTGATTTTAGCTTTGGAAGAACATAAATCTAAATCTAAAGCATGGCTGCCAGGAGGATCAACAGAATTATCCATTTGAGAGAGGGTTGGAGTGCAGGGTATTCTCTTTAAGTTTATACTAAGTGACCCATAGGTTGAGGAGGCGGTGACCGTGGCAGTGTAGGTGGAAGCGGTGCTGGAGGAGGAGGAGGTAGCCAACACTGTTTTTTATTTGTTTTTGGTTTTTTAAATTGGGGTAGCCCCCAAAATATTGGGACATATAACAACAGAAAACAAAGAATAAGTGCACTTGAGTATAACAATGACTGGGTGAGGCCGGTATAAATGTCTATTCTGCACAAGGTACAGACAAGTCTGGTGGGATCCATGCCTGGTTCATCTTAATAAATGTGAGCTTGTCCACGTTTGCTGTGGACAGGCGGCTGCGCTTGTCTGTGATAACGCCCCCTGCCGTGCTAAACACACGTTTGGAGACCCAGAAGTTGAATGGGGCAGACCCATCAGTCAGTACGTGTAGGCCTGTGCATATGTACTGTTCCACCATGTTGCTGAAATGCTGCCTCCTGGTAAGACGTTGCATATCAGTTGGTGGTGCTGGTTGTTGTGGCGTGCTGACAAAGCTTTTCCACATTTCGGCCATGCTAACCCTGCCTTCTGAGGTGCTGGCGGTGCCCCAGCTGCGTTGACGACCTCTTCCTCCTCCTTATCATCATCCTCATCCTCCTCAAAAACTGTGCCTTGGCTTGACAGTTGTGTACCTGGCCTATGCTGGTGCAGGAACACACCCTCCAAGCCACTTGTGAATGACTGGCCTGATAACCGTGGAAATGACCCCTCTTCTTCCTCCTCCTCTGTGCAACATCCTCTTCCATCATCACCCTAAGCATTTTTTCAAGGAGACAAATAAGCGGGATAGTAAGGCTGAGAACGGCGTCATTGTCGGCCATGTTGGTGGAGCACTCGAAACAGTGCAAAATGGCACACAGGTCTCGCATGGAGGCCCACTCATTGGTGGTGAAGTGGTGCTGTTCCGCAGAGCGACTGACCTGTGCGTGCTGCAGCTGATACTCCACTATCGCCTACTGCTGCTCGCACAGTCTCTCCAGCATGTGCAAGGTAGAGTTCCACCTTGTGGGCACGTCGCATATGAGGCGGTGAGCGGGAAGGCCTAAGTTACGCTGCAGCGCAGAGAGGCGAGCAGCAGCAGGGTGAGAATGCCTAAAGTGCACACAGACGGCCCGCACTTTCTGCAGCAGCTCTGATATATCTGGGTAGTTTTTCAGGAATTTCTGCACCACCAAATTCAACACATGCGCCAGGCAATGGATGTGCGTCAAACCGGCTAGGCCCAGAGCTACTACGAGATTTTTCCCATTATCGCACACCACCAGGCCGGGCTTGAGGCTCAGTGGCAACAACCACTCATTGGTCTGTTGTTCCATGCCCGTCCACAGCTCCTGTGCGCTGTGGGGTTTTTCCCCCAAACATGAGTTTTAAAAGAGCCTGCTGTCATTTCCCCCTGGCTGTGCTGAAGTTGGTGGTGAAGGTGTTACGCTGACCGGATGAGGAGGTGGTAGAGGAGGTGGTAGAGGAGAAGGAAGAAGCTGAGTATGAGGAGGAGGCAACAGGAGGCAAAGATAAATGCACTGCAATCCTCGGTGGCGGAAGGACATGCGCCAAACTGCTATCGGCCTCAGGCCCAGCCGCCACTACATTTGCCCAGTGTGCAGTTAGGGATATATAGCGTCCTTGCCCGTGCTTACTGGTCCACGCATCTGTGGTTATGTGGACCTTGCCACAGATGGCGTTGCGCAGTACACACCTGATTTTGTCCGCCAATTGCTTGTGCAGGGAAGGGATGGCTCGCCTGAAAAAATAGTGGCGGCTGGGAACCACGTACTGTGGGACAGCCACCGCCATCAGGTTTTTAAAACTGTCCATCTCCAACAGACGGATTGACAGCATTTCAAATGCCAGGAATTTGGAAATGCTGGCATTCAGGGCCAGTGTTCGCGGGTGGGTAGGGCCATACTTCATCTTTCTCTCCAGTGTTTGGGAGATAGACAGCTGAACGCTTCCATGGGACAGTGTTTTGATGCTTGGGGACGGTGGCGGATGTGGTGGCATTGCTGCCACTTCCTCTATTTGCTCAGTGGCAGGTGCCACTGTGACTCCAGAGCTGGAGGAAGAGGCCAAGACAACAGCAGAGGAGGATGCAGGAGGAGCCTGAGACCTTTCTTGGGTTTTGAGTTGCTTACTCCACTGCAGCTCGTGCTTTGCATGTAGATGCCTGGTCATGAAGGCTGTGCTCAGGTTTAGCATGTTTATGCCTCGCTTCAGGCTCTGATTGCACAGCTTGCCAACCACTCGTGTCTTGTCATCAGCAAATTGTCTAAAGAACTGCCACGCCAGGGAACTCCTTGGAGCTGGCTTTGGTGTGCTTGGCTCCTGCGGTGGGCAGTAGCAGGCGTACTGTGTAGGGGACGGCCGCTATGGTTTTGCACACTACTCCCTCTTATGCTGCACTGGTGCCTCTTTGCGACCACCGCCTCTTCCTCCAAACTGGACACGTCACTCGCATGACCTTGATTCCATGTGGGGTCTAGGACCTCATCATCATCCACATCATCTTCCACCCACTTCTCAACCCTGCCCTCCTTGCCGGTATGCACACTGCCGAAAGCCACAGCAGTTGGCACCTGTGTTTCATCATCATCAGAGACGTGCTCCGGTGGTCCTCACATGTCCACATCCTGACACATAAGTGGTTGTGCATCAGTGCACTCAATCTCTTCCACTTCTGGGGCAAGGCTAGGTTTGATGACCCCGCCAGCAGAGTCATCAAAAAGCATAAGAGACTGCTGCATGACTTGTGGCTCAGACTGCTTGGCTGATTTGCAAGGGGGTGAGGTGAAAGACAGATGTCCATGGGCTGCAGGTGTCAACTCTGAGCTTTCAGCAGGGGACCCGGTGGGAGACAATGTAAAGGAAGGAAGTGGCAATAGCAAACAAATTCAATAACTAATTTGTAGGATGTGCCACAGCTCTTATAGCAAAACATCACAATGAATATTATGAAGACGATTCACCACCGATATCACCCCTGGCCAAACACATTGCTGAATTTGAGTGCGCCAGTTACTGCGCGACCCATTGCCCGCCTAATCAATGAGTCCCTGTCCTCTGGTTATGTCCCCTAAGCCTGGAAAAAAGCCAGAGTTATCCCCATCCACAAAAATAGTGATGTAAATATAGTGGCAAACGACAGGCCTATCTCACTACTACCCGTCCTTTCTAAAATCCTGGAAAAATGTGCCCATGATCAACTGTGCAAGTATTTTCAACGGTCCAACTATCTAAACTCGCTTCAATCTGGGTTTCGGTCAAATCACTCCACGGTAACTGCCCTCTTAAAGGTGAGTAATGACATTCAGAGTGGTATGGAGCTTGGTGAAATCACAGGTGCAGTTTTCCTTGACTTTGCAAAGGCCTTTGATACAGTTGATCATGATCTGCTGCTACACAAGCTAAATTGTTCTGGTATAAAAGAGAGGTCACTCTGCAGGTTTTGTTCGTACTTGTCTGATAGAACTCAATCTGTGTCTATTGCTGATACTGCCTCCGCCCCCCCCCCCCCCCGTTGCCAATCAAGCGTGGAGTGCCTCAAGGATCCTTTGTTGGGCCTCTGCTTTTCTCACTATTTATTAATGATCTACCTTTGGTGTGTGACCTGGCTCATGTGCATATGTATGCTGATGATACGGTCATTTATACCTAAACTATCGCAAGTGGAATACGTGCTACAGGGGCAGTTTTCTAAAGTTGAAAGTTGGATAGCTAGAAAAAAATGATTCCTTAACGCTGAAAAAACTGTGTCCATGTTGTTTGGGACAAATGCTAAGCTACTTAAATTAAACAATCTTCAAATAAACATCAAGACCAAATCTAGTTATAACATGACCCAAGTACATTCAGACAAGTATCTTGGCATGTGGCTAGACCCAAACTTATCTTTTGGTCTCCATATTGATAAGCTAGTGTCAAAGCTATATCCTAGGATTGACTTTATATAGAAACAAATCAAACCTAGATTCCACGGTAAGGAAATGTATTGTGCAGCAAATGTTAATGCCGATCTTGGACTATGGAGATTTTGTGTATGATTCTGCCCCCCAGACACATCTCAGTAAACTCGACACTCTGTACAATACATTGTGTCGTTTTGCACTACAGTGCGATTATAACACTCATCACTGTAAAATGTTAAAAGAGTTAAATTGAATGACGCTTGCCTCCAGGCGCGCTCTCCACCTAGCGTGCTTAGTGCATAACCACTTCTCTGGAACGCTTCCCCCCTACATGAGCGGCATGCTCGCCCTTACTCCCTGCACATCCTACAATCTCAGATCTTGCACCAACCCTTCGCTAGCGATCCCTCGCTTCAAAAAGGAAGCGGGTCGAGGTGTGTTCCCTTTCAGAGCTCCTCATATGTGGAATAGCTTTCCTGCTTCTGCCAAATCAGCAGCTAGTCTAAAATCACTGAAAGTAAATGTCTCCAAAATCCTCAAAACAGATTGTACCTGTTATTAGTTTACAAACTCCTTCATATACTGTATATGTTATTCCTTCTTTGTATCAATAATGGTTTACCCTGTATGTTCACCTTCCAACTTGTTTATATTTATGTATGTATGTATTTATTTTAATCTACTGTGTAGACTCTGTAACTCCATTCTGGACTGGGTCCCCAGGACATACTTGAAAACGAGAGAAATATCAATGTATTCTTCCTGGTAAAATACTTTATAAATAAATAAATACATAAATAAACTGGAGGCACTGTCAGCCACCCAATCTACTATCGCCTGTACTTGTTCTGGCCTCACCATTCTAAGAGCGGCATTCGGGCCTACCAAATAACGCTGAAGGTTCTGTCGTGTACTAGCACCTGAGGAAGGTGTTTCACTTGTGTAGCTGACCACATCCCCTACTTGCAACAGGAGTTCCACCAACACCAGCAGCACGACGACCAGGGCCACGTCCCGTATTTGACGCTCTCCTCATTCTTTGCGGTCACCCACCAAAGTAGCAGATGGTTTATGTTAGGCGACAATGTAACTGCCAATGGTCAACAATTTTTATTGGACTGCAAAAAATTCACAGCAAGACATAAATGTACTATTTAGCACAACAATTAGAAATTTTCAAAGTGCACTGTAACCACAGTATTTCACTGTTCTATTTGACTCTCAGATATGAAGTGCACCGCAAGACGCAAATGTACTATTTAGCACCCAAAACAATTAGAATTTTTTAAAGTGCGCTGTAACCACAGTATTTCACTGTTCTATTTGACTCTCAGATATGAAGTGCACCGCAAGACGCAAATGTACTATTTAGCACCCAAAACAATTCGAATTTTTTAAAGTGCGCTGTAACCACAGTATTTCCCTGTTCTATTTGACTCTCAGATATGAAGTGCACCGCAAGATGCAAATGTACTATTTAGCACCCAAAACAATTAGAATTTTTCAAAGTGCGCTGTAAGCACAGTATTGGACTGTTCTATTTGACTCTCAGACATGAAGTGCACCGCAAGACGAAAATGTACTATTTACCACCCAAAACTATTCGAATTTTTCAAAGTGCGCTGTAAGCACAGTATTGGACTGTTCTATTTGACTCTCAGATATGAACTGCACCGCAAGATGCAAATGTACTATTTAGCACCCAAAACAATTAGAATTTTTCAAAGTGCGCTGTAAGCACAGTATTGGACTGTTCTATTTGACTCTCAGACATGAAGTGCACCGCAAGACGAAAATGTACTATTTACCACCCAAAACTATTAGAATTTTTCAAAGTGCGCTGTAAGCACAGTATTTGACGGTTCTATTTGACTCTCAGATATGAAGTGCAGGACGCAAATGTAATATTTAACACCAACAAATTGCAGTATTTAAAAATGCCTAATGTTGCCCACTGAGCTAATAGAACAGGATTAAAGTCATGTGAGTGGCACACATGCAGTTGTGAGTGCACTGCACTCTCTGTGGCACTGGGCTCAATGCAGGGTAAAAAATATGTAGTATAGCACCCACTAAAATAATCACTGTAATTTGAATCGCTGTAGTTTGAATAATCGCTGTAGTTTGCAGATTCAACACCATACTTTTTTTTAACCATGCCCTCTTGTGGTCAGAGCTTCGGAAGTGAAAAAAAAATCACTTACGTCGCTCTGAAATATTGCTTGACTGCCCCTAGAGTCAGTAAGCAACATTGCAATGTAAAAAAAAAAAAGATTTAATTATCTTAAAATTAGGATTAAAGTTAGATTAGCTGTTAGGTTAAAATTGTATAATTTTTAGCATAAGGAATAGGGTTAAAATTAAATTTACATTAAAATATATTAAGGGATAGCATAAGGCTTAGAGTTGGGGTTACATTTAGTGTTAGGGTTAAATTTAGGGTTCAGGTCGGAGTCAAAAGGTCAATATAGGAAAAAAACAGAAAACACAATGTTTGGTTTTTGCCCCATAATTCGCAAAAAAATAAAGAAACAAATGGAAAAATGCATATTTCTGAACTTGGGACAACATTCAGAAACTAGTTAGATGTGGTCATATGTTAAACATTTTCCTCATATTTTATGATTCTATAAGGGGATTGGAGGATCTTAGTTATGAAGAGAGACTTAAAAAATTGCATTTATATACATTAGAAAAAAGGCGTCTCAGAGGGAATATGATAAGATTATATAAATATGTGCAGGGCCAATATAAAGAGCTCTCCAGGGACCATTGACAGAAATGTACAAAGAGCAAGAGGTCACCTCCTGAGACTGGAAGAGCAAAGATTTCATAGACTGCAAAGGAAGGGACAGTAAGTACAATGAAGTTATGGAACTCACTGCAAAGAGAGGCAGTGCTATCAACCACAATAGATGTATTTAAAATTGGTTTGGATTTTTTTTTAGTAAAGCAGAACATACGGGGCTATTAATAATAGAACAAGCATTTACATAGAGCTTATTGATCAAAGGAGAAATATTATTTACCTTTGGAGTCAAGTATGAATCCCCCCCCCCCCCCCCCCTAGGAGGCATAATTCAAAATAACTTCCTTAGGGGGGGTTGCCTTTTCAGATCAAAATCTGAAATGATAGGTAGAAGGGGTGAACTTGATGTGTCTTTTTTCAACCTAAATTACTATGTTACTATGTTGCTAGGTTACAAAGAGAGGAGATTAACCTTGTCAAATAGGCATAACTCTGCCCCCTTGTGATGTAATAGTTACATTACCCTCCCATTCAATGCAAGTCTAAGATCAGAATTCTGACTTTCTGTGCCCCCATTCTGTGCCCCCAGCCCCAAAGGGATACATTTTTTCTGTAAAGTCACTAGGGGGTGGTACCCAAAAACACTTTATTTCACAAAATGGCAGCTCCCAGTCACACTTGTTTAGTTACATATTTTATTAAATACAGTCACATAACACACAAAAAAAAAACATATCTGAAATCAACGATACACAATAAAAAAAAATTAACTCTTTCAGTTTTTTTTTGGGTGGGAGTGTCCCTTTAAGGGGTCTTATCCAATTTGTCAATTAACTTATCCAAATCAAAAATAATGCATGTGACGGGATTTGACTCCTATAAAACATAATCATAGGAAACTTTCAATTTAGAAATGTTGTATTTGGTGATCTGGTTCTCCCCTTCAATAGGTCAGCTATTTCAATTAAACTTCCTACCACTGGCTACAACTTTTAAAGGAAGACCTCTGCAAACGGGATTACAAAGTATTATAAAGATGAATTACCTCCCACAAATACTATAGTTATTCCAAACACTCTATAGATTCTTGTCCACTCATCATATTTCTCGGCCCTCCGGGCGGAGGATTTGTGTGGGGAGGTAAAAATCTGGGTGCTATAGAACGTTCCTGGGTGCAATCTGGGTGCTGGTCTAAACAGTTTGAGTGTAATCTGGGTGCTGGGGCAAGTCCTCTGAGTTAAACTATATTGCACACTATTGGTGCAGATTGCTAACCCTGATTTAATTGTAACCCTAACAACTATTCTAACCCTCACCCAAGGTGAGGCTAATTAAGTTTTTTTTTCATTGCAATGTTTCTATATGCCTCTAGGGGCAGTCAAACAACAGATTCAGAGCATCGGAAGTGAATTTGTTTTTTCTCTTCCAAAACTATAACCACAAGAGGGCACAGCATGCTGCTCCTGCAATGTGGCACCCACGATCGCTCCTTGGACATCAAGGCAATAGAGCAGCACCGTCAGAGGGGTTTCTCACAATTGTTGAAGACAAAAACCGCTCGTTCCACCGCAGGACATTTCAGGCCCGTCCATTGTCGGCAACGGAGTGTTGCTGGCTAGACATGCCTGACACGTCCTTTATCGCAAAGGTGTTAAATCATCATATATAGTGACATTTATATTTCTGTATTGATACAAAAATATAACATGCAATTAAATGAGCAGCATTTTTTATTAAATGCAATTAGTTTGTTCTTGTATATAAAAAGCTGTGTATAATTTAATTCATGAATACAAATAATCAGTCATTGTACAACTAGTTATTGTGAGTTCATTGTTGTTATTCATGCCTGTAATCTACCATATTGTACTCACAACATGTTGAATTGTTGCTTGTCACACCAGAGCACCACACCTGTCTCCTGTAGCTCACAGATCTCTACCGTATAGCAAAGAGAGCTCAGTGACAGCCTACTTATTCCCTGGACTCTTGTTCCTCCATTACATGGTCACTAGGATTGTCCCAGCACAATACATTGTTTAATTGGTGAGACAAAATGTTCATCTCAAGCCAATTGCTACTCAACTCACCTTTTAGTAAATAGCCCCCTAAGTGTAGTGTGACGTGATATTGGCCTGGGATTTAAGGCTTATTTGACACAAATTGCAACTTCTCCTCCCTAGTGATTCTGCCTAGGCTGCTGGAGCACTAAAAATAAATAATTGCCTGATAGAGCTGATTCTAAAACTGTAGTAGATATGATTCTAAAAACATCTTTTCACTTGGTAGGTTAATTCAAGTTATTTTTTGTAATGTTAGTATTTATTTTTAGTATTTTTATTAGTATTATTAATTGTACATTGAAGTGGATTCAAATTTTAAACAAGCAGTGTTAACGACAACGATCTCTATTATAGAAAAAAAAAATGTCTGCTCACATAAACTATAACAAACACCTTGAACATTCCTATTGCTGCTTCAGCAAAAAATGGTAACGTACAACACATTTTAGTTATAACCTGAGGGTTTTCTGGATCTTCAGCACATACAACTGCTCATGGGATATCAACTGAAGCACATTTCCGTCTGAGCAGAGCAGAAAAGTTGAGCAATCACAGTCTTTGGTGACTTTCTTTAACCTGTTTATATCCTGTTAAGTTCAAGTAACAGAATAACTGTTTAAACCATGGCTATAATAAAATATAATTTTATTAATGAGTCACTAATGTTAACATACATTTCTGTAATCAGGCCTTTATCCTGTGTGAAATTCTTCAAAACTGTTCCTGTTCTCTTCAGAAGACCTTGGGACCTCCTGCAGATTGCACATTTTATGAAAAAACAGAAGGCCTCACAAGGATACACCCATTAATTCTTAATATTTTACTGATGTATCTGCAGAATAAATTGGCTTAGCTGTGAAACTGGCCTATGTACCATTTGATATCTAATTACCTGTCCTGGAAAAAAAAAACACTAGACCTCTTCGATCTTCATTCTAGTTTGTAGATTAGTTTGTTGGATTTCAGTATAATGAGACTGCTTGGAGACAGAACAACTGATATACTTATCTGCTTTTTAAAAGCCAAAGATTAAAAGTATCACACATCATGTTGAGATTGTGAAAGATTCATCACAGATTTGCTAGTTTATCTATAGTGTATATCAAAGTTTTATAAAAAAAAAATAAAAAATCTGAATAAGATATTTTTGATCTCTCTTCCTTTTAATGTGCTTCTTGATCTTATCAGATGTTATACTGATAAAGCAGTTATTCAATTAAAAACTATTTTTTTTAATTATTTTTTAATGAATTATGCTGTTTTCCTTTATTGGGTTAGAGAAGTTGTTTTTAAAGAAAATAGATTACCGCAGCTCATGTACAGAATACCTCATATTACAGAATACCTAGTTTTTAATATTATTATACTTTTAATTTACAAAGCACCTGTCACATTAATAAAAATTGCTATTCACTAAAAACTCTTATAAAGTATGCGAGTTGCATAGAAAACTATTTTTTTTTTAAAGTAAACATAATAATAACCCCCGAGAAAAACCTGGTACTTGGAGTCACCTAGTGGCCCCCAGGATCCCTAAATATAGTGCATGTAGCTCTGCCCGTCATGATAAAAAATGATGCCAGGAGCTGCAGATATCATGACTGGCCATGACATTCCATTATTATTGATGGGGCTGGGAGCATTGGCGTCCCACGGGGGGTGCGGACCGCAAAGGGTGACACCCCCAGCAGTGTATCACGCTACTGAACTTTTTTTTTCTGGCAGCCGCATCCGCTAGGTTCGGTTGCCGTGGAAAAAAAAAAAAAATGATTGCGACCGGATATGACCTTACGTGCAGGAGGGATGCACGGTGTAGCTAACAGGTAAGTACTGGGGAAGGGGGGAGGAGGGTGGCATGTAACAAGCAAAATACTGGCATACTGAATGGCTAAATACTGGCATACTGAATGGATAAATACTGGCATACTGAATGGCAACATACTGGCATACTGAATGGAAAAATACTGGCATACTGAATTGCAAAATACTGGCATACTGAATGACAAAATACTGGCATATTTAATGGCTAAATACTGGCATATTGAATTCTAAATACTGGCATACTGAGTGGCAAAATACTGGCATATTGAGTGGCTAAATACTGGCATACTGAGTGTCAAAATACTGGCATACTGAGTGGCAAAATACTGGCATATTGAATGGCAAAATACCGGCATATTGAGTGACAAAATAGTAGCATATTGAGTGGCAAAATAATATTGGCATATTGAACGGCAAAATAATACTGGCATGTTGACTGGCAACATAATACTGGCATGTTTTAAATGGTAAAATACTGGCATATTGAGTGGCAAAATAATACTGGCATATTGAGTGGCAACATAATATTGGCATGTTGAATGGCAAAATAATACTGGCATGTTGAATGGCAAAATAATATTGACATGTTGAATGGCAAAATAATACTGGCATGTTGAATGGCAAAATAATACTGGCATACATTAAATGGCAAAATATTGGCATACTGAATGGCAAAATACTGGCACATTGAAGGGCAAAATACTGGCATACTGAGTGGAAAAATACTGGCATATTGATTGGCTAAAAACTGGCATATTGAATGGCAAAATACTGGCATACTAAGTGTCAAAATACTGTCATACTGAGGGGCAAAATACTGCCATATTGAGTGGCTAAATACTGGCATACTGAGTGTCAAAATACTGGCATATTGAATGGCAAAATACTGGCATATTGAGTGACAAAATACTGGCATAATGAGTGGCAAAATAATATTGGCATATTGAATGGCAAAATAATAATGGCATGTTGAAAAGAAAAATAATACTGGCATATTTTAAATGGCAAAAATACTGGCATATTGAATGGCAAAATAGCGGCACATATTAAATGGTAAAATACTGTCAGATTGAGTGGCAAAATAATACTGGCATGTTGAATGGCAAAATAATACTGGCATGTTGAATGGCAAAATGATACTGGAATTTATTAAATGGCAAAATATTGGCATACTGAATGGCAAAATACTGGCATACTGAGTGGAAAATACTGGCATACTTAATGGCAAAATACTGGCACCTATTAAATTGCAAAATACTGGCACCTATTAAATGGCAAAATACTGGCATATTGAATGGCAAAATACTGGCATATATTAAATGGCAAAATATTGGCATATTATTGGGCAAATTGGCTGTGGTATATTAATGGCAAAATAATACTGGCATATAATTGGGCAAATTGGCTGTGGCATATTAAACGGCAAAATAATACTGGCATATTATTATGTAAGTTGGCTTTGGCTTATTAATGGCAAAATAACACTGGCATATTATTGGGCAAATTGGCTGTGGCTTATTAATGACAAAATAATACTGACATATTATTGGGCAAATTGGCTGTGGAATATTTATGGGCAAACTAACACTGGCATTTTAATGGGAAAACTGGTTTATTTTAATTGGAAAAGTGATGCTGTGGCATGGTCTGTGGGGGGAAAATAATATGTACTATGGGGAAAGTGACATTGGCTAGTCCTGTGGGGCAAAGTGACACTGTGGTATGTTCTGTAGGGCATTGACAATGTGGCATGCCAAATCGTGTAGGTGTAATATGAGTGAAAGCCATATTGAGTGGCTAAATACTGGTATACTGAGTGTCAAAATACTGGCATACTGAGTGACAAAATACTGGCATATTAAATGGCAAAATACTGGCATTTTGAGTGACACAATACTGGCATATTGAGTGGCAAAATAATACTGGCATATTGAATGGCAAAATAATACTGGCATGTTGAATGGCATAATAATACTGGCATATTATTAGGCAAATTGGCTGTAGCTTATTAATGGCAAAATAATACTGGCATATTATTGGGCAAATTGTCTGAAGCTTATTAATGGCAAAATAACACTGGCATATCACTGGGCAAATTGGCAGTGGCTTATTAATTACAAAATACTACTGGCATATTATTGGGCAAATTGGCTGTGGAATATTTATGGGCAAACTAACACTGGCATTTTAATGGGAAAACTGGTTTATTTTAATTGGAAAAGTGATGCTGTGGCATGGTCTGTGGGGGGAAAATAATATGTACTATGGGGAAAGTGACATTGGCTAGTCCTGTGGGGCAAAGTGACACTGTGGTATGTTCTGTAGGGCATTGACAATGTGGCATGCCAAATCGTGTAGGTGTAATATGAGTGAAAGCCATATTGAGTGGCTAAATACTGGTATACTGAGTGTCAAAATACTGGCATACTGAGTGACAAAATACTGGCATATTAAATGGCAAAATACTGGCATTTTGAGTGACACAATACTGGCATATTGAGTGGCAAAATAATACTGGCATATTGAATGGCAAAATAATACTGGCATGTTGAATGGCATAATAATACTGGCATATTATTAGGCAAATTGGCTGTAGCTTATTAATGGCAAAATAATACTGGCATATTATTGGGCAAATTGTCTGAAGCTTATTAATGGCAAAATAACACTGGCATATCACTGGGCAAATTGGCTGTGGCTTATTAATTACAAAATACTACTGGCACATTATTGGGCAAATTGGCTGTGGAATATTTATGGGCAAATTAATGGAATATTAATGGGAAAACTGGTTTATTTTAATTGGAAAAGTGATGCTGTGGCATGGTCTGTTGGGCAAAACAATATGAACTATAGGGCAAAGTGACACTGTGGTATGTTCTGTGGGGCATTGACACTGTGGCATGCCAAAAAATCGTGTAGGTGTAATATGAGTGCAAGCCAAGTGCTGTGGGTGTAATATAGGTGCATGACAAGTGCTGTGGGTACTGCATGGTGCTGTGTTAAGTTATTTAGGTGCAATGTGGGTGCAGAGGAAGGGAATAAACACAAGGAATGCAATTTTTTTATAACATTTTTATTACAGATGAAAATAGTTGAATATAATATTAAAAAATTCAAATAATTATAAATGCAACTAGTTATAGAGAGAGAGATAGGGAGAGATGTATGTGTGTATAGATATTTAGTGTTTTATTATTGTACAATTGTCACCTCATGGGGCTCCCGTGTGTCGTATAATTAATGGTGGTCTCATGTGTGGCATATTTATTTGGCCCCACATGTGGCATAATTAAGGGGCTCTTTTATGTGACATAATTATGGGGCACTTGTGTGTGGCATAATTAAGGGGCTCCTGTGTGTGTGGCATAATTAATTGGGCTCCGAGGTGAGGCATAATTAATGAGGCTCTGGTGTGGCATAATTTATGGGGCTCTGGTGTGGCATAATTTATGGGGCTTTTGCGTGTGGCATAGTTATGGGGCTCCTGTATGTGGCATATTTAATGGGCCATCTGACTAAGGAATCTGTTTGGCATGGTATTGGAGGAAATCCAGGGGGGTGACACCATGAGTTACCGCACCAGGTGACACCAACCCTAGTGACGCCTCTGGCTGGGAGCTTGCCAAGTAGCCTTGCCTGCTTAATGGCTCCCAGCCCTTGCTAACATAATAAGGCAATTTATTTATTTTTTTTCCTTTGGAAAGCAGCCAGGATATTTATTCTCAGTTAGTTATAACACTCCATCACTGGGTGGCAGGACTTTAGATTTGTGGCTGTGGGTTTTAGACCGTCCAGGAACCCTGGGCAATTCCCTGGCCCATTAATTTTAGGGGAGCCGTTTGGGGAGCCCCTTGGACCCGGTTTGGGGAAAGAGAAGGATTTTTTTACATCTGAAAATAATCTTTTGCCCCTTTGAAATGAAGGGGAGCGAGTTTCATCTTTCTCCCATTCATCTTGGTAGGCTTCACCTCATTTTGATCTTTGCAAATCATTTAGTAAAAACCATTATGCAAGGTCAAAAAGGAAGAATATATATAGAGAGAGTATATTTTGCATAATAATTACAGAAAGTCTCTACATTAGTTAGAATAATTCAACAATATTGCTATACTATGCAATAAGATATGACACTCATCAATAGCCAGTGATCGATAAACCTCATTCACAACAACAAATTGCACCACAACAGCAAGATCATCACAATGAAGACAATGGACTACAGTATTCCCTGGATCACTAGGACTCACTATTCAACCAAATCAGGTTCACGCTATTTCAACTGATCCACCAAGAAGGAGTCCCAGGATTCTCTAGGTAAGGGTCAATTTCCAAGACACAGAGAGGTACAGATGAAAATCTTCCAGTCCCATTGACCTCTACAAAGTTAAAGAGAGCACATATCTGGTAGAGCCAATATAAGCCATTCCCTGACTGGATTTTAGTACACATTGGCAGTCCATTTTCTGGCCATTAGAAACTTTATATATATTGTCACTGACTAAATTCACTGTCAGTGACATTGTTTGGGCAGCATAGGCAACGTATGCCAAGATTTTATAACTGTGGGCATGAATTAAGCTGTTGCTGTCACAGGAACCACTGAGGAAATTCTTCCTGAAAGGTGAAAGTGCGAATAATGGCATTATCTATTCAGATCCTCCTCCAGGAAGGTGAGCACATATGGCACGTTGTAAAGTGATGTTGGGGAATATAACACCATGGAAAGTGAGTTAAGGGAATATGGCATAGTGGATGTCGAGGATATAGCACTGGGCTAGGTGATGTGGATTAAAATATGGCAATGTGAACAGTTTATACATTTCCCTGTGGAAGGTGATCTTGGGGAATAAGCACTCTGGAAAAGGATGTAGAGAAATATTTTGCTGTCAATATGGGCACAAATTATCTTACATTTTTTTGAACAAATTTTTGTTTTATAAATATAACAAACTGTATCTCTCTAAATCACAAGCACTGAAATTATATTGGAAATGTTACTTTGCACAAGCATATCAATGTCAAACAATGTATTTAAAAATGGAAACAAATAAAACAAAAGTTATATCTTTTAAACTCATTCAGTGCCAGGTGGAGAGCAAACCTTAATTGCTACCTTAATCACAGTGAAATAACTGTTAAGAATTTCTCACATATATTTTGTGTTGAGCACTGTGATTGTATTCCCTAATTAAAGAAAACAAGATCCCGTCCACAAACTCATTTAAAGAGGCCATTTTCCATCTGGAAATCATCTTTCACAACACACTATTTCTTCCAATTTTATGTTAAAAAGAATTAGTAATGAGCAAGAAATGTGTTTAATTATCTTCGGAAACATAAGCCAAACTCTAATGGTGTTTGATTACATATAGTCACAAAAATGTCAACTGCATTTCCATTTAGAGTGCTTGCTTAAAGAGCCGTGCAAATGAGGAATATCCGGATATCTGAGGACATCAAGACAGATTTCTGCTTTCTTATGGCAAGTGCTGGTTGGTTGCAGTGCTTCTTAATGTAATGCATTTTTCCCAGCACATCATTTCCCTAAATGGCTATGATACATCAATGCTGCAGATTTACTCATGAGCGCTATTAATAAAGAAAGTCAATTTCCCGCCATTTTTCTCATTTAGAAGGTGTTATCCTGGATTCAGCATTAGTAATGAGTACACTGTTCTTATCCTCTCCCTTAGACAGAGAGACAATCCTGCATTGTGCCTTTTGCAATGCATGAATATGGTGTTTAAGAATAAATGATAGTATGCTTCTCTTTTCAACAAAACACTATTTATTTCAAGCCAAACGGCTGGTTAGATTTAAAAGAATTTCTTCCAGTAGATTACACCTCTTGTAATCTTGACAAAGCAGCTATGCAGTATATCAGTGTTACATTGCAAGTGAGCTGTTTTACTACTCGTTAGTAAATTTGGAGAGACATTGGTATATTATACCCAAAAGTTATTGATTCTCCAAACATATTAGGCCACATATAAAAGACATTTTTTACATTTTACATTCTCTTGGCAAACACATTTACCATAGCATTCTTTTAATGCATCTTACAACCACAGTGATGTTCTGTATTTTATAGGCATATATATGTAAAACAGATAATTGTTTTCAGATTTGATTGAAACCAGTGTGGAACTCTCTAGCAAAGTAGATTAATATAACTTTATCCGGTAGTAAAAGCCTCTGCCAAAGGCGTCAAGCCATCTAATGGTATTAGTCAAACTATGTATGTCCTTTGAACACACAACTGAGGAATTTTGTAATTTACTCCCAAGAGTGAGTAAAACAAAACCGACTGCAACATCAGCTAAGACATATTTTTTTAACTTCTCAGAATGCTGACTCAGATGACGGGTCTCTCAACATGGCATCTTTTCCTGCCTCACTGCAAAACATTGAGTACTTGGAAGACTCATCTGCTCCAATAGACCCCGTACTTGAGCACTGGATATCGGCCTTAAACAACCTACCAACTAAAGTAAATATTTTTAACCTACTCTAAGGGAAAACTTTTAAAAAGTATGTGAACTGAAAACCAGCTTTCAACAAATTGGAGATATCTAACAGAGGCCTAAAGATAGTGCTATCAACACGGATCGCATATACAATGCACATAGACCACATGGTGAACTTGAACCACAAGACATCAAATGACATGTTTTCAAGCACCGGCATCCATTTGAGGGTTTGTGTATAGTACTCCAGCCATTGCTGCCTAGAAGGCCAGCATCTGCACTGCTGACCCTGAGACCGGTATTTTGTGGGTACTATTTAATCCTATATCCCCGCTAGGATATTCTATGCTATCCTTTTTTACTGGTCCCAAAATATGCTAGGACAGCATGGAATTCCCTTCAGTTAACAGCTCATCGTGGTTTCCCTCAATGAGCTGTGCTTGGATACTGCTTTAGGGACTTGCAGTGGGATCCCACTTGTCAGATGAGGCCACTTTGACAGGGAAAACCTATTGACTACATTTTGCCATGTCACAAGTGATGTTGGGAGGTCTTGCGATTTTTTTGGCAGGGACCCACAAGGTCTATTAAGACCCTGTCAGGTCTCTGCAACTGTGTCTCTGGCTTTTGATAATCTTGAGATCGGGGGCCATGGAAAAAAAAATTGTGTTTTGGTGCTTATGTCTTCTGGAACGCAAGAACCATGCATCACAAAGAGGTTAATGAAGCTGCCAGTTGAGGATCTGTGAGGCATCTGTTTTTCAAGTTAGACACTCTGATGTACTTTTGCTCTTGCTAAGTTGTGCAACAGGGCTTGTAAAAAAAGTAAGAGACCGATATCAGAAAATGGGTCCAGAGGCTTTAGGTCATAAATATAGTTGACAGTAATGTAAAATATATACCCAAGGACTGTATGTTTACTGCAGGACAAGGAGTTAGGTCACTAATTAAATGCATGAGGCCACAGGCTTCTCATTCTCAATCTTACCCTGCACTGATTTTATTTTATTACTAAAAGTGTGGCTGGAGGTACCTGTAATGCAATTACTCACTATTTCCACTTTTACATCTGTGGCTGGCTCCGAAGTATGGCAATCTGAAGTACTGTGAGAGTTGGCTTTAGTGCCAGATGAACAAGGACATCTTACATCCAATATACTATCTGTGAGGACACGGTGACCAGGAGCTCCCACACTTGAACTTATTTGCAAGAGAGCTGGTCTCTCTTGCAGTTTTGACATGTGAGTTAAATATTTAAAAATGTTATTATATCCATGCAAGTCCCTGCTCTTCGCTGTGTTCTGCTATCCCTTATTAAGGCTGTCTAACATCTTGTCCTGCAGTACACATTCAGTCCTTGAGTATATATTTTAAATTACTATTATTATTTATTTAAGACACAGTGCCTGGATTAGCTAACGCAACATGCCATTGTGATAGTTTCTGATAATGTTTTAAATGACAATTGTAGCTGGAAAGGCTGGTTTTTAATGGAATATCTGCATAGGTATATGGTGGCCCATTAACAATGTCTACACTGGATTTCTGATCCATGTGACGCTATTTTAATTCACACAATTTGCTTTCCTTTCAAAAACAAGGACATTTCTAGGTGACCCTAAACTTTTGAACAGTAGTATATATATAATTATATATATATATATATATATATATATATATATATATATATATATATATATATATATATATAAATATATATATATTTACAATTAAAATCCAAAAAGGGAAGAACTACCATTTGTTATAAAGAGTGCTGCTGAAATGACCAAATAGTTATATACAATCCACAGGGGTCAGTACACTCACATTAAACAGGTTACAAATTCTTGAAGATATAGTTTTCACTAAAAATAACAGAAGACTTGGCACTCAATGTGTTAAATATTACAAACATCTTTAATTCAGCCTAGTGTGAAGGCAGGTTTTTTTTTCCCTGGATGTTTTTGGTTTACTGCCAACTGACTAAGACACTTTGACCGATGGGTCAAAACGTCATGCTTCAAACTATGCTGAATTAAAGATTTTTGTAATATTTAACACACTGAATGCAGAGTTTTCTATTCTTTTTTGTGATCTCCCATGCTGATATTTTTTAAGGCCCACCCACTACTCAGACACCAATTACTCTCTTTGTGTCAATTTATTAATTTTTTTCTTTGGAGTGCCAACATACTTTCCTCTTTTGCATAGTTTAGAGATTTAGTCATGTTGTATGGCCATATTATGGTTAGCTCACCACTACTCCAAAGACCACCAATATTGGTTAGTCCTAACACTAAATAAATGTGCTTATATTTATCTTAAACTCATGAGTTACTATTTAAAATATATAGGAACACTCCTGCAAGTTACTCAGAAGCAGTGTCTCAATATACGTCTCTCTATATATATATGAAAAATAGAAAAGCCTTGGTTCCTAGTTAGTAATATAATTTTTTATTTTATTTTATTTTTATTAGTCAAAAATACATAAATATATTCATATCACATTTTAATTTAACACAACGCATTTATCGATTATTAAGCGTTTATCAATTATTTTTGTTATTGCCAATCTTGCATAAAAAAGACAAATTCAGAACATCTATTGTACTTACTAACATAAAACATAGACTTGCTGGCTAGTCTTATCGCTTTCTCCCTTAGTTCAGGAAAGAACCATTCTGCCATACCCCCATTTCTATCAGGATGGGGAGAAAGGGGTTAATTAGGTTAATGCCAATGATGAAGCCTACATGGCTGCATACAAAAATAAACAAAAGGGGTTGGAGACCTCAAATGTCCTATTATTATAGAAAAAAAGAAGCGAGTCCAGAGTGTAGTTTACCAAACTTAAAGTGGCATAACCTCTTTACTCTGAAACATGTATTTGTCTATCCCCAGGTGTTTTGAAAGTTTCGAGCCAGGTTGCCCATCTTTTACATAACTTTTCAAAAGGTTCAAGCTTATTTCTAGAGGCGTAATATCCTCTTTCCATTGTGCATTGGTGCTGGATTTGGTTAACTATCTGGACCCATGATATGTCAGCCTCACTTTTCCAGATGTTCTTTGCCAACAAACTTTAAGTTTGTCACAAGCCCACCATATGTGCAAAGAAACTCCCCGCTCTTTACCACATCTCCAGCAATCTGATGGATTTGTGGAGTTAATTGTATTCATTTTAGCTGGTGTATAGTGCCATTTCTACATTATTTTGCACTGAAGTTCTTGAATAGTCAGGGAGGGAGTTACCCTTTTAGTCAAAAGCCAACTTGCCCACCACTCTTCTTTATCAATTGGGTTCAGTAGGTCCCTCCCCCACGATTTCCATCCTTTACTCCTAGAACTAGGGTATAGGGGATTTATGAAGGCATACCACAGTCACAATTCACCGTTTTGATACTTATTTCCCAAGAAGCTGGTTTTGTTCATTCTTTTATCTTTATTTATATACAGATGTTCCTTGATATAGGATATCATCCTTACGGCTTGAAAAGCGTCTTTAGGTGGAAAGCCGTATCTGTTTTGGAGCCCTTCCATAGTAATAATATATTGCCCAATCTGTGATCTTCATCCCTTCAATTAACTGGTTTAGGACTTCTAAGGGGGTCAGTCTGTGACATTTTCCTTCTAGTTGTATACTTTTTAAATGCTGACCACATATCGAGGGTGTGCTTTAGGCATCTTGATTTATTCCCATATAGAGAATTCCAAACTGCCTTTCTAGGGGCCCATAACAAATTCTCTAGTTTCTGCACTTGTTCAACCCAGAACCAGTCCTCCTTTTTATTTACATAGAGTTGTAACTGGTGTGCATGGAAAATAAGTCTTGCCTGTTGATATCTCCTTAAGTCGGGTTAACGCATTCCACATTGGTGCCCTTGATTATATAATTGGTATTTAGAGATTCTAGCCTTTTTATCTAACCATACAAATTTTTCAACCGCTGTTTGAAATTGTTTAATAAACACGTTTGGTATCTTGATTGGGATCATCCTCAATTGGTGCAGCCCCCGAGGAAAAATATATGATTTAATAAGATTCATCCTTCCCATCCAAGATACACAGAGATGCTTCCATTCGTTAAGTTGTTTATTCAAATCCCTTACCAGTGCAGAGTTGTTTTTTTTATAAAATGTCCTTATTGTTAGGGGGATCATAATAGCAAGGTATTTCATACCATTTTGGGGCCAGTGAAAAGCATACAGTATTTTGAGTTGCCCCTTTTCTACATCTCCTGTCGAGAAGGCTAGGGCTTGGGTCTTGCCCACATTTAATCTATAGTTGGATAAGGCACCATATAATTCTAATTCCTTCATCAGTCCTTCAAGCAACTTTTCAGAATTAGTGAGTTTTAAAATTATGTTGTCTATTTTTTTTTTTCGTCTGCATAAGCAGACAATTCACATTCGCCCACAGCCACCTTTACTCCCTCTATTGATAAGTTTCCACGTATTTTATTCAACAAAGGCTCTAAAGTTAAAACATATAAGAGAGGGGCTAAGGGGCACCCTTGTCCAGTGCCGTTCATTATAGCGAATTCAACTGATAGAAAGCTGAGGGACTATCATACATGGACATAATTGTTTTGACTGTGAAACTCCCAAAATTAAATGCCCTCAGTGTTTCTTCCAGGAACACCCAGATGACCCTGTAAAATGCTTTTTCTGCATCTAATGAAAGGCCAGCATGGGTATCGCCCTGTGCCTCCACTAATTCAATGAGATCAATGAATTTTATTGTATTATTACTAGCAAATCTATGGTGTACAAAGCCCACTTGGTTAGAGTGGACTACCTTCCATAATTGAGGCATGAAATAGACTGATAATTAACCACCCCTGATGCGTCTTTATCTTGATTAGGGAGAGTTTTACCCATTCTCATGTCATTAAACATACCTGTTAGATGAAGGGAGATACCCATAGGCTTTTTGTTTAGATTTAGTTTGACAATTGCTGACTGTACTTCTTCTGTTCTAAAAGGGGCACCTAAGATTAACTTCCGGTCTCCTTTCAGGGGCATCAGTCCGGTTTCTTGCAGATATTTAGCTACTATATTCCTATCCTTGTTCTGTTGAGGGATTTTGTACAAGGTTGTGTAGAATTCCCTGAATGCATCTCCAATGTCCTCTGGGCTTAAACAAGACCGGTTATCCATTGTTAATTTCAAAATTGTTTTAGCTTTCCTAACTTGGGCAGTGAGTAACTTACTAGCCCAACTGCTGGTGTAGTACCACTTTTGGTTAAATCTTATTAAAGTCCTGTTTGCTCTGGCATTCAGTATAGGTTCTATTGCCCCTGTAATTTGTGATATTTTATTTGTCCAATGAGGGGTTTGCCTTATTTATTTTTGCTCAAATCATGTAGGTCGATATAAAATCTAGCAATGTTTTTTTTTTCCTCTCATTTTGTGTATGATTTCTGATTTAATCAGATGACCTCTGGAGACAAATTTATATGCACACCACACATTGGGCAGGCTAGTCTCTCCATTGATATTTTCCCTAAAAAAATTATCACAAGGACTATGAGGTCTCCATACCCACAACATATACAAACATAACATATACATACATTTGCATAAACAAACTTATAGTGACCAACCACTAGAAACTCATTGATATCCTAGTATATTTCCCACATCTGAAATATCAAACCCCTCAGTTAGAGTTGCAGAGGTGCGACATCAGGGTATTGTATTTCTCGTGTCTGTCCAACCCCTATAGGAGGGAAATGAAAGACATTGAAGGGAGACAGAAGGGAGGGAAGAAGAAAAAAAAGCCTTGTCCTCAATATTCTTATAAAGTTTTTTTTATCTACAAAAGTAAGTTTCTTGTTAGTATCTTATTCATACATATTTAGAAGGAGTATTAAAGGAAAAAAAATGTTTTGTAGTAATAATAAACATAGTACAAGTGCAATTGTGTGGACATTTATTTTACCGTTATCTTTTTAGTCTTACTGATAACACTGTGCCATCAGTTAAATTACAAATACAAAAGCATACAATAGATGTAATATGTGGTAAAAATGAAGAAAAATTAAGAAAATATTGATTTTTTTTCAACATATCTTATCGTTTCAAAAATTGTTTAAGTCCTTTGAACCCTTAGACTCCTTTTAGTTTTCTCAAACCTTCAAGCTTTGAGATTTATCGACGATCACATCTCTAGGGACGATCACATCTCTAGGGACATCCTCATGGAGGTTTCTTGACTTAAATAGCCTATGTGCTCTTTCTATCATATAATCTTGAATTTCTTGTATGCCCATTAGGCCAAACAATTCCTGTAGATATGTTCTAATCAGACCTGTTCACACTGATTCAGGTATCCCCCGAATCCAGTAGGTTCTTTCTTCTAGACCTATCTTGTGCATTGATGACTTTAAGTTCAAATGTCTCAATCTTGTGGTTTAGTTCTCTTATGGAATTTTTATTTGATACATTTTCAATTTCCAGGTTTGAGATCTTATGGTCAGAATGCAAGACCTTCCTTTTTAATTCTTTTAGGTCCTCTTTCAGATCTGAGAAGTATCCCTTTCGTTCAGCTTTGATTTGTGTAGACTGTATGTGCAGGCTTTTGGCCAGGATTTCATTTAGATCTATTTTTATTTGAGATCCATGTATATCCAAGCACTTTTGTAAGGGGTAATTGGGGAGCCCATGCTTTGTGACAACATTTCCAATTCTATTATTTTACAATGGTGTTTTTAAGTTTCCTTAAAGAAAACTATAACTTTAAGATGTCTGTTTATTGTGACTGTGCTTATCCCTGTAGATAGATATATACATATATACATATAGATATATATAGATAGATATAGATATATATGTATAGAAAAGTAATTATGTATAACATTTACATACAACTCTTTTGTATCTTTCAGAAAAGCGATACAATGGTTAACTGTACTAGAAAAAAGAGTTAAATATCAAACAATTTGCACTATGTGAGATAAAATGAACACCTCCTTTGACCCTTCTAAAATGTATCCTAGTAATTTTCCCTATAAGAGTGTTGCAGTTGAAGTGAATACTGGCCTTCGCTTCAGAGATGTTTGTGTTCTGAGTCAACATTTTTGAACCTGTCTATATTCATAAATAGAACCGAAAAGAAGAGGAGAGATAGAGCTTGAGGATATTTCTTAAATCCAGAGAAGATCAGAGCTTTAGTTGAGGCTAAGGATGGTTCATTTTGAATCAATTATATTCTGACAAATGCATTTTCAGACTTTACTGTGAGGGTATTATGATGTCTGCCTAGCAAAACTAGGCAGTGGAAGGGTAAAGTTTTGTAAGCCTTTTTAAAAGCAAGGTGTATTTTTCTATTTATTTAATTCACGTCTGTTATGTGCTGCAACATAAACGAAAGCTATATTAGTTGGTTTCATTAAAGAGTGAGCTGGAAACCTAATGTTCACGTATGCTTGTTCGACGAGTCCCACTATTCTTAAGAATTTGAACAGAGGTGGAAGAAAATGGATTAAAGCCAACAATCTCCAAGGAGGACAACAAAGACACCTGTTGACATGTTGTTCATACATGGCTACATGACTGAATGTTAATTTTGGTTCGTTCTGCATGTGGATTAATCGTTAAGTATCATGCACAATGTTTCTATTACCGTGTAATCAGGAACTCTGTAACATCCATTTGAACAGTTCTGATAGAAAGTGAAACATTTGTAATTTAAAATTAGCCTTCTAGCTGTTATTGACTAACAGAAACAAGTTTACATTGCATATCTTGCTTGGGGCTTGGTACTTACTAAACATCATGCGCCCTGTCCACCAGACCCTCTCCTTCAATGCTACTCTTACAGTCTCTTGGTTGGTTATTTAACATGGCAATCCTAAACTATGGGTTACATATGGTACCCCTGCTGCTGCATACTGGTTTCTATGTTTTTCATGATGTTCAGCCAGCTCACTGAACATTACATACGCAGTACCCACATTTATTCAGCTATGGTCAATAATATACTCATTGATATTTACAAACATGCACCCATGTCAAAGTGCTGCGTGGATTCTCAGCACTGGCCCTGTCACCCAAAATAATAATATATTTAACCTGGAAGTATGTATTGAGATATTCTTTCCTTTGCAGGAGCATACTATGGATGTTACTATTGCCCAGTTTGATGCTACTCATTTTATCAATTTGGAAGGAGGAATAGCTAAATTGACCCCAC
Organism: Pelodytes ibericus; assembly: GCA_036172795.1. NCBI lineage: Eukaryota > Metazoa > Chordata > Amphibia > Anura > Pelodytidae > Pelodytes > Pelodytes ibericus. The sequence goes on from CM069863.1 coordinate 97,327,146, forward strand.
AAGGAATCAAACCTGCATGATGTTTTAACAGCATATGTGAATTTGTTATATTATAATTTTTCATAGAAGGAAGTTATTCAATGATTCATCACAATGTTTTATTAACATATCGCCTGACCATTTTTTCAGGTCTCCACTGTTTTCTTTATCAATCTTTAAAGAGGAGAATGTATTTCCTCTGCCTTGTCAAGATTTACACATATTTCAGTATTATTCTATAGATGTACTTTGAAGATTTACAATTCTTACAGTAGCAGTTTTATTTCATGATTATGTTGAGTGGTTTGTGGTCTAATTGATTCTTCTATAAATTGTTGTATATAAATAAGTGTATGAAACTGTTTATAGCCTAGCACATTGGCATACATTTGTTTTAAGATGTGTGCATAATTCATTTTTGTTAATAGGTTCTTAGGGGTTTAGTCACTAATCCCAGAATTGGAAATAACCCTACATATGTACAATAATCATTCCCAAATCGGGACCACTCCTCCATGATGCCAACATTAAAGAAGAACAAATAATATGCATCCACTATTGCTGACAATCATCCTTCACACTCACACCCCAACAGTACCTAATTTACAAGCCATGCACCAAGATGTTCCTCTGCACCTTATACTATTGAAATGGTATTTAAGCACAACGTATAGTTATATTTAGAGTAGGAGTATTGATCTCTAGAAAGCATCTTACTTATTATTTCTTTGCATGAAAGGAAAATCCTAAACCTAAGATAATAGCTGTTTTTATTTACACATATACAACTCCAAAAATATCAACTTCAACACTATCTTGTTACAAATCTAAATATTGAGTAGTGTTTTTCAAAAGCGTCTCTTAGTAGATTGCATGAACTTTATTAGTGCTTAACAGGATAGTTTTTCTCACATTGTATTATGCTAGTGGACAAAGTCATGTCACATGGATTATAATGTATTTTTGCCACCTAACAGTTCTTTCCTTATCTCTAAATTTAGGCAGTCTCTCCAAGTTTCTCAATTTCCATAAAGCTGGCAATTTATTTAGCTAATCTCTTTTAGCACTATTGGAATTTGTATGGAGAACACGATTTTTTTTTTTTTTTCTTGTCCACTTTAATTGTGTAAATGCCAAGGAATTGAAATTAGGAACTTGTCTTTGTACTTTTCAGTATTTCATTAGACATTTCACCCTGGTGGAATTAGATTATTTAGTATGCTTTAGTGCACTACCTAAAATGTATCTGAGATGTAGATGGAATCCTAATACAATAGTAGCTTCAGTCTAATAGTGTATAAAGTGATAGTTTTAGCTAATCTCCTGGGGTTACTAACAGGAGTCATCTGTCACTTACATTGATGTAGTTGATTTACCTATTTTAATAAGGTAATGTAAGGCATTGTGGGGGGATCAAGGTGAGGGAGCCCAATATGCAGGAGGAGTAGGACACAGATCAAATAAAAGAGCGACAGGAATATATATATATATATATATATATATATATATATATATATATACATATATACATGTAATCGGTAGGGGGGCTCACCAGTGGTAGAGAGGAAGAGTCCAGGACACAGTCCACAATCTCAGGGTTGGTGCAGGCATAAGACAAGGCGTAGTGGGGGTCACGATCTGGGGTCAATGCAGGCAGCAGGCAAAAGAGTAGTAGGGGTCACAATCTGGGGTCATTGCAGGCAGCAGGCAAAATAATAGCAGGAGTCACAATCCGGGGTCAATGTAGGCAGAAGACAAAAGGAGTAGTAGTAGTCACAAGCAGAGGTCAGTATTCCAGGCAGCAGACAAAATGAGTTGTAGAGGTCACAAGCAGATGTCAATATTCCAGGAAGCAGACCAAAGGAGCAATTAAAGGGATCACAAGCAGTGGTCAATATTCAGGATCAAAATAGGATAGCAAACAGGCTAGCAGGGAGACTCAGGAGGAATGGCAAGCACTCTAAATATCTGAGCACCGCCAGGGAGACAGGGGTTTTTATACTGCCACTTGGTGTGAGTTCTGTAGCCTGGCCCCCATGTGGGCCATCCCGAAGGCATTACTGGAGGAGGCATGGCCATAGTCACCACGAACTCCAGCTCCCTGCAAGGACACAGGGAGTGAAGAACAGAGGGCAGATGGAGAACCGTCAAATAGAACTGTCAAATACTGTGCTTACAGCGCACTTTGAAAAATTCTGGCTACCTCCTCCTCCTCCAGCGCCACTTCCACCTACACCGCCACGGTCACCGCCTCCTCAACCTATGGGTCACTTAGTATAAACTGAAAGAGAATACCCTGCACTCCAACCTTCTCTCAAATGGGTTATTCTGTTGATCCTACTGGCAGCCATGCTTTAGATTTAGATTTATGTTCTTCCAAAGCTAAATTCCATCTAGTGCTATTTTATGGCTCAGCTGTATTTGTAATTTGTATGTATTTTATGTTATTTTAAGTTATTTCCCTATCCACATTTGCTTGCAGGGCACTTGTCCTACTCTTACCCACATTTTAATTCCTTTTGCAGCCCTCTAGCCCTTTCCATTACTTTTCTAGAGGCATTTTAGTGGCCAAAAATCAGTGTCCCCATTGACTTCAATGGGGTTCGGGTTCGGGGTCAAGTTCGGGGTCAAGTTCGAGCACGGACCATGACATTTTTTCGAAGTTCGGTCCAACCTGCCGAACCCGAACATCCAGGTGTCCACTCAACTCTAGTAATTGTAGGTGTGCTGATATTTGACAAAATCCTGAAATTATCCCATTACATGTGTGATCTACTCCAGCCTTGGCATCATAAAATATGCATGTCATGTAAGTCCCAATAGTTATTAACTTATTAAGACAAATTAATTTAGGTTGCAATTACTCCACTTTGTACATACACTTGCTTACTTAAAATGTTACATTACTGTGAGATATGTAGTGTAATTATATCTACTAGTGTTTTTGGCATAGTTGGAATTTGAAGTGGCACATTTTACAATTATTTTACTTCTTTACCATGTATTGTAGCAATAGTAATGATATTACATTTTGAATTTCTCTGTGTTGACTTTTTTTCACTTTCATTGTGCTATACAGAACTGCTAGGAAAATAATTGCAAAGTATATGAGAATTCTAATTGGTGCCATTTCTGATTCATGGTATTTGTTTCTTTGTATATATTAATATTTGAGTATTAAGTATATGACCAAGCCTTTAAGTCTCACATGAACAATGTCAGTACTGTTAGGATGGTAAAAATGTGGTCCATTCACTAAACAGTGAATTGTGGTAAGCTGACAAGGGAACAGCAAAAATCAGCCAGTAATAGCAGAACTGTAAATCTGGCTTATTGGGGAATCTTTTCCAGCTTAGCTGTGATTTCCAGATGTGTTCTTTTCCCTTGTCAGTTCGCCACAGTTTTCATTTTAGTAAATCGATCTAAATGTGATTCTAAAAGATAATTCTAATCATCTAATTATATTAATTCTCAGACATTTTACTTTCCCCAAATGCCATCTTTTTCAAAACTTAAATAAGTTATGTGTGCTAATTACCCCCTGGATGCCAATAGAGAAGGGAGCTTGCAATTGCTAAATAGCAGATTTAGATTTAAAAGGATCAGTTTATTAGGAATTCACATAAAATAGCTATTCATCAATCATAGATAGAAAAAAAATGTATATTGAAATAATGGCTCCTGCAGAGTATCTGTCTGCAGGAACTTAAGTCAAGTGAAATAAAATAAGACCAAACAATGTCAGGTTTCTAGGATCCTTGTTATGATGCAAAAGGAGGTCAAATAGTATCTTGGACTGAGAGAGTCAATTGGTAAATTTATGGATCCATATTACAGTAAGATATAAGCTGCAAAGTAACTTAGTTTTTGGTATATAGTATCCTGAATAATCACCATCTGATTTACACCTCCTAATTTACTCTCCCCACTGGGGATCAAGTCATTGTCTTAGACTGGCCAGAGTGAAACTAATATACATAAATTGGTACAGTTTGCAGGATTCAAGCAGGAAGAAAAGATACAATCATCACTTAATTTGTAGCAAGTGTCTGTTCAGTCAGGTAGATACAGCAATTGTGGCATGTGAATGTTTATCATTGGCTATTGGGGGATAGCAGCAGGTTTTAACCCCATACAGATTGTTCACCTTATCTGCCATAACTCAGTGCGGATGCCACACTTTAACCCCTTAGGGACGAGACATTTTTACCTGTTTTTACATTTCTGAGGTGTTTGTGTTTAGCTGTTATTTTCTTCTCTCTTATATACTGTACCCACACAATATTATATGTTGTTTTTATCGTCATAAGAAGGGCATTCATTAGATACCATTATGTTCATCATATCTTATAATTTAGTACAAAAAAATCATAAAATATGATGAAAAAAAACAACTTTTTCTAACTTTGACGTAAAATATAATTCACACAAACACAATAATTAAAAAAGACCCCCTCTAAATGTTTTCCTGGGTTCAGAAATATGCATGTTTTCACATTTTTCTGCAGAGTAATGGCAGCTAGAGTAGATTGGAAGGTGGGTATAGCTATGGCAAAGGAGGAGGAAAGCGCTGGTGGGGTTAACATAGATAATAGGGAGGTGCATACAATTAAACCTGCGGGCATTACGTGTTTGTCAACTAAACATAAAATGGGTAGTAATCTCAAATGTCTTTTAGCAAATGCAAGAAGCTTGACAAACAAAATGGGTGAGCTGGAGATACTGGTAAGTGCTGAACAGTATGATTTAATTGGAATCACAGAAACGTGGCGGGATGAGACCCACGACTGGTCAGTTAATTTACAAGGCTACTCACTTTTTAGAAAGGACAGAGTAAATAGAAAAGGGGGAGGGATATGTCTATATGTAAATCCTAAACTAAAGCCCAGTATTAAGGAAGGTGTGCATGACGTAACTGGAACTGATGTGGAGACACTGTGGGTGGAGATTAGCTTAGACGCTAAAAATAATCGCACATTACTTGTAGGCGTATGCTACAAACCACCAAATATTAGCATTGATGGAGAAGATCAGCTTTTATTAGTAATTGAAAAGGCTGCAAATCTGAATGAAGTTCTAATCATAAGAGATTTGAATTACCCAAATATAGATTGGAATTGTGGCACAACTAGTTCCGCTAAGGGCAGCAAGTTTCTGAACCTGCTTAATAACACATTTATGGCACAATTAGTAGATACCACAACTAGAATGGATGCCTGTCTGGATTTAGTAATAACAAACAATGAGCAGCTTATCTCAAACATCAAAGTAAGAGAACACTTGGGCAATAGTGACCATAACATGGTTTCGTTTGAGATTAATGCAAAAAAGCAAATTTGTAACTACGCCACCAAAACACTTAATTTTAGAAGGGCCAACTTTGATGGACTAAGGGCATCAATGGAACATTTAGACAGGGAACGATTGTTTTCTGGACTAAACACAGAAGACAAGTGGAATGTCTTTAAGCACACATTACAAAAGTACACATCCAAATATATACCTTTGGGAAACAAATACAAAAGACACAAATCAAAACCAATGTGGCTTACCGGTACCGTGAAAGAGGAAATGCAAAACAAGAAAATGGCATTCAAACATTATAAAAGCAAGGGATCAACATTATCATTTATAAAATACAAAGATGCCAAGAAAGCCTGCAAAAAGGCAATTAAAATGGCTAAATTGGAAAACGAGAAAAGGATTGCTAAGGAGAGTAAAATTAACCCCAAATTTTTTTATAAGTATATAAATGGAAAAAAGCTAAAGAGGGAAAATGTTGGGCCCTTGTTATCCCAAATGGGAAATTTGGTAAGTGAGGACAGAGAAAAAGGAGACATTTTAAATACTTTTTTTTCTTCTGTTTATACTAAGGAAGAACAGTTGGATGAGCCCCTGCTACCGGAAGTTACGGAACAGTCACCACAAACATGGGATTGGCTGACACAGGAAAAAGTGTTTATGCAATTAAACTCTGTTAAGATAGACAAGGCACCAGGGCCAGATGGTATACACCCAAGGGTCCTTAGAGAGTTAAGCATAATTCTGTCCAGACCAATATTTATGATCTTTAGGGATTCGTTCAGTTCAGGTATAGTGCCAACAGACTGGCGAAAGGCGGATGTCATTCCAATATTTAAAAAGGGATCAAAATCTCTGCCTTGTAATTATAGGCCAGTGAGCTTGACATCTGTAGTGGGGAAATTATTTGAAGGATTGCTAAAGGTGTACACTCAAGAATACATCTTGAATCAGAATATAATTAGTAAAAGTCAACATGGTTTTGTGAAAGACAGGTCTTGTCAAACAAACTTAATAACATTCTATGAAGAGCTCAGTAAAAATATAGATCTAGGTGTGGCAGTTGATGTGATCTATTTGGATTTTGCTAAAGCATTTGATACAGTTCCACACAAAAGGTTACTCTAGAAATTGAGAGAAATAGGATTGGGGGCAAATGTATGTATTTGGATTGAAAATTGGCTAAAAGATAGAACACAGAGGGTTGTTGTAAATGGTAAAGCTTCAAATTGGACCAGGGTAGTGAGCGGAGTACCTCAGGGGTCTGTTTTGGGACCTCTTCTTTTTAATATGTTTATTAATTATCTCCCACGTTGTGCTGAATGCCAAGTCTCAGTGTTTGCTGATGACACAAAATTAGGTAAGGTAATAAAAAATAATCTTGATGTTTTTTCTTTACAGGAAGATTTGGACAGAGTGGGGAACTGGGCAAGAAAGTGGCAAATGAGGTTCAATATAGACAAATGTAAAGTTATGCATTATGGTAAAAATAATAACAAAGCAACATATACGTTAAATCGTATTTCTCTGGGAAAAACTAACGAAAAGGATTTAGGAATCATTGTAGATAACAAACTTGGCAACAGTGCCCAATGCCAGTCACAGCTGCAAGGGCCAATAAGATATTGGCATGTATAAAACGAGGTATAGATTCACGGGAGGAGGACATCATCTTGCCTCTTTACAAATCAATGGTAAGACCTCACCTTGAATATGCAGTACAATTCTGGGCACCAGTCCTTAAAAAGGATATTAAGGAACTAGAAAAAGTGCAAAGGAGAGCTACAAAATTAATAATGGGATTGGAGGATCTTAGTTATGAAGAGAGACTTAAAAAATTGCATTTATTTACTTTAGAAAAAAGGCGTCAGAGGGAATATGATGACATTATATAAATATGTGCAGTGCCAATATAAGGAGCTCTCCAGGGACCTGTTCATTAATAGAAATGTACAAAGAACAAGAGGACACCCCCTGAGACTGGAAGAGAAAAGATTTCATAGGCAGCAAAGGAAGGGATTCTTTACGGTAAAGACAATAAAATTATGGAACTCACTGCCAAGAGAGGTAGTGCTATCAACCACAATAGATGCATTTAAAAATGGTCTGGATGTTTTTTTTAGAAAAACAGAACATACAGGGGTATTAATAATAGAATAAGCATTAATAATAGAGCTTTTTGATCCAAGGAGAAATCTGATTGCCCTTTTGGAGTCAAGAAGGAATTTTTTTCCCCCTAGGAGGCAACATTCGAAAAAGCTTCCTTAGGTTTTTTTTTTGCCTTCTTTTGGATGAAAACGCTGAAATGATTGGTAGAAGGGTTGAACTTGATGGACTTGTGTCTTTTTTCAACCTAAATTACTATGTTACTATGTTACTATGTAACTATGTTATGGTGCAAAAACCAAAAATAGTGTGTTTTTGTTTCCTATATTGATCTTTTGACCCGAACCCTAAATTTAATCCTAACCCTAAATATAACCCGAGCTTTAACCCTTATGCTAACCCTTAATATATTATAATTTACTTTTAACCCTATCCTTATGCTAGCCCTAATTTAATTTTAACCCTAACAGCTAATCTAAGCCTAATCCTAGATTTAAGCTAATTAAGTCTTTTTTTTTCATTGCAACGTTGCAAGCAACATATTTAGAGTGATGGAAGTGATTTTTTGACCACAAGAGGGCACAGTCATATTGCAGGAACATGCTGCTCCTGCAATATGGCCCATAGCCCGAATTTCGGTGCTGGCTATTGCCTCGACATCGAGGCAATAGACCAGCACCATCAGAGTGGTTTGCGCGATCTTTGATCGCCACAGGATGTGTCAGGCACATCCATTGTCGGGTACGGAGTTCCCAGCTGGACGTTGCCTGACACGTCCATTGTAGTGAAGGGGTCTTTAAAAACGTTGCCATGAATGCTAGAGCAAATTAAAATAACTCCAGTGATCTCCAGGTTTCTTCCAAATAACCTTTAATGTCTATAGAGAGAACATAAGTGGCATAGTATTGCACAAATAATAAAAGGTGCCAGAGATAGAGCAACTTATAGAACCAGATTGCTCATAAGTTTAGAAGCCTCCCTGTCCTAGCCTTCCTATTAGCTGGTTTTCAAGCCAGCATACTATAGGTTGGTTTGAAAATACAGCCCATAGCAGTGCTGAAACAGACACTTCCGAGGCTGAGACAGATGTCTCCTATGCTCTTTTGAAATCCCAGCCCTCCTGAGCTGAGAATTCATTCTGGTTTGCACTCCGCTGAGAGTTTTGTTGCCTGCATGGATTTTTAAAGATCTATATTTTGCCATAATACTGTGTAGTGGTTTTATTTATTTCTATGATGCTCATCCAGCAACATGGGAGACTTTTTGCTGGCTAGCAGAATGAGTTTTAACTACCGTTCCTATGATTCCCAACCAGCCAAAGTCTCTCATTAGTCTGGCTGAGCATCATTGGAAAAGAAGTACACAAGGAGTGATAAATAATATTCCACCAAGTCAGTCACTCACGTGTCTCTCTCTCTCCCCATACCCTCATGTCTGTCTGTCTCTCCCCGTACCCTCATGTCTTTCTCTCCCCATACCCTCATGTCGGTCTGTCTCTCCCCGTACCCTCATATCTGTCTGTCTCTCCCCGTACCCTCATGTCTGTCTCTCACTCCCCATTCCCTCATGTCTGTCTCTCTCTCCCCATTCCCTCATGTCTGTGTCTCTCTCCCCATTCCCTCATGTCTGTCTCTCTCTCCAATCATGCTCCATGTCTCTCTCTCTCCACGTCTCTCTCTCTTTCCATTCATGCTCCATGTCTGTCTCTCTCCCCACTCATACTCCATGTCTGTCTCTCTCTCTCCACTCATACTCCATGTCTGTCTCTCTCTCTCTCCACTCATTCCCCATGTCTGTCTCTCACTCTGCACTCATTCCCCATGTCTGTCTCTCACTCTGCACTCATTCCCCATGTCTGTCTCTCACTCTCCACTCATTGCCCATGTCTGTCTCTCACTCTCCACTCATTGCCCATGTCTGTCTCTCACTCGCCACTCATACCCCATGTTTGTCTCTCTCCACTCATACCCCATGTCTGTCTGTCTCTGTCCACTCATACCCCATGTCTGTCTGTCTCTCACCGCTCATACCCCATGTCTGTCTGTCTCTCTCCACTCATACCCCATGTCTGTCTGTCTCTCTCCACTCATACCCCATGTCTGTCTGTCTCTCTCCACTCATAACCCATGTCTGTCTCTCTCTCGCCAATCATACCCCATGTCTGTCTCTCCCCTCATCCCTTATATCTTTTTCCATGTCTATCTTTCTGTTCCCCATGCTGGTATCTTGTTCTGCATGTCTCTGTTTCTCCACCTATATCTCCATGTATATCTTCGGCATGTCTCTCTCACTCCTCATAACCCCCATGTATCTGTCTCCCCATGTCTCTCACTCCCTCCTCATAACCCCATGTGTATCTTTCTCCCCCCCACTCACCCCAAACCCTCTATTTGACTCTTTGTTCCATGATACCCATGTCTGTCTGTCTCCTCTGTGCCTTTAATATGTCTGTCACACCCCATATCTTTCTCCTATACCTCCTACCTACCATGTATTTGTCTCTTTCCATGTCCCTTTTCCATGCCCTCTACTGACCTCATCTCAGAACTCAATTAGCGCTGCCTTGATCTCCCCACACATAGTGATGACTCTGACGCTCTAAGTCATCACTGTGCACGGAAAGAGCAGAAAGCGCTGACTGAGGTCTAAGGGGAAACATGGCGCCGATATATAGAGCAGCAAAGCATCACATGGGCAGCCCATTTGCAGTACACTTTGCCGTTAACATAAGCAACAGCCAGTTTGCCTATTAAAAATGCTACAGTTTGCCCAATAAAAATGGCAGTTTGTCCATTAAAAAGGGCCAGTTTCCCCAGTAATATGCCAGTTATTTTGCCCATTAATATACAACAGCCAATTTGCCCATTGATATGCCACAGACAGTTTTCCCATTTATATACCAATGCTAGTTTGCTAATTAATAGGCTACAGCCAATATGGCACAGTTAGTTTACCCAATAAAAGCATAATCTCCTCTCCTGCCTTCCCCAGTACTCACCTTGCTGCTGCTCTCATGTCCCCAGCCGTCTCCTCCGCACAGTCTTCCCTCTACGCACGCTGAGTGCAGGAGGCGGGAAATAGGCGCCAGCTGGTTGGGGGCTGGTGCCCTCCATGTGATAAATTGATGAGCGCAGTGAGGGCCCTGGGCAAGAACACACTTACACACAGTCATACATAAATACACACAGTCATACATAAATACACACAGTCACACATAAATACACACAGTCACACAAACACAGTTACACACTTAGTCACCCTCACAGACATACATTTACACAGACACCCTTATACACACTGTCACACATACATAAATACACACACAGCCACCTTTGCACACTTAGACACAGGATACACTTGCACAGACACTCATGTACACACACTTACACAGACAGTAACACACGCATAGTTATACACATTGACACACACATACACACTTATACACATTCACATTCACACACACTTTCACACTTTCTTTCTTTTTTCTTTTATATTTTAACCCCCACCCCCCAAACTGTTATCACCTCCTCCTCCTTGTTATTCCAAGCACAGCGCAACAGGGGAAAGCTCCGCCCCCGTCGTGTTCTGTGATTGGCTGCAGGGAGGAGGATGTTCTCTATGATGTCTTGGCAGATACTCTAGAGAACGTCCTCCTCCCTGCAGCAGCCAATCACAGAACGCGACGGGGCAAGGCTTGCACCCATCCTGCTGTGCTTGCTTTAACAAGGAGGAGGACGGCAGGGAGAGAGCTCCCTGCTTCAACGCCTCTCCTCCCATGCGCCTGGGCGTGGTGCACTCCATGCACCCGCCCAGGATCGGCCCTGTACAATGAGTGACTTGGAGACAAAGTCAATTTTCAAAACATTCAGGGCTATTCACTAAAAAGTGAGTTGCAGGTAAGTTGATGTGAGTAGACGCAACTTGATGTGAGATTAACATTTCTTCTCACCAATTTAGTGCAGGGACAAACCTGCTGAGTTTCCCCCACTTAGTAAACTCACTAGGATTGATCCAGCACAATCTATAGCTACATTCAACTCACCTAATCTCACCTCAACTCACCTATTAGTGACTAGCCTTCTTTTGACTTTGTCATGTGATCACCTGTGATCACTATGATTCATTTATCATAGTGATCACAGGACATCCAGACCGTCATTGGGTCTAGAAACACTGTTTTGAAATGTGGGAAAGCAGTACGCATGGAACCCACCAAGATCTTTTATGCAGGACAGGTTATGATAAGCTTGTGATCAGCATGGCGATCATGATGGGATAACCCACCATAATGTCAGGAAGGGGTTAAGCAGTGCACACTCAGGTGGTAAAATAATATCAGCTAATGTGCACCACAAGGTTTTTTTTCTTTCTAGTTACCCTACTATAACTGAAAACAATATGAAGTTATAAACTTGAAGTTGTGAGCAGACAATACATGTCCAGGCCAATTTATCTAACCATGGGTAGTTATGACTGTTACAGCTATCAGTTCAGATACTATATGTATTGCTAATGAGATTAATATCTACAGAAAGTCATTACCCAACTGACTTATCGATTGAAGTCACCAGAGGCATATTCTTCTGTGAGTAGTCAAAGTCAAACCTACTGTCCTTAAAATGTCCCTCGTTAACCACCGTAGAACATCATGTGAAAAATGTCAGTATAAACAGGCACTATAATATATGATTAACTGTTTAATAAGTGAAGGAGCCACATAAAAAATATCCGTATGTCTTTGTGCTGCTCTCCACTTGACTTCTCTTTCCATTAAAGCTTTTAGAAATCTGGGATAAAATATGACGAGGAAGGTTAGTCTCTCAGAATAGATTCAAAGGCAGAGCACACAATGGTGCTTCATGTCTGATATTAAATTAAATTATATGTTTATCAAAAGCACTTCATGCTAGCTTTTTTTTTTTTTTTAACAACTTACTTTGTTGTATTTTTTTTCCCGCTATCAAGGGTAAAGATATTATTTTCAAAGTACTATAGAAAAAGGAAAAATTACAACTGATTGTACTAAAAGTACCCCAAAGGGTAAACACATGCTCAATGCAAGGATTATGTGTTTATGAAGAGGAAAGTGCCGAAAAGACTACATCTTGGAGGGAAGGACACCTGCTTAGAGGGAAAAATAGGAAGAAAGACCCCCTATCTGCTGATGAACTGTCCGCTGCTTGTAATGCAAAAATCTATAATCAGAGCCATCTGTCTTACAAACTTTCTCCATATGGAGTGTCTTGACTGTACTTTACAATGAGCACATAGGCATTGTGTTACATCTGACTGATTACAAAGAAGTATACTGTGTTAAATAAAATACTTGTTTTTTCAGACTTGTTTTAGATGTTTTTGTGGCTAATTAGAAATAGAAACCCATAAATATAAAATGATCGTCCTAGCAACATTTGACGATTTAAATGAAAATGTTATATTCAAAGGTATTTGTGTGTGCATTTTTTCTGCAGCTATCTGTAAAATGATATTCTGTCTTCTTAACTCAGTATTGGTTATGGGCCTATTGAAACATTAGTATTAAAGGGACACTACCGCTTACATGATATAACAAGATGTAAAGATTACCTGTGCATTTAAAACAAACACATGTATGGCATATGGCACTGTTTTTTCTCTATGTTTGAACTAATTGCATTTAAAAGCATACAAAAGTGTCTGTCTAGCATCCATTTTGAGAATTTTACTCATGGTGTAACATTCTCCAAAATCTTTCAGCAATTGTAATTTTACAACTGAGGCCAGAGCCTGAATGATGATGTCATAAGGTACACCCCTGCTCTCTTACTGGCTCCTATGTATCAGTGGGCAGGACTAGGTAGCTTTGTACCTTTTTTACCTGCCTTCCAACACAAAGAGAAGATCAAACAGGATCATAACTCTGCCCCCTTGTGATGTAATAGTTACATTACCTTCCCATTCAATGCAAGTCTGACTAATAGACTGCATTCTGTGACCCAGCCCCAAAGTGAGATACTAGTGCTCAGGGGAGGGCTGGCAGCCTTAGGCCTGGGGGGCAAATCCAGTCAAGTGGCCCATTGCATCATCGAATCGCCTCCCCATCCACGGCCATCTTTTCCTTGTTTTATAACGAATATTGCCAGGATTTTCCCCCACAATATGCCAGGATTTGCCATTTAATATGCTAGAATTTTCCCTTACAAAATGCCAGGATTATGCACCCTCAGTATGCCAGGATTATGCCCCTCAATATGTCAGGATTATGCCCCTCAATATGCCAGGATTATGCCCCTCAATATGCCAGGATTTTCTCCTCAATATGCCAAGATGATTCCCCCTCAATATGCCAGGATTTTCCCCTAAATATGCCAGGATTATGCCCCTCAATATGCCAGGATTATGCCCCTCAATATGCCAGGATTTAGACACCCAATATGCCAGGATTTTCCCCTCAATATGCCAAGATGGTGCCCCCTCAATATGCCAGGATTTCCCCCTCAATATGCCAGGATTATGCCCCTCAATATGCCAGGATTTAGACACCCAATATCCCAAAATTTGGGCACCCCCCCCTACCCACGTTGCACACCTACGACATGACCCATAACCCACGTTGCACACCAGGACATGCCCCATCACCACATTTACATGCCTCCATCACCCAATTACATACACATTTCCAATATTATTTGCCATTAATATTCCCCAGCCAATTTGTCCCATAATATGCCAGTGTTATTCTGCAATTTAATATGACTCAGTAAATTTGCCCAATAATATTCCAAGGTTATCTGCAATTTAATATGCCCCTGCTAATTTGCCCAATATGCCAGTGTTAATTGCCATTTAATATTCCCCAGCCATTTTGCCCAATAATATGCCAGTCTTATTCTGCCATTTAATATTCCCCAGACGATTTGTCCAATAATATGCCAGTGTTATTCTGCCATTTAATATTCCCCAGCCAATTTGCCCAATAATATGCCAGTCTTATTTGCCATGTAATATGCCCCAGCCAATTTGCCCAATAATATGCCAGTGTTATTTGCCATGCAATATGCCCCTGCCAATTTGCCCAATAATATGCCAGTCTTATTTGCCATGTAATATGCCCCAGCCAATTTGCCCAATAATATGCCAGTCTTATTTGCCATGTAATATGCCCCAGCCAATTTGCCCAATAATATGCCAGTGTTTTTTGCCCCCCCCTTACCTTTTTCCCTGGTGGCTAGTGGCAGGACTTCCCTGGTGGCTAGTGGCAGGAGGACTTCCCTAGTGGCAGGCAGCATGGTCCCTCCATGCTGCCTGTTCGGCCTCCCGACGGTTGTGCCCACAGGTCACGTGATCGGCGCGCGTCTGACGTCAGAGCGCCGATCACGTGACTGTCGGCACTTCCGTGTCAGACTGCACAGGGAGCCGAACAGGCAGCACGGAGGGACCATGCTGCCTGCCACCAGGGAAGTCCTCCTGCCACCCTGCCCCCCGGCCCAGCCCGCCCCTGCTAGTGCTGTAAAGTTGCTGGGAGGCGGCACTCAAACACTATATTTCACAAAATGGCGACGCCCAGTCACACTTGTTAAGTAAAATATTTCATAAAATAAACTCACATTACAAACACAACAGATATATCTGAAATGCAAAATAAAATTGGGAAATATATACTTTTTAAGTTGTGCCTTTAAAGAAGCAGTAATTTCAAATGCATTTATGTATATTTTTTATTATTTGAAAAACTATATTATTCCCTGAGAACTTTTTGCTATTGCCTATAGCAGTGATGGCAAACCTTTTTGAGCCCGAGTACCCAAACCGCAATACATGCCATCTTTTTTTCCTCAAAGTGCCAACACGGCAATTAAACCTGAATACTGAGGTTTAAGTTTAGAAAAAAACAACTAACAGTTGTCCGAGCTAATTAACATCTTTTGTTTTAAAAGAAGAACAAAATAACGGAGAGTTCAATGATACAAACTGTTATGTGAGTGGGGGGGGGGGTGTTATGTGAGTGGGTGGGGGTGCTGTGTGTAAGGGGGATGTGATGTGGAAAGGGGGGGTGATGTGTGCAAAGGGGGGGGTGATGTGTGTAAATGGGGGGTGATGTGTGTAAAGGCGCGGGGGGTGATGCGTGTAAAGGGGTGGTGATGTGTGTAAAGGGGGGGGGGGGTGATGTGTGTAAGGGGGGGGTGTGATGTGTGTAAGGGGGGGTGTGATGTGTGTAAGGGGGGGTGTGATCTGTGTAAGGGGGTGGTGATGTGTGTAAGGGGGGGTGATGTGTGTAAGGGGGGGGGTGATGTGTGTAAGGGGGGGTGATGTGTGTAAGGGGGGGGGGGGTGATGTGTGTAAGGGGGGGGGGTGATGTGTGTAAGGGGGGGGGGTGATGTGTGTAAGGGGGGGTGCTGCAGGTTTTTTTTTTTAATAATCTTTTTTTTAATTTTTTTTTATTTATCCCCCCTCCCTCTTTCTTACCTTTGGTGAAGGAGGGGGGGGACACAGTCGGTGGTGGTAAGTAGCAGCAATGGTTAAAAAAAAAAAAGTTTACTTGCCGTATAAACTAGTTTATGCACTTAACACACTTGGACATATATATATATATATGTCCTGCAAGGCATGATCCTTGAAGACCATGAGGATGTATATTTACATCCTGAGAATTAATGTAGTGTTGCACTCCTTAGCGTAACGCTACATGCTGGCAGTTATTATCAGAAGCTGCTTCGGATCCAAAGCAGCCTCCGAGAGTGCATTCAGCCCAACCATGCTTATGATCAAGAGGCAGTCAGCAACATTACAGTGAAAAAAAATGGAAACAGCTAACCCTAGATCTAGGGTTAGGATACCAGTTAGAGTTAGGGTTACAGGTGGGTTAGGGTTAGTACAAGGGTTAGATTAAGTTGTGGGGTAGATTTTGGGGTTAGGGTCAAAAGGTCACTGTCATTACTGTCATTACTGTCATTACTTGAAAAAAAACACAGAAAAACATGGAAACATTTGGTATTTCTAAACTCAGGACCAATATTAGAAGCTATATAGATGGGGTCTTTTTTATAATTTCTAATTTTTTTAAAAAAATCAGGTCAATGTTAGAAAAGGCATTTTTTTGGCATATTTTCATTATATTGAAACAATTTTTTAAATTATATCATATGATGAAAATAATATCAAAAGAAAGCCCCATCTACCCTTTAAACAAATGATAAATAATTTGTGTCAGTTTACTGAACACAAAGAAATCACAGTTAAGTGAACCTATGACAAAAATAATGGAGGCACAGCAAATGCAGCTGTCACAACCAGGGATAATAGACCAGGGAGGAGCCTCGTTGCAGGGCAGAGTGTGGGGTCTGTCTGCACTCCACGATGCATAACTGGGACTGGACTAAGACTGGATTGGTAGCAGAGATTAGGACTGAGACAGGACTGGTAGCTGTGATCAGACTGAGACAGGACTGGTAGCAGAGACTGGGACAGGTTTGGAAACAGAACAGTGTTTAGTCACCTGAATGGTAGTATACCCTATGGTTGAGCCTCAGGGAAATGACCACCCAGGACTTGATACACTGACTGCAACCGCACACTGAAGCAGGGATACACAGGAAGTACAGGACGATAAGAATAGTCAGCAGGCCGGGTCATACACAGAGCAGGAACAAAATACAACGTAGGGTATCAGAAGGCAAGGTCACTAGACAGGAAAAATGGTTGAGGCAGTCAGCAAAACAGCGGAGTCAAAATCAAAGCAAAATCAGAACCGGAAAATCAATAACAAGCGGTAGATCTAGACACAAGGAACTTTCACAGGCAGCAACCAAAACAATGCAAAGGCACTGATTGCCATAAGCTGCAGGTTTAAATAGGGAAGGGCTGAGGATAACGAGGCAGCTGACAACAGGAGTAGAATAGGCAAGAATAGCGGCCACTAGAGGCTGAAGAGGAAACAGCCACAAACCCAGAATAACCATGACAGCAGCATAGAACTCTGTCACTATGGGGTTAAACTCACAAATGGAAAGGTACTGTGTTACCAATATTTTATGTTATCCAATTTCATTTACGGTCTTATATATGACCTACACTAAAGCCTAAAATACTAATACATGTATGTGTTCATTGGATGTCTAACCTACCACAACAGGAGATGCCTCAGAAGGAAAATATCTGCCAATATAAAACACATTTTATATATATATATATATATATATATATATATATATATATATATATATATATATATATATATATATATATGTGAGCAGACCATGCCAGACTGCTATAATAAAAAAGTTTGCTCTATAAGGGAGTAAGCTGGTTGGTTATGAATAAGGAGGATTTAAGACTATGGTTCCAATGTAGAATGCAGAAATAATGACAAGATTTCAAGGCTGATGTCTCAGACACTCAGCACATGAATAAAGGAATCAAGAGAAAAGGTATAGCCCCCAGGGATATGTGTGATTGTCTGTATGTACTCCAGATAATGACACAGAATTTATTACACTAGAGTCCCAATCAGACCCAAGGATGAATAGATCCCAGAGGATCTCTTTTTACTTAGTTCAGAAGACAGAGAAATGCAACAAAAAGGCTGTTAAGGTGAATGAGAAGCAACAGGAATGAATAATGGAAGTCTGTCTTGCCCCATTCTAGATTGCCAGGTCTGGTGGACATCAATGAAATACCCACGCCAAGAAGGCCCAAGGATAATAACTTGCATTTAAATTATAAACCTCTGACACAAAGTTTTTTTGCAAAACGGTTGTTATAAAATTATGAATAAAATGAACTTTGACAGCTCAAAAAAATGATAAAATATGTGCTCACTCAATATGCACATACATTTATCTTAGGACCCTGAATACCATAGACTGCAAACAGGACTGATTATAAAAACTAGCCCTGGAAACTATTGCATGCCAGCCCCATAGCATTGCATTATTATACCAGCAGCATAGCACTGCACCATGATTTTATTGTTCAGAATAGAGAAAGCCATTTATAAAGCTCATTTGAAAAATACACTGTAAATAGATAACAGATAGAGAAAGATGGAAGTACAGACGGGGTTAATTTAAAGAGCAAATTCTGTTGCAAAGTGGTAAAAATGAAGCAATCAGCAGACATCAGCCTGCCCCAGGGCAGGCGGCCTGCTGGGAAATTTCCCAGTATCCCAATAGGCCAGTCTGGCCCTGACTGAATAGAAAAAAATTTTTGAGTTAAAAAATATTGAAACATTATAATTCATGCCATTGAATAGAGCCTGTTGTCTAAAGTAATATTATATTACATTTTGTCCTGCACTTTACTGAAGTAAAACGTTTTCCTTATACATGGTATGAATTAGCACAAAAGTAATGAATATCAATTAATCATCTGAAGACTCCGTAACTACAGAATTGTGTCCTTACTTGGTTGGCGTGTTGAATTACAAATGTGCACACAACAAGTTTACAACAACTAAAAGAAAAAAAAGTAAAAGATTGACCGTTTCCTAGCAACCTTTATATTGGCATACAAAGCAAATGGCTGGGATCATAAAATAAAATAAATCCCTCTTTTATGGGCATTGGGTGATAAATTACCAAAATCTGCCAATGAACACTGTGCGTATAAACGCAACAGAAGAACATTGTGTAATGTATTGTAATGAAGATTTATTCACTGGCAAAGTCTGATCAGATCTACTGGGTGATTTCTCAGATTTCATTAGTTAAAGACATAAAACAGTCTGTCTAAGAGAGGAAGCACAGTGGGAAGGCCGTATAAATTACTATAGCTCAATTAGGTGCAGACAGTTTACTGAGTGTTTATTACCAGTAAAAAGGAGGATTTTCTAATTAGATTAAAAGGTTCTGAACACAACATGGCCCTGTGATTTAGACCCATTGTGAGAATAATACACTGTAAGTAGCTGTATTGATTAAAAGTAAACTGATAAGTTATTTTCACTACCTCATGGCTTACTGACGGAACTCCTGCTGCCCAGTGCTGCAATTTACCACACAAGATCAATGGGAGGATTTTACTTATTTTCTGAATAGTCACGAGGTAGATCTATGTAAAAGGGCAGCAAAAAACACCGCTGGAAATACCAGCCAGGATCCATTCAATGTAATAATCATCAAGGAAGAAGAACAGCATAAATCACAGATAATGTGCGTTAAAGAGAGGTTCGCTGTTGTAAAATGGGTTATTAAAAGTGACAGTCAAGAATATGAAGGAAGACAAAAAAAAAAATTTCTGTGACAATCCACTTTATCTCAAAGTAAAGTGAATAGAAAGCAAAACCAAAAAGGTAAAAGTGCTTGAAGTCAAGGACAGCAGTCAATCAGAAACTCTGACAATTGATTTATGATGTTTTTTTGTGATTCACAATATTTTGGTATCCTGCGGTGAATGTTTAGCAAGCTGGATAACAAGACTGCACTGCTAAGATTTGGAAAAGGAAACAAATAAACCAGGGTTGTGTTCCCTAAGCTTATGAGTTTTTGTTTTATTCCTTATGCATTAGAGTGAGAAACCCAGGGAAAAAAATGACATCTCAATATGTCCATTGTCCTACTGTGCCCTTCAAGACCACATGGAAGCATACAGCTGCTTCAAATCCCTGGGTCCCTGCATTGTTTATCACCATGTCTGTAAGCTACATGAAAGGCGAAGTGACACCATTCTGTTCTCTGCATCACAAGAGTTAGCTTTTTATTAACTCTTGGGGTCCTCTCATTGTATGGCCTTGCCGTTGTATGCTATGTCCTTCTTCCACATTTACTTTTACATTTTAAACAGAGCTGACATTTCTGTTCTGTAATTGAATCTCTGTCAACCTTGAAATCTGTCCCTTCTGCTGGTCAGAAATGTCAACTGTAAATCATTTCATCCAGATACCTGGGATTCCTGTAAAATGTTTCTCATCCAGTTTTTTGTTTTTGTTTAAATATTATGGTGTTTAGTAACTCATTTGTAGCTGTTTCTTAAAAATAGATTAATAATCAGCTGCTTACGCAACAATACTTATATATATTTACAAAACATACTATATAAACATATCTACTGTTGCTCTGGCAAAGATTCTGATCTCCTAGATAATAGGGATAAATAATAGGGATAATTGAAGAGGAAAGAGAGTGGAGGGATTTGGATTCAATATAGGGACTTCTCTAGCTAAATAGGGACACTTGGTAGGTATGGTACTGAACCCATTAATATTTTTCCATATTAGCCATGTGTAAAATATGTGCAGAAATTAATCAGTGCATGTAAAACCAGCAAAGCCTTAACTCCCTTGTAAAAAAATACAATTTAGTAGCATGATATGGTAGTACACTGTGAGTGATTCTCCAGTTTGCTTTATTTGAGATGTATATTTAAACAGCTTTAAAATCTATAGCCTGTTTTATGTACATGCAAGCAGAACCTGTGTCTTATTCCCTATTTTGTTTGGTCATGTAAACAGCAGGTGAGTACTTCCCATTCCTCATAAGTAAAGGGGCATGTACTAAAAAAAAACGCATATTTTATGTGCAAAACTATTTTTGCGCTTTGCTTCTTTTGCAATGTACTAAACATTTAACACTCAAATAGTAAATACGAGCAAATTGTGAATAAACAGGCAAGCTTGCAAATATTTTTTCTACCTCTTTTGATAGCACTTGGTAAAAGCTGGTGTAATTTTCACACGCAAATAAGAATGATTTTTCACGAAATATTTACAAAAATCTTTACCATGTGCAAATATAAGTGCAATTTATTAGCGCAACCGGAAAAATGAGCACTAACTAAAAAATAAACGGAAGAGGCGCAAATCAGGAATTAAAGCACAAAATGTTACAAATAGTAGCAAATTGCTCCTTACGTGTGTTTTACCTACTTTTTTCCCCCTCTGCACTTGTTTAGTACATGGCCCCCTTAGTATAGGATATGAAATCTGATTGGTTGGCATGTTTAACCATAGCAAAACTCTAAAGAGTTAATGATTTGCTCAAATAAATCCTTCAATTTTAGAAGTTGAATAAATATAAGAAAATACATTTATTTATGTTAAAGGCCTAATATTTTATACCTAGTGGCCTTCCTACTCAACTCCCACAGCCAACAGCGTTCTGTAATAGAATTGCATGAACCAGGATAGTTTTATGTGTATGAATTACATATCTGTTTTACCATCTCCTGCGGATTTGCATGAAAAGACTTATGGTTTATATTGCTTGGTCAAAAATGCATTGGCGAATATACGCCGAGTGAAAATTATTGGATGCAAATGTGTTATGATCATTCATAAAATATTGATAATGTGGCAGGAAGCAGATAATAGTGTTTATCAGTATAACTAAATAGCCGCATTTGTTACTGGTTTTAGCTCATTATGATTTATCATTATTTCCTGGTTATTTTTTGTGTGGTTAGAATCACATACTGTTACGGCAGGTAAAATATGGCTGTGTTTCTGCATTAAGTGTATAGTACACAGGGCAATGTATATAGTAAATTTTAGTTGACATCTATTGACAAGATAAATGTTATCCACCACTTTGTTACTTATACCTTTGCTTTATTTATTATGTCTAAAAAAATAATAAAAAATATCAACATACTGTTAGAGAAGAACAGGGAAAATGAAATCTGCTCCAGTTTTATATAACAATTTTACTAAAATGTATACCTAGCTTCTAATGGAACATAAATAGTTGAAAGAAGCTGTCCAAAAATAAATGAAGTATTAAAACATAAAGCAGTTCGTCTCTTGATTTTGAGCAGCCCCCACAGGAATAAATGTGGACTGAATGTGAGCCACCCAATTTTTTTTTACAAAAGAAACAAAAAACGTTTATGTATATTGTTAAGTAATTACATGTTGGCGATCATTGTATACTGAAATGGACAAAAGTATTCCTTTTTTTTTTTTAAAGATATAGGACAAAGGACAGGGTATGAATTCAAACAAGAGCAGTTTTATCCAAAATATTGACCAAAGATTTACCTGTGATTTACTCAGTGGTGTTTAGGGTCTTGTATGCATGCAGAGGGGATAGATGCCTGATTCCTGAAACATAGAATAAAGAACCCCCCATACATACCCATAACCGACCCCCCAACTGAAACCCTCCAATAAACGGACACGAGACCTGTGATGGTAAAATAAGGCCACAGCAATTTTATTAAAGAACACATAACAGGCTGTATCAGCCGACCACCATCCTTTTTAATATATATATTTATATAAAAGAACACAGCCTGACAAAATAACTAAGCCCTTGCCAGATAACAATTTAAACCTAAACATACATACATACATAGTGCAAATCTTAAATAAAGCAAAACCAGGTGCTCGCCTCCCCTCCTCGTCCTTTGAGATGCCGTACCTGAACCTGGTCCATCTCACCACAATGCTCACCACTAGCCGGCTCTCTTAGCTCAGTGGGCACGTCCACGAAAACAACTTCCATGTTGAAAGGTCAGGGGAGGACCGAGCACCATACTCCTACTAATATCCCCAACTTAGCTTCCAAAAACCGCATCCCCTACTGGCAAGGACTGCCAACCCCCGCCTGCTGCGACAAAAGAAATTCAATACGTTATATAACAAAATACAAATAAAAAAGGGAGGGAGGGTGGGAAAATCGCTACCAAGTGCGTGTACCGACTAAAATGGCTGCTGGGGAGAGGGGTTCCAGGGCTTTTATTAACTCCCCCCTAAAACCCCTCCCCCAGCAGCCATCAGTCATCCCAGTCCTCCCCCTCGCCCATACATGCCCAGTCCATCTATTGCATGATTACCAGGGTGCTTATATGCATGCAGAGGGGATAGATGCCTGATTCCTGAAACATAGAATAAAGAACCCCCCCATACATACCCATAACCGACCCCCCAACTGAAACCCTCCAATAAACGGACACGAGACCTGTGAAGGTAAAATAAGGCCACAGCAATTTTATTAAAGAACACATAACAGGCTGTATCAGCCGACCACCATCCTTTTTAATATATATATTTATATAAAAGAACACAGCCTGACAAAATAACTAAGCCCTTGCCAGATAACAATTTAAACCTAAACATACATACATACATAGTGCAAATCTTAAATAAAGCAAAACCAGGTGCTCGCCTCCCCTCCTCGTCCTTTGAGATGCCGTACCTGAACCTGGTCCATTTCACCACAATGCTCACCACTAGCCGGCTCTCTTAGCTCAGTGGGCACGTCCACGAAAACAACTTCCATGTTGAAAGGTCAGGGGAGGACCGAGCACCATACTCCTACTAATATCCCCAACTTAGCTTCCAAAAACCGCATCCCCTACTGGCAAGGACTGCCAACCCCCGCCACAGACCAGCTCGTTTAACACCTTAAATCAGCAGGGACTACCCACCTCCACCGCCATGGCCTGTTCCAACCCCTCTTGTAATGCCAGGTTAAATAAATCGAGGCCCACCTCGGTGAAGTGAACACCATCACTTCTAAAATACCTGGCCGCATCCGATTCGAACACCCGTCGTATGGTAACACCCCCCACGCTCAGCACGAACCTAGACACCCGTTTGTTCAGTTTTATGCGGCTCCGCTCAATTGCCCTCTGATTATGCGCGCATCGCCAATAATTTCGGGGTACAACCTCTGACCATACAAGAGATACGTTCGGAAAAAGAACCAGTAACCTCGCCAAGTCCTGTTTGATGATCTCACAGAGATTCCAGACCGGGACCGAACCCAGGTCATTTCCCCCCAGGTGAATAAGCAAAACATCCGGAGACCCTAGCAGACGGGACAGTTGGACCACTTCGGGTAGTAAGCGCACCCAGCGCATCTCCCGGATCCCGAACCACCGAATATCTGCTACGGTACGGGAAAAACCTAGGCACTCGCCCCCTGGTCGCACAGCTGCGCGACTTCGGGCCCAGAATACGTAGGAGTGGCCTATGAGCCACACCCTCCGAGCCGCAGCATCTGTGAATGCAAAGCAGAGGAAACCGAGATCAGACCAGACGGATATATGACAAAAATCTACGGGATTCCCACCGCCCTATCTGCCTAATGGCCCTTTCAGCATATCCCAGCCTCGCAGCCTCAGATGCAGCGCCAATTCGGAAAGAGTGACCCCCAAACTCCCTGCTCGGAAGGCCAAGCGCCTCCACTGACATACGGAAAACCCTGATAAACTGGAATCTGGACAAAGGTGTTGCGTCCGCATGGATGAGCAATGGACGGGGGCCAGCAGGCCGTACCGAACTATACCGATCAAAACAAGAGACCGGGCAAACCACAGAACCCGGCACCTCTCGCAGGGCAACCCAAGTTCCTGCCCCGTACAAATCGGTTTTGGAACGCCTTATCAGGAAACGCAGCAAACCCGGCTCCCTAACCATGTCTGACCCCAGCACCCCCCCTGGTTTCGTTTAAGCCGGGCTAACCAATTCCCCGATACGCAAGGCCCCAAAAAATGCCATGGAAAAAGCCAAACGTAATAGATCAACCTCGAACGGCGACCGACAAACCGACGGCAACACATGCCATAAGCCTAGTAACAAAGCCCCAGAGACCGGTTTCCGGTAATCCACGGAACGGTGGCCCCTCCTCCAGCCTTTTAACGCCTGACGAACCAGGAACTCCTTAGTAATATCCCGTAACCCGGAGGCCCGGAACCAAAAACTAAGGCCCGATATTCGTGCAGTTACCGCCCCTGGCGACACACCTGCTGCATCCCAATGCCAGAGCAACCACAGCAAACCTTCCAAGCGAGCCCCATCATCTGTGAAACCGCCACAGGCTGATTCAAAATCTAACCATTCTCCCCAGACCTTACCATAACGCTTCCAAGTGGATCCAGCGACGGACTGGCAAACCCACTGAGCTATTCGCCCAACCCAAGGTTCCACAGAGCTGACGGGCACGGGATACCCTCCTGATCCGCCCACGGTGCCACTGCCCGGAATGCCGCCCACTGTGAACGAGAAAGTGCATCCGCGATCACGTTATGCACCCCAGGAATATGAACAGCCCGAAAATTCACGTTATAGTCAAGGCAGTGAAGGACCAGCAGCCGCAGCAATCGTATCACCGGTGGGGAAGATGCCGTCAGGTTGTTCACCGCCATCACCACCCCCATGTTGTCGCAATGGAAAACCACCCTGCGGTCCCGCAGAGAGGATCCCCATAATACCACGGACACTAGGATGGGGAACAGCTCTAAGAAAGCTAGGTTTTTTGTCAAGCCCGCTGGCCCCCAGAGCGGAGGCCAGGTTTCGGCTGACCACTGGGATCCCAAAATCGCGCCATAACCCACTGACCCCGAAGCATCTGTATAAAGGTGAAGATCTGCATTGGACACCTCCGGCGCCTGCCACAGTGATCGTCCATTATAGCGACTTAGAAAATCATCCCATACTGCCAGGTCGTCCCGTAAGGGGCGCGTCAGCCGTATATAATGGTGTGGACGATAGACACCTGCCGTAGCCGCTGCCAAACGCCTGCTAAACACCCGCCCCATCGGCATGATTTTACAAGCGAAGTTGAGCTTACCCAACAGGGACTGCAATGCCCGAAGCTGAATCTTTTTCAAGCCCAGAGCCCCCGAAACGTCCACCCGAAGGCCCAACAGTTTGTCCCGGGGAAGCCGGCATTCGCCCGCTATGGAGTCAATTTCTATGCCCAGGAAACAAATACATGTGGTGGGACCTTCTGTTTTTTCCGCCGCCAATGGGACCCCAAACGAGGCCAAGACAACCTGGGTCGTACGCAACAAGTGTCCGCAAACCTGCGTCCCGGAGGGGCCTACCAGAAGGAAGTCATCCAGGTAGTGCATAACTGAGCTGCACCCAGACTCCTCCCGAATAACCCATTCTAGGAACGTACTAAAACATTCAAAATAAAAACAGGAAATTGAACAACCCATGGGAAGACACAAGTCGACGTAGAAGCAACCCTCGAAATGGCACCCCAGGAGGTGGTGGCATTCCGGATGGACCGGAAGGAGACGGAACGCCGACTCCACATCAGTTTTTGCCATCGTTGTCCCCATCCCCGCCGCCCTTACCATTCTGATCGCTGAGTCAAAGGACGCATAAGACACCCTGCACAATTCAGCATCGATGTCGTCGTTCACCGACTCCCCATAAGGATATGACAGATGCTGAATTAGCCGGAATTTTCCTGGTTCCTTTTTAGGGACCACCCCCAAGGGCGAAACTCTCAGGTCAGCCAATGGGGGGGGAGTCAAAAGGACCCGCCATGCGGCCCAGGCCCACTTCCTTGCCTAGCTTCTCCCGAACCACATCTGGATGTTCATAAACCGACCGCAAATTCTTTAAACGCAAACAAACCTCTATCCTGGAAAGGGATTCTAAAACCGAACTCAAAACCGTGTAACAAAATATCCGCCGCCCTGCGATTCCTATACCGGTTTAGCCAAAGGTGCATTGCCTCGACGTCCACCGGAGTCATCCCCCTTTCCGCCCAAGTCCGTTCTATCACCCCCCTTTTGGCGTTTAAAACACCGGGAGGCGGGATGGCTACCCCCGCAGCCCGAGCATTCGTGCTTGAAGCGGCAGCCTGCCCCGAATTTACACTGGCCGTCGTTGAACTGCCAGCATCCCCCTGAGCGCCGAGGCGTGGCCGAGGAAGTGGGCGAACCCATTCCCCCGGCCCCCCCGAGAAAGGACGTTAGGCCCCCCTGATGAGAAGCTGGCCGGGTCATAATGGCCAACCACAGCCCCACGTCCATTTGGTCCCAACCCAGTGTAGGCCTTAAAGCAATCTGCTGCCGGAATTGCTCGTCATAGCGCCACCAACTGAGGCCCCCATATATCCTGCATGCATTCCAAATCTGGTCTTGGTAGCAAAACAGGGAGCAACATTTTTCAGGGGTTTTCTCGCCAATCACGCTGGCAAGGATAGAAAAAGCACGAATCCAATTCCCGTAATTTTTGGAAATTTTCCGATAACGGTATTTTTCTTTCTCTTTTTCAGAGTCTTTCAACTCCTTCTCCGGAGGAGGAACATCCTCCAGGGGAAGGAGCGAATAAATCTCCACATATTCCCCTTTCCAAATCCGTTCTCTAACTTCGGGCCTCAAGTGAAGGCCGAGGGGGCCCGACCAACACATATATGAAGCACCGTGTGTCATAGGGGCCACCGGGTGAGGTACCTCGGTCACCCCCAGTGGCGCTGCCGAGAGACTTGCCGGGGCTAACGGGACCACCGGGGGTGCCACGTCTGTGGCCACCGGCCTAGAAGGTAGCGCCGATAAGGTAGGGGACTGTACGCCCCCCACAGGACCCGACATACCGGATAAGACTCCCGGGGAACCCCATACTCCCCCCAATAATCCATCAACATTCTGCAGCGCCATATTGCTGGGAGCCCCTGCTACGCGCCCTACCTGTTCTATCCCCCCGCGCAAGCTATTCAACAAATCCACCCACGGCTGACTAGCCAGATTAAGTGAACCCCCCTCCCCCACCAACCCTGAAGGCCCCGCAGCAGACTGACCCCTTGACTCACCAATGGCTCCTTGTACCGCACCCAGGGTCGGCGTTGACGACTGTGGTGCTGCCGAATCACCTGCAACCTGCTGCCCAGGAGAGGGGACGTGGATTGGCACAGCGCCAGTAGCTGGAGTAGCCCTGGCCTGCCGATTAGTTCTCCTCCTCCCGATAGGCCCAGGATCCTGCTGAGAGGGGGAAGGTTGTTTGAATCCGGCGCGCTATTCAGCGTGGCACGAGGGGAGGGGCGCGGCCTGCGCTCCCTGCTCCCAATAGCCACCGGGGCTGAAGGTCCGGCAGCATAAACGGGCCCGCTGCCGGACGCAGCAGGCCGAGCAGCCACTCCGCGTGGCATGCTGTGACGCCCGGCTCCACTCCTGCTCCGGTGAGACTGGAGGAAGCCGGCATCGGGGCTTAGTCTCGCGGGCGGGCGGGAGACCCGCCGCGCACAGCGACGAGAACCCGCGGGAGGCAAGGCCTCCGCGGGAGTACTTGCCTGGAGCCTGGCGAACTGCTGCCTCAGGCTGATGCCACCATCGGCGATGGCCTCAGCCCTCAGGACAGCCAACATCCCATCGATGTCCATGCCTGGGCCGTCAGGTAAGCGCTGCATTAACACTTGGGTAGCAAAAATCGCTACCAAGTGCGTGTACCGACTAAAATGGATGCTGGGGAGAGGGGTTCAAGGCTTTTATTAACTCCCCCCTAAAACCCCTCCCCCAGCAGCCATCAGTCATCCCAGTCCTCCCCCTCGCCCATACATGCCCTGTCCATTTATTGCATGATCACCAGGGAGCTAAACATTGTAACACTAATTTGCTTATGGGACCCTCACTATACCCAACTGAACATTCTCAGTTAGGTATAGTGGGGGTCCGCAAAGCAAATTAGGGTCCCGAGTTCATTTGCTTAAAATTTAAGGCCACTCCTGGATATTCTGAAAAGGGTTTGAGGTGCACACAAAGAAATTTAAAAGAATAAGTACACTGACACTGCTTAGGTTTGCAAAAAAATAAAATAATAAAGTTAAAGTTTTTAGCCAGTGACATACGAATGGACAAATTGTCAGTGGCATAGTAATGGTCAAATTATCAGTGGCATATCAATGGAAAAATGATCAGTGGCATATTAATGGTCAAATTATCAGTGGCATATCAATGGAAAAATTATCAGTGGCATATTAATGATCAAATTTTCAGTGGCTATTAATGAGCAAATAATCAGTGGCTATTAATGGAGAAATTATCAGAGGCATGTTAATGGATAAACTAACACTGGATGTGGCTTATTAAGTCTTGGATGTTCAATGCGGGTAATGGGGCAGAAGCAAATCCTGTATTTGCAATACAGGTGATGGGACATGTCCTAGGGTATATGTAAATCATTGGCTTCATATACAAAGACCTGGATAAAATGACTTTGGTAGGGTAGGGGGCGAGAGGGAGATATGGGGGGGGGGGGATTGTTTTCAGTAAGGGGCCCTAAAATTTCTGATAGAGGGCATGGTGACATCACATTTGGAAGAACAACTTAAGTATTTTACTTGATTGATTTAAGTGTGACTTCACACTTATACTATGGATAAGTGAACACAGCGCTCCTTTTGTGTATTAAGTGCACTTTTTTGTATTTGGTTGTAAAGGGGTTGGGAGGTGATCCTAATTTTTACAGTAATGCTGCTAATTTTTTCCACAGAATTGTTTTTCTGTTACTGATGATTTTGTTTTCAGTGTTCCTTATTTCTATGCCACATCTCTACCCCCCACAATTCTAGGATTTAGTGATGGCCCTTCCTTAACTCCCATGATAAACCAAAGAATCCAGCACTGGATTTAGATGGTATTTAATAAGTAATAATAAATAAAATATAATAATAATTATTAAATGGTAATACAAACCCTTTAAAGCAGTTGAACACAATTTAGAAATAATAGTAACAAACAAAGTAGGGAGCGTCTTATCCTGAATAAATAGTGCCCAAGATTTGGTGTATGTCTTTAAGTGGATATAAACACACTTATTTAGGCGATCTGGCCACTAAAGAGACAAAGCAGAAAGAAAGAAAAAGGACAACGATGAATATTTAAATATCCATATTCAAATAACACCAATACACAAATAAAATATATAGGGAATATAAAAAGGTAATTTTATTAAATTAATAAATAAGTAATTATAGCAAACAGTCACCATATAGAACCAAAGGATACAGCGCTGAATTTAAGAGCTTAAAGATGTTCTGGCACCATCTGATATTACAAAATAACTGGGCACCAATACCAAAGGTACTGGATTTTGTTTACAGCTGTTAACTGGATGGTATAGATGTGGACTATGTGGCGACTGTAATAGATGCCCAAAAAAAGAAAAAGAAACCAATTTTAACCGCTTAGTGACATGACTTTTTTGGCTTGTCTGATGCTTGGTGACATGGGATGTTTTAACATGTCTTCGGTGTTTGTGTTTTGCTGTAATTTATTTCTTTCTAATTTAGTATACCCACACAAACTATCTATTGCTTTTATCATCATAAGAAGGACTTTCTTTTGATACCATTATTTTGATAATTATAATTTGATATATAAAAAAATAATATAATATGGCAAAAAAATGAAAAAGAAAATGTTTTTTATGACTTTTATTATACACATCATATACTCATCTACAAGAGACAACAAAAAACATTGCTAAATGGTTTCTAATATTTGTCCTGAGTTTAGAAATAGTCCATGTTTTATGTTTGTGTGCTTTTTTTATTCATGTTACAGGGCCAGAACTATAAGTAGTGCAAAGCTATTTCAAAATCCTTTTTTTTTTTTTTTCAAAATTAACGATGGTGACACTGAAAACTAGACATTTCAGGGTATTTAACTTGGGGTATTTTTACACTTTTCATGTAGCCATTTTACCACCAACCTGTGCCAAAGTTTGCAGCAAAAAAAATAAATTGGGATTTTTCACACAGATTGCAATTCAGGTAAACATTTCCTGAAAATGTGAAGAGCTATTGCCAATTAACACCTTAAAATGTGTTCAGCAACATCTCCTGGGTACAGTGATACCACCCATGCATAGGTTGGTTAGATTTGTTGGGGTTAAAAAGGCCACATTTGAGAGTTGCACTCTTTGGTTTTCCAACTTGGAATTTTGACATGTTGAAACCTGTGCCCATGTCCCATTTGGGAATTTTTGAAGCCAGACAGTGTATTTTACCCCATAAAACCATATATTTTTGAAAACTAGACACCCTAGGGTATTTTAAATGGTAGTGTTTTAATACTTTCCATGCACTAATTCTACCACCAGCCTATGTCAAAGTTTTGGGTAATAATGTTTTTTTCACATACATTGTACTTCAGGCATGAATTCACAGATCCTGTTATGTATCACTGCCTCAATATGTGTTCAGCAACATCTCCTGAGTACAGGTTTTTTGGGGGGTAAAAGGCAACATTTGTGAGGTGCGCATCTCAGTGTTCCAACTTGGAATTTTGACATCTAGTCCTGCGTCCATGTCTTAAATATGGGATATATCTTTGAAGCCAGCCATTGTAATTTAACCCCACCAAACCATATATTTTTTAAAAGAAGACACCCGCGACTCCTTGTGGCAAGGGCTCAGCAGCCACTGATACATCACTAGATGATGTATCAGAAAGCTGACCAGGGTCAAAATTGAACCCTGAGTCAGCAGCCTCAGAATCAGTGCCTAACCAGTGATCTACGGCAACGAAGGGGTAAATAGCTGTTAGAAAAGCCTATGTAGTACTGTAATACATTATGGTACAAAGAAATTAATCCCTAAAAAAATGCAGACAGCAAGATTACTGCTTATATAGTGATAAATGGCAGAGAAGGGGTTACTACACCGGGAATTTATAAAACCTGACAATGTTATAAAATTTTATTTTAACACTAATTTTAATCTGTCTCTTTACCTCACAAAAAAAAGTAAGTGAGGAGAGGGAGGCAGATCAAAATTGGTCAGATCAATATTCACAAATGTTGATCTGATCAGATGAATGGTGATGCTTATCTGAGCAATCACCAAAACACCTTTGCCACGAATATGCTGTTTCTGATCGCTATACATGCACTCAGACAGCTTAAAAAAAATATGCAGACAGATAAAAATTGCTTTGGCATCGATATCATTGTGTAAGCATTGATCTATGTCAATGAAGGAGTTAATAGGTCTTAGAAGAGCCTTTGAACTACTGTAAAAAATTACAGCACAAAAAGATTAACCCCTAAAAAATGCACAAACTGCAAAAAATGCGCGGATGTGTAAGATCACTGCTTAAGCATGATCAATGGCAGGGAAGGGGTTAAACACAGGGAATGGCTTTTATATGTTTTTTATTATTTTATTGTATTTTTACTGTTTTATGTACTTTTACTAGTTTGATCTGTCTCTCTCTCCCTCATTAAAAAAAACGTGAGGAGAGGGAGGCAGACCCAAAGTGGTCAGATCAATATTGGTTTAATTTTGATCTGACCAGGCACTACCTGACAGTCTGCATGCACATGGAAGCATCGTAGCAATACCATTTGAGCACTGAAAGCGAAAAAGAAAATCACTTTCAGTGCTCATTTTGGTGCAGGACAGACTAGGTCCGTCCTGTGTCACTAACGCTTTGCCACACAGGACGGACCTAGTCCGCCCTGTGTCGGCAAGGGGTTAAAGAAAATGGTACAGGTAAAAAATTTAAAATCGATGGCTTTTTCTTTTGCAGAACTGATTTTGTGACTAACATTTTGGAGTGCCCATGTGGCCTCCAATAAATTGGTCGGACTAGCCATCAGTTTAAAAAAAAGATTGCACGAACATGCTTACAACATTAGACGAGGTTATGAAAAACATTCAGTATCTAAACATTTTAAAGATTGCTACAATAGTGACAATAATAAATGAAAAGCAATGGCAGTAGAACAAGTGAAACTTAACCATAGGAAAGGCCATTGGCAACTTTAGTTAAACCAAAGAGAAACCCATTGGATTTTTAAGCTCAGTACACTGTACCCTAATAGGTTCAATGAAGGTTTTGATTTTGTTTCTGTGTATGTATTTTTCCTGTATATCTGCTGTATAACTATTTGTCTTTGTACTATGAGAGTTCTTTTTTTTTACAATGGAATTAATTATATGTGAATATCAATGTTGCTATATATTTACATGCCTTCTATTGATGTTATCATTTATGTACAATTTAGAATTTTTATTGACTTATATGTGCCTTATACCTAGTTTACAATATACATGTGTATACTAGTATTGAGGATGCAACCAATCTTCCCCATTTCAAGCTAACATATATCATTTATAATATACATTCCTGTGAAAAGGCTTTTCTTTTGTATATGTTTTGTAGGTATTGTGTCATATTTGATTTAAATTTTGCCTCATATGGGTTTGATATATGCTGCTGAGTGATAGATTCACTGACAGGGGGGGCATGAATGATGACGGTTCTTTTTCGGTCAATCAGGTGAGAGGGGCGAGTTTTTGCTTTGGTGTCTCTCTCTTCCGAGTCTGAGCCAGCTGTCTGCTATGCCGGCTATGAAGTCAGCTATTCTCATGACTCGTGGAGAGATCCGTTAAAGTCCTCATTATTAATCAGGTGTTTTCTTTCTCCATTTGAAGGTTCTTTCTTCTGTTTAAATGCTCACATTTTGCTGTACCTTTTTCCAGACACATTGAGGAAACGCTACTTGTTGCTTGACAAAAGATTTTACCTAAACGCGCTGCTCTTTTTAGCCTCTCTGACTTTTCCCGGCCATGTACACTGTCTGTCTGCATAAAGGTATAAACACTGTGCTCCATATATATGGTTTGTGGGTTTTTTTCATTCTTTTTACTTATTCTGTAAATGTTATATATAGGTGCTTGTGACAATATCTCTCAACAAAACATATGCACTGGTTTTTTTATATATGTATGCACATTCTCTAATTACTTATTTATTAATTTAATTTAATTTTAAAAAAATGATATTGCCTATATTTCATTTGAGTATTGGTGTTATTTGTATATGTATATTTAAATATTGAGCGCTGTCCATTTTTTTACACACTTAACTCCCATGTATTTAAATAAAGCTATTCAGAACTGTGCGTGCTAAGCAACTAGTACGTTGAAAATAGTTTGAGAAAGTAGGTACTGGACCAACACTGCACGCATGTTTTTGTTTTTTTTTCTGTTTGTTAAAGTTGTATTTATGTGTTTTGTCATATGTTATATATAAATGTAAGATGTAAGATACATTATATGGAAAAACTATGAAAGAAAAAGTTTGAGAAGCACTTAGAATGTGTGACTATGCTCTGTTCCTCTGATTGGCACACATAATAATAGTGTCAGCTGTACTATGCATTTATTTTCAGGTAAGACTTGTCCTTTAACCCTTAGCCCCTGTGTGTTTGAGCTAGCTACCCCTTTCATTGGTTAGTGAAGGGACTTGTAATCCAAACTTGTCACATTCATTGTTCATTTATGAAGGTTTTTAGTTTCTTTAACATTTACTTCATATTACCGTATTTGCTCGATTATAAGACGACCCTGATTATAAGACGACCCCCCACACTTTGGATATTCCATTAGGAAAAAAACTAAAAGCCTGAATATAAGACTAACCTATAGGAAAAAAGTTCAACTTGTATATATTCACATGTAAATTGCTTTTTTAATAAAAAATTATGATATAAAAAAAATGCATTTCTTGTTTTTATTTCCTTTTATGTGCAATGCTGCCTCCCTCTTTCTCTTGCCCCCAGCTTTCTCTCTCTCCCCCTCCCTTTGTCTCCCCCCTCGCTCCCCTTGTCTCTCCCCCCCCCCCCCTTGTTTCTCTCTTCCCCACCCTCCATCCCCTTGTCTCTGTTTCCCCCTCACTCGTTTCTCTGGTCCCCCCTCCCTCCCCTTGTTGCTCTGGTCCCCCCCTCCCCTTGTTGCTCTGAGTCTCCCCTCCCTCCACCCCCCTCCCTCCCCCTCACCTGTTTAATAATCCCTGGTGGCTAGTGGGGGCAGCCGGGGGATGTCTGCACGATACGTGCAGACATCCCCCAGCTGCCCGATTCACCCTGGTGGCTAGTGGGGCAGCAGAGGATGCCTGCGCGATGAGCGCAGACCTCCCTTGCTGCCGCCCGGTATGACCGCCGGGACTTCTGTGACGAAGCCGGAAGTACTCGGCTTCTTCATAGAAGCCCCGGCGGTCGTGCCGGGCAGCAGCAGGGGAGTCTGTGCTCATCGCGCAGACATCCCCTGCTGTTAGAGAGGGGGATCCAGGTCCCCTGCAGCTCTGCTGGGGACCTGGATCCATGTCTTATAATCTGACCTCGATTTGAGGTCAGATTATAAGACGACCTCGATTATAAGACGAGGGGGATTTTTCAGAAAAAAAATTCTGAAAAAAACCTCGTCTTATAATTGAGCAAATACGGTAATAGTGTAATATTTTAGTACCTTGTGAATACTGTGCACATAAATCCTAATAAAGCTTGATGTTCTAGGATAATGTACATTTAAAAATGCAATCTCACAGGTTTCTGAGAAAGTGAGGCAGCAGAGTAATAAAGTGGGTTTTTATTGGCTATTATAGATTTATGCATATACTATTACTAGTATATTTTAACACCATACATATGAATATAAAGTATATATTTACATGTGATTCCTTTTAAGAAAGTTTATAGATATAGAAATGTATACATATACACACACACACGTGTAAATATACCTTATGCATACCACCATCGGCAATGCGGGAAGCCAATGGTGGAGCTGGGGAGTTCCAGTGTCAGCGCTACTGCACATCTGCAGTAATCATTCTCTGGTGTTTTTGGGGTGCATGCGTATGTATTTCAGTATAGTTAGTATTGAAAAAGTTTTATACTTCAAGCTGAGCACTTTTCCTGTCTTCAAGTCCTCAAACAAACAGCTGAGTTTTGGTACATTGAGTAACAGGTAAATAAAATAAACAGTGTAGAACAATGTGTCTCCAATCACTGAATATTTAGCACATTAAAAGTAATTCAAATAGCAAGATAAAGTACAATGCTTTATATATTGTAGCTTGACTTATAAATGATGCCAATTATGACAATGAGATATGTTATTTTGATTTATAGAGACACAGAAACCTTGCATAACCCATTAGGAGAACATTATTTTTGCTTAATTAAATTCCAATCTGCATTCCACAAGGGCAGAGGTATAAAACAAAGTTTTTAGCTTAAAAACCCTTTCTAGTGTTCATGGTGCATCACAGTAATTTGGTATCTGCTGCCTCAGTGTTTTTAGTGCCCGATAAAATGTATTAAGTGGTGCTTATAAAAAAAAAAAAAGGTTCACAAGGTTTGGGATGCTGGCATTACACACTTCTTTATACCAATGTGGCTTAGTTTTGCATTTATTTGATTTTATATTCCATATTTTTAAAGACACTGTATGATCTAAACATAATTTTTACTGTGTATGTATAGAATAAAATGGAATGAAAACGATCTATACATTGTGTTCGAAAACCTGCAAGTTAATGCCTAAAGTAGGAGAAAAATGTGTTTTAAATGTGTCTGTAGAGCCTCCAGCTTATGACATCACCTGTGGCTTCATATGCAAATTAACTGGTTTTCAATGGAAAATGTGTAATTTACATTTGAGCACACAGACATTTAAAACTCCTCCACCACATTTTTCTCCTAATTTAGGCATTTACTTTCAATTTTTCTAAGACAGATGTATAGATCATTTTCAGTCTTTGTTTTAATCTATATATTTACAGTATGAGCTATGTCTACGTGGGATAGTCACTTTATCCTAATTTTTAAGTGCTCAGTGGTAAACTGTTTAACCAATGTAAAATTATAATTCTTGTAATATTTGATACCCAGTAAGTAATACTAAAACAATAATAATAATAATTCCCCCCAGGTTCTGTGGCTGCCCTTCGGCCCAAGACCACCCCAAAAACAATAAATGAAAGGCCCCTGCTGGCCCGAGACCAAGTTATGCCCAGTGTTGTGTTTGCATTTTTAATTCTCACCCTCCCTTCTCAGTGCTCAACTACGGAAGAGCCTGAGAGTCGGATGTACCTGTGATTAGGCCCGCTTTTGGCAATTCCTCCGTCCAGAAGTGTCTTATTTTTCTGGGACCCTACAGAGCAAAGCATTTTTTGTATGCATAGAACAATCAACCATCATCTAGCACACTGCTTGATGATGTAAATATGATTGAGGGTTGGTATCAGCCTATCATGCCCCATCTGAGGCCACACACCCTTCTGTCACTTACGTCTAAAGTTGTAAGGAAAGTTTATATTATATGTTTTTGCATTGGTTTTCCTTTCTATATTGTCACAAATTTAGTAAGTTCTCACCAGCATTTATTGAAGATAGTTACTGGATTTTGATGGTGCTTCAAGATCAGAGTTTTGGTGATATTTTAAATGGAACATATTAATTTTTATATATAATTTGCATATATTAAGCAACCAAGTGACAAAAGTGTAAGTATTGCAGTACAATGAGATGATCACCACATCAGGCAATAGCAGGTGTTACAGTTTAAAAAGACAAATGTTTTATATGAAAAATGCTATGTGAATCTCATAGTCTGTTAATTGTAAAAAATCAGCGTCATCAATTGTGCAGGATGAAACACAGACATGTTTCTTTAGAGTTTCCATAAAGGGTGGCACTTGGATGGTAAGACAGTCTGAAAATAATGTGAGTAAGGATTAAACATATTTTACCCTTTCAATAAAATCCAAAATATTGCTCCATTTTTCTCACCTTGTGTTGCAAGCTGCGTCAAGTGCATACACTTAGAGATCTGTGCTGTTAACGTGTACATTTGTGATTTAAATTGATCCATCACTCCTGCCATACATTAATCAAGAAAACGTATAGTTTAGCCAGTGAGGGTCTGGTGGCCTTGTCAAGACAACATTGTTATATTGTAAGCCCACAGAGAATATTATTAGTGTTTTGTGAACTGTACATTGGTTACAAACCTTCTTGGACCAGCTGAGATTGACTAATTGGATCATTTATATGGAAAATGAGCACACTTTGGTATTTTATTTACTGTCCCCAGATAGCACTTAATTAACATTAAATAATTAACAAAAAAACTATAAAATATGTTCATGTGTTATTAAGCATTAAAATTGGATCTGCATTATATTTGTACCCTTAAGCTACAATAATTTTGGGGGAAACTATAGAACTGTTATTATAGCAGTGATCATCAGTGTGGAGTATACTTCAGTTCATTCTTATATGCAAAACATCCAGAAGCATTCAGTCTCCCTTTGCAAATAAGGACAGGGGCAGGTCAAGCATTTCTTCTGTAAAAAGGATTACAAAAACCTCCAGCTATAAGACAAGACGCTATGGGGATGTAAAAAGAAGGCACACATTGGCATAATGCCTAATTCTGGCTAAAGTCTGAAGTCCCAAACTTCCTTGTTGCTCCAGCACTATGGGCGCTAGTACAACCCATGTATAAAGAACATTGTTTGGTAGAGGTTCCATTTCCCACACATGAAAAAAAGGCTTATGTTCGGGATTATTGATTAGATATAACCCCTTTATCTGTGATTAATCAGTAGAACCTTTTCTAATGCACAAGATAAATGTGATCTATGGTGGTCTTGCCAAAAACAAGATTTCTTGATCTTACATAGATTTAAGGATATATGCTAGTTGGCCAGCTTTGTATCATGAAAATGTATCCATTTTTAAAGCTGCTCAGTAATATGGGAGCAATATTACTGTGCATTGAAAAGTCTTGCAAAGTATTTTTTGTAAAATACTGTAGTGTTTATGTGAAGTAGTGATTGTGCTGGTGTGCAAAGTAAATTAATCAAAGTTTTACCTGTTTTTTGGAGAAAGGTATCAAGCATCTACCTATCTATCTATCTCAGTGGTGTCCCGAGGGGGGGGCGGACCACACCGGGTGACACCTCCAGCGGCACCGCCATCACCCCCCCAACCCCCCCACACACACATCGCGCTGCTTAACTTTTTTTTCTTTTTTTTGGGCGGCTGCATCCGCTGGACACGGCCGCCGGAAAAAAGAAAATAAAAAAAATCACAGCAACCGGATGTGACATTACGAGGCAGGGGAGACTGCACGGAGGAGGCGTCCGTCCGGGAGCAAAGAGAAGCAGCGATTCGGTAAGTGATGGGGAAGGGGGGGAGGAGGGTGGTTTAAAACGAGCAGTTTATTACTGGGCTCTGGCTGGCACTATATTCCTGGGCTCTGACTGGCATAATATTACTGGGCTCTGACTGGCACACTATTACTGGTATCTGACTGGCACAATATTCCTGGGCTCTGACTGGCATAATATTACTGGGCTCTGACTGGCATAATATTCCTGGGCTCTGAGTGGCACTATATTACTGGGCATCTGGCTGGCATTATATTACTGGGCTCTGACTGGCATAATATTCCTGGGCTCTGACTGGCACAATATTCCTGGGCTCTGACTGGCACACTATTCCTGGTATCTGACTGGCATAATATTCCTGGGCTCTGACTGGCACTATATTACTGGGCTCTGACTGGCATAATATTCCTGGGCTCTGACTGGCATAATATTCCTGGGCTCTGACTGGCACTATA
Organism: Pelodytes ibericus; assembly: GCA_036172795.1. NCBI lineage: Eukaryota > Metazoa > Chordata > Amphibia > Anura > Pelodytidae > Pelodytes > Pelodytes ibericus. Next base: position 97,366,607 of record CM069863.1, read on the forward strand.
TTACTGGTATATGACTGGCACACTATTACTGGTATATGACTGGCACACTATTACTGGTATATGACTGGCACACTATTACTGGTATCTGACTGGCACAATATTCCTGGGCTCTGAATGGCATAATATTCCTGGGCTCTGACTGGCACACTATTCCTGGTATCTGACTGGCATAATATTCCTGGGCTCTGACTGGCACACTATTCCTTGGCTCTGACTGGCATAATATTCCTGGGCTCTGACTGGCATAATATTCCTGGGCTCTGACTGCTACACTATTCCTGGGCTCTGACTGGCACACTACTCCTGGGCTCTGACTGGCATAATATTCCTGGGCTCTGACTGGCATAATATTCCTGGGCTCTGACTGGCACACTATTCATGGTATCTTACTTGCATAATATTCCTGGGCTCTGACTGGCATAATATTCCTGGGCTCTGACTGGCACACTATTCCTGTTTTTTTGGAGAAAGGTATCAAGCATCTATCTATCTATCTCAGTGGTGTGTCCCCCCCCCCCCCACACACACACACACACATCGCGCTGCTTAACTTTTTTTTCTTTTTTTGGGGCGGCCGCATCCGCTGGACGCGGCCGCCGGAAAAAAAGAAAAGAAAAAAAATCACAGCAACCGGATGTGACGTTACGAGGGAGGGGAGACTGCACGGAGGAGGCGTCCGTCCGGGAGCACAGAGAAGCAGCGATTCGGTAAGTGATGGGGAAGGGGGGAGGAGGGTGGTTTAAAACGAGCAGTTTATTACTGGGCTCTGGCTGGCACTATATTACTGGGCATCTGGCTGGCACTATATTCCTGGGCTCTGACTGGCACACTATTACTGGTATCTGACTGGCACAATAGGCCTGGGCTCTGACTGGAATAATATTACTGGGCTCTGAGTGGCACTATATTACTGGGCATCTGGCTGGCACTATATTACTGGGCTCTGACTGGCATAATATTCCTGGGCTCTTACTGGCATAATATTCCTGGGCTCTGACTGGCACTATATTACTGGGCTCTGACTGGCATAACATTCCTGGGCTCTGACTGGCATAATATTCCTGGGCTCTGACTGGCATAATATTCCTGGGCTCTGACTTGTATAATATTCCTGGGCTCTGACTGGCACTATATTACTGGGCTCTGACTGGCATAACATTCCTGGGCTCTGACTGGCATAATGTTCCTGGGCTCTGACTGGCACTATATTACTGGTATATGACTGGCACACTATTACTGGTATCTGACTGGCACAATATTCCTGGGCTCTGACTGGCACAATATTCCTGGGCTGTGACTGGCACACTATTCCTGGGCTCTGACTGGCATAATATTCCTGGGCTCTGACTGGCATAATATTCCTGGGCTCTTACTGGCACACTATTCATGGTATCTTACTTGCATAATATTCCTGGGCTCTGACTGGCACACTATTCCTGGGCTCTGACTGGCACACTATTCCTGGGCTCTGACTGGCATACTATTCCTGGGCTCTGACTGGCATAATATTCCTGGGCTCTGACTGGCACACTATTCCTGGGCTCTGACTGGCATAATATTCCTGGGCTCTGACTGGCACACTATTCCTGGTATCTGACTGGCACACTATTCCTGGTATCTGACTGGCACACTATTCCTGGTATCTGACTGGCATAATATTTCAATCTATCTATCTATCTATCTATCTATCTATCTATCTATCTATCTACAGTATCTATTTATTTATTCATCTATCTATTTTGTCTGTATATCTAACTATGTATGTATCTATCCAATGGCCATCTATCTATGTATCTATCCAGCTGTCTGTTTTTGTGTCTATTGATCTACATGTTTGTCAACCTTTTTTTGTATGTGTCTCCCTAATCATCTATTTATCTATCTATCTTCATATCTATCAGTCTACACTATCTATGTATTAGTCTATCTAGGTTTGTCTGTATATCTATCTGTGTATGTAACTATCTGCCATCTATCTATGTATTTATCTAGCTATCTGCTTTTGTTCTGCTCTATCGATTTACATGCCTGTCAATCTATCTAGGTTTGTATCTGCCTAATCATCTATCTATCTGTCTGTCTGTCTGTCTATTACTGATGAGATAGTTCTGTGGGCCTTGCTCCAACTGTGGAATCTTCTCATTCCTCCTCATTGCCATTTCATTGTGGGGTCGACTTTGTCTCCTCATTCTTCCCGAGGTAGATAAAATTAATACCATTAAATTGGGTAAAGGTAATATTCCTGGATAAGACGATTTAAAATGTATTTTTGTCATTAAACAATTTAGCTATCTCTAATAGTGGGACCCAGTGAAAACCAGCGCATTTATATACCATTTTAATTATTGTCAATAATAAACACAATCTGATGCAAGGAACACAGATGGCACAAACATGTGAGGACAATCCTTTTAATCTGGTTTTATCTATTATAAGAGTACATATATTCTGCAAGCTTCTGAAAGGAAATCATAGGAATGCTTTTTTAAGAAATCCATTCGATAGAAAGAAAAAACAAGAATATAAATACAGATTTTGTATCCATTTTATTGGCATGTCAGATAATCTGCAGAAATTGACCAGCTTGTGGACGGAAATGTTGCCATTAATTTGAAAGGAATGTACCAAATGTAAAGTGTACCACCATTCTTAATCCTTTATGGGTCTGGGCTAGAGCTGAATCTGGGCCTAAAATACAGAAAACAACATTACTATACAAAACAGAGACAATAAAATTGATCCTATACAGATCGTGGTAAATTAATTAATTTTAAAGCATTTTTTACCCCTGCATTACAAGTAATAGTTTTAAAGTTTTATACTGCATATCCACATTTTACACTTCTGTAACTGCAAGTAGAGGTATAAATCATTGGTAATTACAGTCGTTTCCATGGCAGCTTAGAACAAAGGGGCAAGTACAGTACAAGAGCAGATATGCTGTGGGTGAGTTTAATCAAAGAAATAACAGAGAAACCATACAGTTTTTAAGTAACAGGTCGTAGAAAAAATAGATGCGTTATAAAATATGTTGTAACTAGGGATGGAACAAAGTAAAACTACTTAAGACAGAGAAAATGGTGTCTTATGCTTTTTTGTTTCTTACTGATTATATTTCAGAGTGGACAGAATATTTATTTTTCTTCCTTCTTCTTTTCACAAATTTACAATTTATGTTAAATGTTCCAGAAGCATGTCTTGCCTATGTAATTGACATTAAAAGCCTTTCTTACTTCTGGAAAACCTGTGATCAAGGCACAATTAACTGTGAATAATTTACCTTTCCTATATTTTAAAACACTGTTAGATGCAAACTAACTATTCTAATATGGTTCTGCCACTTTCATGAATATCCAGCAGTTAGAAGTGAAGGTATAATAATAGTAGGTCCACTACAATGCTTCTCTAACCATTAGGGAACCACCCCAGGTGTTATACAGACTCCTATTTAAACACGACCAGGAAATCGGACCTGGCGCCCGGGTACTGTGAGCACCGCATGGTGCCTTCACCAATGGTATTTTAAAAAAACAAACAAAAAAAGCTTTAAACAGTGTTGCGTGAGGGAGCAGAGTGTGTGCACTAGCTACACATACTTCCTGCTCCACCCCCTCGCGCACCGCGATATAATGCCCGATTTGCAGAGCTAGAAGTTATGATGCTCTGTGCCACTGTAAGAGGCACAGACAAACCTGGAAAGGAAATGTGCCCCTTCCCTGCACTGAGATATAGCAGCAGGGAGAGGGGACATATTGATCTACATTTTTTTTTAAGATAAAAAAAAAACGCTCACTGACTGTATGTATGTATGTATGTATGTATGTGTGTGTGTATGTCTGTATGAGTGTATGTGACAGACTGTATGTAAGTGTGTGTGTATGTATGTATGTATGTATGTATGTATGAGTGTATATGACAGACTATGTATGAGTGTGTGTGCCTATGTGAATGACTCTATGTTACAGACTGTATGTATGAGTGTGTGTCTAAGTAACAGACTGTATGTATGTATGTATCTATGTATGAGTGTGTCTATGTGACAGACTGTATGTATGTATGTATGTATGTATGAGTGTGTGTCTGTGACAGACTAAATGAATGTATGTATGTTTGAATGTGTGTCTATGTGACAGGCTGTATATATGTATGAGTGTGTGTCTGTGACAGACAGTATGTATGTATGAGTGTGTGTCTGTGACAGACTGTATGTATGTATAAGTGTGTGTCTGTGACAGACTGTATGTATGTATGAGTGTGTATCTGTGACAGACTGTTTGTATGTATGAATGTGTGTCTGTGACAGACTGTATGTATATATGTATGACTGTGTGTCTAAGTGACAACCTGTATATATGTATGAGTGTGTGTCTGTGACAGACTGTATGTATGTATGAGTGTGTATCTGTGACAGACTGTATGTATGAATGTGTGTCTGGGACAGACGGTACGTATGTATGTATGTATGTATGTATGAGTGTGTGTCTAAGTGACAACCTGTATATATGTATGAGTGTGTGTCTGTGGCAGACTGTATGTATGTATGTATGTATGTATGTATGAGTGTGTGTCTGTGGCAGACTGTATGTATGTATAAGTGTGTGTCTGTGACAGACTGTATGTATGTATGAGTGTGTATCTGTGACAGACTATATGTATGATTGTGTATCTGTGACATACTGTTTGTATGTATGAATGTGTGTCTGTGACAGACTGTATGTATGTATGTATGTATGTATGTATGACTGTGTGTCTAAGTGACAACCTGTATATATGTATGAGTGTGTGTCTGTGACAGACTGTATGTATGTATGTATGTATGTATGTATGTATGTATGAGTGTGTATCTGTGGCAGGCTGTTTGTATGTATGAATGTGTGTCTGTGACAGACTGTATGTATGTATGTATGTATGTATGTATGTATGTATGTATGAGTTTGTGTCTAAGTGACAACCTGTATATATGTATGAGTGTGTGTCTGTGACAGACTGTATGTATGTATGAGTGTGTGTCTGTGACAGACTGTATGTATGTATGTATGTATGTATGTATGAGTGTGTATCTGTGACATATTGTATGTATGATTGTGTATCTGTGACAGACTGTTTGTATGTATGAATGTGTGTCTGTGACAGACTGTATGTATGTATGTATGTATGTATGAGTGTGTGTCTGTGACAGACTGTATGTATGTATGTATGTTTGAGTGTGGGTCTGTGACAGACTATGTATGTATGTATGTATGTATGTATGAGTGTGTGCTGTGACAGAATGTATGTATGTATAAGTGTATGTCTGTGACAGACTGTATGTATGTTTGTATGTATGTATGAGTGTGTGTCTGTGACAGACTGTTTGTATGTATGTATGTATGTATGTATGTATGTATGTATGTATGAGTGTCTGTGACAGACTATGTATATATGTATGTAGGAGTGTGTCTATGTGACTGACAGTATGAGTGTGTATGTGACATATGTGTGTCTGTATATGACTGCATGTGATTGTGTGTATGTGCTGTTGTCTGGCTCCAAGATTTTTTTGCTGGCTCCTAAAACTCAGTTAAGTTTATCAAGCCCTGGACAAAGGGATTGTAAACCAAAATATAAGAAGAAGTCATTAAGAGAGGCAAATGATATCCAGCTGTGTTTAGCACCATATATTTAAAGGCCAATTCAGTGTATGTATATGTAATTAGTGACTCGTCAAGAGAGGACCATAACAATTTTGATTGCTGGAATGCAGCTGACACCACTTGCTACAATGCCATATCCTACCTACTTTATATGAAGCATATGGTGGTCCGATGCTGTACTAAGTTGGGCATTTAATTTTATAAGATGGTATAATATTTTGTGGGATATTTCGGCAAAATGAGGACAGAGTAAATAAAAGTATGGACAGGCCTTTGCATAACAGAGCAGGTTAAGAGCATAAATATGTGAGCTTTTACTACAAGTTGATGGGAATTAATCAGAGTGACCAGAACTAATGTAAAGCTTAATATTGTTGAGTTCATTATGTAGCTAATCCAGAATTTGCATATTACTTTTAGGGTACAAAAAAAATGTAAACATATATTTAGCCTGCACTACTAAGAGTCTTTTCTCTTGAAGCTTTCCACAGGGTTCTTAGATTTGCTCACTTTCTCAAGGTCGTAGGTTCAACAGAATTTTACAGGAGGTCTTTTAAGCCTGGTGCATAGAAATAAAGGATGCAAGGAATTCTTGTATGTATAGCCTCACTTGGTGCATTGATTGCTGCAGACATGTTTAGAATAGATGTATTGGAGGACTCTCAGCAGTAATACTGGAGAAAAATCTGCATCATATTACTAGGATTTTTCAACATCTACTTCAGATACACAAATGACAAAGACACGTTCACAAGATCTAAAACCACTGAAGGTTGTGGGTCCCAGTACCCCATATTTTCTGTGTGCACCGCTATCTTTGTTTGGTATGGCAGGGGAAATAGATGTAGACTTTTGCCAACCCCAATCCAAGAGGATACTGTACTGTTCCATAGACATCTGTTTCTGCAGGTGACAGGTGGACTTCCTGGAACTGACACTCACACTGAATACACACTTTAGGCTGAACAGCAAGAGATACAAGTAGGCCACTCAGGAATAAGGGGTATTCCACACTTAAGTTCCTGAGAAGACTACAATAGCATCATCATGCACAAGTCTATGTGAAAAACACTCCTAGCATCCCTTAAACAGATTATTTAACGTTAGCACCACTTAGTACATAAGCTAAAGAAAAATGTAACAAACCTTAAGATTAGAGTCAAGGGCATCATGCACATAACATGTTATAAACAAGTAGAACATTACTTTTTTTTAATTATTTTCTAGCATTCCCACATTGAAAAACCATGTCTTTATTAAGAGAACGATCTTCAATGAATTTATTATTTCATGGATTATATACAGCTGGCCTTGAAATAAATACAACACATGTGTAGCAAAGCAGTTCTATGGAATGTCCTACTTTTGTAAGAACACATTTAGAATCTTAGATCTTTTATTTGACTACTCACCAGAGAAGTGAACACAGAAGAATCAGACGCTTAAAGTGAAAGGTTGTTTGCATGCCTGGTCTTTCTGAGAGCTGCTTTCCACTTGATTCAATAATGGGTTAGGTAAGGTTGCATTAAATGTTCCCTTCAGCACCGTGTCTTTAAAAATAGAGCTTAGCTGTTTGAATAGGGAAAGCAAAATATATGAGTACTTGCTCTCAAGTCATATTATTATTTCATAGAAACATCAAACAATAAAATGTACTTTTTGGGACAGGAAACTACAAAAACATTATGTTTCAAGCATCTCCATCATGACTATGTCTGAAACACAGTTTATTATAAAGAACCCATTAGGTTTCAATTAGGTGAGTAAATAAAGCGCACTTATAAAAATGTGTGAGGCTAATATGAACCTAACCACATTGCAATGTCAATAACCACAATATTTTAGTCTCTTTACTTTTTGTTAGATGATTTAATATATTTTGTATAATATATATATTACACTATCTAAAACTCATTGGAAGTCACTAAAACTGAACAAACTCTTTTGGGTATTTATGTTTCCAGCTTCTCTGGTTTTCTTCTCTGCCTTTGCTATTCTGTTCTGTTTATTAGTTATCCTTGTCCCTGAGTTTCCCTTTTTTATCCTTGTGTGTTCCTCACTTCACGGTCCTGGCCACAGAGTGCAACTTCCTAGTCTTATTCACAAAGAGACATTCCATAGTTCCTGCCACAGAGTGGCACACCCTAGTTTCTGCCCTGAGCGGCATCTGCCCAGTCCAGTTATAGCCTAGTTCCTGAGTTGAGTCCATGTAATGGTGATGCCCTGAGTGCAGTAACAGGGGTGACCTGAGTCCCTGTAATGGAGATGCCCTGTCTTAGATGCGATGCCCTGTCTTAGAGTCCCTTTATTGGGATGCCCTGACACAGTATAGCCCTGTCATAGTTTAGACTGTCCCAGCCCTGTCTTAGAGTTCCATTGTTCTCTGCTTCTTTGCTGTCTGTTACTTTATGTGCCTTGTATCGTTTATCCTTAGTTTGGTTTAAGCTCTGCCCTGTTTGCCTCCGTCTTGCTCTAGTCTGTCCTTAGTCCTGCACTCTGTATTAAATTCTGTTTTTAATCTCAGTTGCTTTTCTCCAATTTGCTCTGCTTAGTCTGCCTCTTAGTTTTCTGCTCCAGGATGTCTGAAGGATATCTTCAGCTTCATTCTTGCTCTTTCTGGATACAACAACTACCTTCACAGGTCCTTGTAATGTGGCAGAAGGAACTTGGGGCTTCAAACCACAGGGGCAATGTGGTCACCCTGCACCAAGACCTATGTCTCCGGTCCTGCCAGTGGGCTCCTGAACTTGGGTTCTCGGGGTCTAATGATATCCAGGACCATGTGTGTGACACAACTTGCCTATGTTTCCAACTCAGCAATTATCTATGATTTTGTAGTTCATTTCTAGTGACTAGCCTCCATTATGTTATTGGTATTAAATATACATATACTAATAAATCCAAATCTTTCCTTGAAAATGTTTCCTTTTTGCCAAAACGTATACCAACTTTAAAGTGCTGGGATTTTGAAATACAGAAAATGGGATATCATCTTGAAAGAGTTGTCAGGTATATAAATATTGTGCTCAGCATGGTAGTAAAGTTTGAGCTCCTAGGTGGGCAAGTGGAAACGTGTTTTAAAAGATTGAGTACAGTGGAGGGTGTGGAAAACCACCCTCTAAATATTAACTACATGAGCTGTCTAAAATATGTAATTATTCTTTGACCCTATAAATGAATACACTAGTACCAATTAAGTCATGAATGCGTTATTTACTGGAGCAGTTCATAGATTTTTGATTTTTATGGATGTTAAGGATACCCTGTAAGCTGTAAGCGTAATAGATGGGTTTCCTGAGACAAGAACCATATTTATCTCAGTGGACACCTGGGATGATAATTCTTATTTTGTATCACAAATTTCAACCTTGGTGTTGAGGCTAACTTGACCTTAATAGTCAACAGACTAATATACGCCATATATTATCATGCAGTTTGATTGCATAGAACAAGAACGTCTAAAGATCAGTAAACATATATTACTGGACAACAGGAATCAACAATACAAGCATATTCGTCCTGCCACATTTAACATTATTCATAAGAAACATCTTGTACACAAAAAGTCTACATAAAAATATAATGTTTAGTATAAATAATAGAGTTCTCTGATAAGGTGAAGATGATACCAAACAAATGTGTCATATTTTTGTAACAGAGCCCCTCAAACTGATATGTAGTATAATCATTTATTTTTCTCAAAGCTATCATTTTGCATTTGCATACAGGTGAAAAAAGTTAGATGCTAGGGGGCTTAATAATATGATTAGTCATTGATAAATAGGATGATACCCATAGAGCAGTGAAACATTATATTCTGTTTGAGTCCCACAAATTACAGATTTTATTAAAAAAAAAGGCTTGCAATTTTATCAAAGCTTCAACACAGCTGGTCAACCATTTAGAATTGTTGCTAATTCACCACTAGTCACTTTACCAATTAGCTTTTTTTCCTGTGCCTTTTTAAATGATTATTATTTAAATTATGTATTACCACAGAATAGTAAAATTTAGCTGAGGATGGTACCATGATAGAGAGGTTATAAGATGTTGTTCTATCCATGTGGAAGATTCCACTTAATATAACATACTACTGTGATTTCAGTATCATATTTTAAAAGATAGTAGTAAACTAATAAAATGCAGAAAGGTTTATGAGATTTTTTTATATTTGAGAACAATGCACAAGCAAGCATCCACTGGCAAGAATGAAAATGCTCAAAGTATTTGTTGAAAAGCACAAATGTAACAGATTAATATATTTCTCATTTCATGTCTGAAACTAGCAAATGCTGAGTTTGGGAAAATATTCATGTGTGGCACACTCAATTTGTGGGCACCAGTGTCAACTATTTCAGGAAACCATGGCGTCTTGAGAAGAAAGTGTAAGTTTATTTCATGCATAATGGTTAATCTCTTACCATCAGCCTCAGGAGGAATTACAGCATCAATGTTCTGTCCTTTTATTAAAGTGAACCTGTCATCAACAAAACTTATAGATGACTAGTTTACCTTCAGGGGGTTCAATCATTTCAACCATATATTTTGTCATATAACCAGGATATATATAGATTAAGCATTACCTTTACTTGAAGTACTTTAAAAGCAAATTAATATTTTTTTACAAATTTGAAAGTAAAAAAATTAGCTATGTGAGTAATCCATTTTCATTTATTAGTTAATTGCTTAAACTACTTATTTCTTAACTATAAAAGAAAGAACATCCTTTTATCTGTGTGTTTGTCTTAAGCAGGCCAATCTCTTGAATGTTGAACTTTGGAATCATGAAATTTGCCCAGCTTTTTCATCCTGGAATTTCTACAACTATTTTCATCTCTTTACATTATTCCTTTCCCATGTTCTGAGTTACTTAATTATAGTGACCGATAGCAAGCAATGTGCCACAACCAACACGGCATCTTGGCAAGGTCATGTGACATGGGTTCAGCCAAAAGATAGCGTGCACTCCGGCCTGTCATGTGGAAGTGTCTGAATTGGTTGTCTGACTGTGACTTCAAAGTCAAGGCATGAAATGTCACCCTGGTGTTTTGTGTCAGGATGCAGGAGAAGAGCCCCATTCAGGGATTATCATCATAACTATAAAACAGGGAGAGTGTGTGTATGTGTGAATGTCCGTAAAATAAAACTTGAACGTTACTGAAAGCAAGGAGCAGCAACAAGAATCTAAATCCCAGGCAATGTCGGGTAATAAAGCTAGTATACTATACGTGTGGACATCCATTTCTCTCCAAAAAGCTTACTTTGTTTGTACCAGGTGTTTCACTTATATGACATCAGCATTTTACCTCTAATAATAATAATTGCAAGTAAACTGTAAAATCTCACTCATCTAGGTATACTGATTTCCCCCTCAGTTTTTTCCTATTTTAACATATGTTAGTTTCAGCAATAAGTAATGTTTCTTACTTTGTTTTCAAAGAGCAAACCACTCTATATATGATTTTAGTGCCGAGACAAATCATCAGTTTGTAAATAATTAAGGTCATTAAGCAGCTATTAAACTAATTACAAGTTTAAATTAAAAAACTTATATTACTCCATTTTACATTAATAGTCACATTCCAATTAAAGTGCTTTATAACAAAACTACTTGCGATAAAACATGTTTTTTCTGTTGTCTATTTTACTTTTTTGCCAAGATGCAACAAAATAAATGTTACAGTCAATCAGATTTTTTTTCTCAAGGGAAATATTCAGGTTAGTTTGAAGTATTTTACGGTGACATGTGTTTAAGACAAAGAAATATTAGATCATAAATATTAGATCCGTGACTGTTATATTTAACTGTGTTCTAACAAACCAAAATAATATATTGTCACTTTAATATTTTACTGCAGCAATCAGTTAAAATTGAAAGAATGTATACACAGTTCCATTAAAGAAATTATTATTATTATTTTTTTAAATACGGGTTGTCTTCATTTTCAGAGGAAAAATATGACCATACAACAGAGTTGCTTCCTCCTCTTGGGAGGTAATTATGGTTCTATTACAAACCAAACACAAAAAGCTGGTTGACAACAGAGGAGTGTAAGAGAAACACAATTTTAGTTTTTCAGTTGAAAAAAAGGCTTATTGTTCACATAAAACAATTACTGCATGTGAACTAACTTTAAAAATGGCTATGCATTCCTATGGTACATTTTATTACTGAGACATATTTTTTTGATACCTGAAGTGGTCTAGGTGAATGAGTGAACACATGTGAACATTTTTGTATTTGTTCATGTAGAATAAAAATATAAACAGGAATTCCTGGACAGTTATGGATTTAGTTTTGTGCTTTAAGTTGCCACCCAGCCAGAATTTTACAGTCCCCCAATGTTAAGTCTATGGAGGCAATAGCATGGCTGGTATAGTTTTGAATAAGTGTGTTTCCGACTATAACATGTTTCCTAGAGATTCATGGTCCAATGTGTGGCAAAAATGATGTGACAAAATATTGGGAGCTATTCACAAAGGTGAGGTGAGTTGACGTGAGGTAAACATTTAATCCCATTAATTTGGTGAGTTTTTCCTGTTACGCAATATCAACTTACTTGCAACTCACCTTTTATTGTACTGCACCCAGTAAACCCAAATCAAAATGGCCTCATTCGCCATGTCATCCTAAAGGCATTTGAGCCCCATATTTTAACCCGTTCACGACAATACCCATACATGTACGGGCTCCCAAAGCAATGTATTGGTGACAATACCCATACATGTACAGGCTGCTCTTAAAATAGCTCAATCGGCTATCCAAGAATGCTAAAAAATGGCTGCTGGGACCACCCATGGTCCCACCCATGGTCCCACCCAATCACTCCCCCTCACCCTATGCAAATCAGGGCTGTATGAACAATGATTGGAAAAATCCTCCCTCTCTTTCACTGACACATTTTTTTCTTGTGTCAGAGAGAGAGAGGAGAGAAATATACCAGGAAATAAATTGTAATTAAAAAAACACTTAATTTTTTTATTACCGTTTTTAAACTCTTTATTAAATTTTATACATTACACAAATGGTTACATCTTAAAATGTAAATTCCTATCTGTCCTTAAAAAAACCAATGTATTATATGTGGGGATTAATTAAAAATGTAAGCTTGTACTTTCATTTAAACGCACACATAGCTAAAGTTGAAGGGGAAAAAAAGCTATTGTCCAGAACTGACATCAGAACAAAGAAAACCATTGTCCTGCAAATGTTAAGATGGCAGAGAACATCTATATGTGGGAAGGGGTTAATATAAGAAAAAATAACCAGAAAAACTTCCTTTTTTATCTTCTTCACACACAAACAAGGTTTGCACAATAAATTCTGGTTGTACGGATGATTATGTTACAAGTTGGATGTGACTGTACATATGATATGTAGGATAACGTATATAATACAAAAAAGCATTAGAAGTACTATTTGTTTGTCTGCCAGATTGGAACAAAACATGACATCACATGTATCAAATACAATTATATCTACTAAAATCAATATTTCACTTGTTCAGAAAGGGCTTCGTTATTTACTGTTACAAATTGATCTCTTTGGACTCTATGTATTTGAGCACAGATGGGCCAAAATAGAACAAATGACAATTATAATAAATACATCAGCAATAATGAATTCCAATGAGATTGGTTCTCTAGGGTATAAATATATTCCTAAACCACAATGCATTCTGGAATCCACAATATGTGACAATAGATTGATTTCAGCTCCCCAAACCATACATATATGGAAGAGCGAGAAGTCGTCATGGAGAATAAAATCATGACATAAAGTGCATGGAAATCAGAACGTATGGTACATCGGTCACTGACTCAACTGGGCTCAACTGATTATGAGTCATATTTTATGCATGGCACTTGTATAGACAATGGTGGTTAAGTATAAAACAGGTGCACATGCAAATAGTGCAAAAAAGTGATGCTATCACCATGGCACTATATGCGCTAGCCAGAAAATATGGGACACGCCCCATGTATAAAAATATTGTCTCAAAAGTTGGCAGGCAATCTACACTAAATTCAATTTCCCTGCATGCAAAAGTTCATAAGAAATGGCAATTGTGCCATTTTTCTAACTTCACTTTTGTGTGACTTTTTAACAATGACCCAAATCATGTTTTACTATTTACCTTCCTGATCATACAGATTGCTGTACATATAGTTGTGACATGTATATGCCTGACCAATTATGTTTTATAAGCGATACCAAAATGGTTATAATAGGCGATATATTGAATACTCACTTCATAGGACATTAAGAAAAGGCAGGACTTGAGAAATATTTGTATACTTTAAAGGGTGGCCAACATAAGCTCTGGGCCAGACCGGAGCATAAAGCTGAATTGTGGAGAAAACCACAACTCGGCTATCCAATATGGCAGATTTTAGCACAAAACAGAAATTTCCAGAGATTCGGGGCTAGATTTCGGTCACATTTGGTTTGGATTTTTCAGATATATATATATATATATATATATATATATATATATAAAAATACATATACTATATAATAAATGTATACAATTATTTGTATCTTCATGCTTCTATCTATAGATCATTATTTTTATTTATACAATGCTATCACATGTCACAGTGCTGTAGAATAAGTAAACATAGCATAGAAAACAGTATATAACATAACAAGTTTGGATATCCTATATCCATGAATAAGTAGACATAAAAGACTATTGGTAAAATGATTTCACAAAGGTGAATATAAAAAAAAGGCCTTCTACTATGTAAAGGGTAAGCGTCATGAATTCCTGGATGCTAATCTCCATTAAAATATCCTAGTAGTGAAAAGGTCAGAATGAATGATTAATGCATCTTGTTGTAACTATATACCGCAAGAAAAGCTTTTTGGAGCACTTGTCTTCTCATCACAGATTTCAGAGGCAGGTAAAATTACTTATTGTAAAAGAATAGAAATGGCTACATGCCTTTGTAAAAGCAATACAATACGTAATGTTTCAACTGGAATTTAACTCTTCTATTTTTCTTGAATATTTCATCTAAAATGCATATTACAGCATTGCGTGTGGTTAGGAGGGGATATAATTAAAAAAAAAATGTATTCTATTGAAAAGTAGGAAAGTATGCAGTTTTATGCTTTCAGTTATCACAGTTCTTTTAACAATATAACAAAAGGTACATCTCATCCTGAAATGTGCTGTCTTTGCTGTGATTCAGAGAAAATGTCTTAGCTATTGATTGTATAGAAAATGAATACGCCAGGTGCTGATAACTGGTTTCTGAATTTTTAAACTCATCCAAAATCTTTCAGGTAATTATAACAATTATTACTGAATGTAATTAATGAATTCATCAATAATCTTGGTTTTCCCATGTTCAATAATTTTTTTTAAAAAATGGCTAAGTCTTACCTGGATTTCCAACTTTTTTTAAACAAATAAAATTATAATGTCAGTGTTTATTTGAACTACAATAAACTACTGTTACACATTGTAAAACAAAGGAAGGGTTCTTATTACTGAAATTCTTAAGAGAGTGTACGCAAATGTATGGCACACGGATATGACGTCACATCCTGTCATCCTCCACCATTAGCATACCTGCAAACATCCTATGACATGGTCCTGAAACGTGGCAGATCCTAAAGTGAGCAGGGTTATCTGATGTCATGTGACCACTTTAAGGTCAATCTCCAGCCTACTCAGTCCAGATAACAGGTGTCTATATACAGAGGTAAATGTTTCTTTAAAACCTAACTTGTAATAGCAGTTACTTAAAATGTTGGAATAAAAACACAAGGTGAAAGAAAAAAGTACTGTTGATGTGCAGTGTGAATATGTGTATTGAAAACAAAAACGATGTCCCATGTATTTGTTATAAAAGCCACAGATAGCTATTATATGAAACTAATAACATTTTAAATGTATGGACATAAATGTATGAAAGTTTCTCCTGTCAACCAATAATTGTGGACAAAATAATGCTGATGGATAGAATATTTTTTTGTATGTGAAAAATGTAGCCAGTAAGTTTAGCCGCATTGGAGAACATATAGGTTACTTTTTTACGTCAGCTGGTAAAACTTCTGTATATAGAGAGTCTGACAGAAGCTCAATATTTTCATTATCCCAAAGACATGACACATATTATAAGTAGTATAGCTTAGAGCCAGTTGCAGCTGCAGGAACCTATTTTAAATCCCTCTAAGCCCCACATCTGATTAGCATGTAGGAGTATTATGCCCTTCCCACTCTCAGACAGACCTACTGAAGCACCAATAAGGGAAGAGGAAGGAGTAGGCTGTAGACATATAGAGAGCAGAGGAGTGCAGCAAAAAAGCCTTTATTTAAATCTATAAACCCCAATGCTATGGGAGTAGTTTGACTCAGAAAGAAAAACAGGTTTCTTCCCCACTGAAAGTAATGGGCGGGCAAAATGATTGAAGTCATTTTGGAGGCTAAGTCAAACTCAGGTGCTGAATTTGACTTAGTTTCAGAATTAAACTCGACCTCTAATTTTAGTGAACAGACCCGGTCTGGTATTTTAAGCATCATGGGAAAGAGAGTCTCTAAAATCTCTAACTTGCCTATCTTTGCAACTGAGCTATATATGCTATTCTTTGTGACTACCATATTTTCCGGCGTATAAGACGACTGGGCGTATAAGACGACCCCCCAACTAAGTCGTCTTATAAGCCGGAAAAATTGCATCTATATTTTAACTTTTTAGGTTAAAATATAGAGTTTGCCACCCTCCTCCCCCCTTCCCCAATCCCCAGTACTTACCTATTTTGTGCTCTGTCTCAAATTTTTAACCCCTGAAAATCTTCTCAAAAGTTGGGGGGTCGTCTTATACGCCTGGTACTGGGATTTACTTACCTATTTTCTGCTCTGTCTCCGCTCGCGCTGTTAAGCTGGTCCGTGGCTGTGAGGGAAGCGTTGTGAGCTTTAAAACAAACTTTATTGAAGCCGCGCGGCCTGAGGTGAGCTCACAACGATTCCCTCACAGCCACGGACCAGCTTAACAGCGCGAGCGGAGACAGAGCAGAAAATAGGTAAGTAAATCCCAGTACCAGGCGTATAAGACGACCCCCCAACTTTTGAGAAGATTTTCAGGGGTTAAAAATTTGTCTTATACGCCGGAAAATACGGTACTTTTCTTTTTTTTCTTCTTCAACCAATCATATTCTCTCTCTCAGCAGACACTGGGTTGTGCACTTAAAAATGTAAGTATAATATCGTTTTTACAGAGATTGAAACAAAAAATCCAAAAAAGAAAAGTGGCAGCCTAGTCTACCCTGTGGTGCTTACAACTTGCACCATAGTTAAAAGGGTGACTAGACTGTCCCTTTAATGTGGTATTTCCACTAGACATTTTATTTATTTATCTCTGAGTACTAAATACTTCATCATGTATGTATATTTTGGTGCTGCCAGCTAAGAGAGAATTCCACCAAATACCTTTCCATCTAGTAGGCCCCATAAACTACAATTGCATGGATGCTGGCCTACTGAAAATATTACAGCCAATAAATGGTATATGATTCTGTGACCTAGACTGTTCTTTGAATGATACAGGGTGATTGTAACAAGAAACACTTTAATTACAGAACATTTCTTAACATTGTACTATAGTTTTTCATTATCAGGTTCACTTCTTGCAAATTGCTTTTGACAACCACAGATTCTAATTTGTTGTGATTGTGGTCAATTATCATCATATCCTATAACTTCATGCAAACAGTACAACTAATAGAAAGGATGTTAATGAATGAACAGAACTGACAAATGTTATTGTAAAATTCCAGACTGTCCAGGAGTTCTACCAACAATTGAAGTGGTAAATATCAGACATGAATAACTGTGTTGGAAAATTTCTGCAACTTGCTTGTCTTTCTAAGTCATCTATGAAATACAAATTTGTTATTTCATTATTATTGGACCTAGGGAAACTGGCAAGTATTGGCCAGAATGGCAAAAACAATTTAGTGGCCCATGGTGCATCTTCATCAGCCCACCTGTTACTATCAGAGATAGACACAAACCGATGGGCAAGACAGATATATTGACAGAAAAGGTACATAGATTCATAAACAGTAAAGACAATTGAATAGAAAGTCATATAAGAAACAAAGCCGGACAGTGAGCTACAGCAGTGTTTGTACCTTACTGCATTTTAACTGGTTTCCACTGGCCTTTTATTGCCCCTTCTCAGAAATTCAAAAGAGAGAGAAAGGTTTTGAAGGTAGAGACTGTAAGGAACCAACACAACTGAGTGCCTATGGTGTCTGTGTGGAAGGCAAAAGTACAGAGCATACCTCACCTTGGGACTTTCTATACAAACCTAATTATCCCAGCCAGAGCATCATCTGAGGAAGATGGTTGTCTAGTCTACACACTACCTCAATAGGCTGGATTAAAGGTGTACAACTCCAGCGCAATGGGTCAGCCCTCCCTTGATTAGTGAATTTCATGACATAGGATGTGCCCAAAGTGAGCCAAGCTAGAACTGAATTGACCTCAATAATTAGATTCCTACCATGTGTAGAGTCTGTTTAAGTTTAACAATGCTACATTTTATCAGTGATATTAAAAAAAGGGAAATTCCAGCTACAAATAACCAAACCCAGATTAACATATCAATACATTGACATCGGTTGGGCATTACCAAATTAACTTTCCTTAAGTAGAAAATCCTTACCTGAGCTAAGTGGTTTGATATGCATAGATATTAGATATCTAGAGAGAGGATGTTTGAAAAATAACTCTTTCATTATAAAAATACCAAAAATACAAGCAAACCAATAACTGGCTGCTGGCATCAAGAAAACATTAATTTTGGTTTGTTGGTAAGATCTTATCAGTACATGGTGTGTGCCTTGGTATAAAACTTTTTTAAATGTATCTTACAAAATGGATCTTATAAAATTCTGCATTTGTTTAATCTATCAGTGAAGCAGCTTTAGTCTTCTCACAAGTTAAAAGAGGTAAGCAATGCATACCCTTCTTCGGACAATATTTTAATGCATCTGCTTCAAATATAAAACATTTGTGGTTTGTCACTAGGTACCATCCAAATCCTTAAAGAAAACGTTTCTTTCTTTTATCTTATGTTCAGATCGATCGCAAGAGGGATGAGAACTGATTCTCATCTCCCACATATAGTTGAAAATTGTTATAACCTGCATCCAGATCTTATGATGAAAGCTGGCAGCTTTTACTTGTTCCTGTCAATCATATCACTGTAGAGAAATCTCACAATATGTCAAATTGTTTAATACAAATGTATACATTGAACAAGATCGAATATAGCTGCATTGTGGGTTAAATACAACCTTGCAAACAATATAATTCCAGAATTTGAAAAAAAGTGAAAAAATTGTAATCATACAGCTTCGTATTTACTAAATAACCTGTTATTTACAATAGAACAGGAAGCCATGATCAAGTTTTCAGGTGGGCAAAAGTAGCCAAAAACATATTTTACAATCTGCAAATTTATTGCAGAGAGCTAAAGAAAAACATGAATGCTGACAACATTAATCTTATAAAACAAAAAATAGAAAAGTAAAATATGCATAATTGGAAAAAAAACAACTAATTTTAAGAAGTATAAATCCTGTAAAAATTGCTGAACCATTTAAAAATGTAAACACAAAATACATAGACCATTTTATATGCTTTATTAATTACTGTATAGTTCTAAGTTGACAAGTCCACCATAACAGTCCTGCAACAAATGTTAAACAACAAAAAACATATTATTATGCATATAATAAAGAAATGTAAAGCTTCGTAAAACTTTAACAATATAAAGTTTTTTTGTAGACATAAACAGTGTGATTAAAGCCAAAAGTGGTTTCAAATTTTCAGAGTAATGCTATATTACTTTATCCACCCATATTTGAAAAAGACTGTCTAACGTACAGAGTTCTACTAAAAAATGTCCAATAAAATTAAATTTGACCATTACAAGGAAAAACTCTCTCTAAAACCAACCTGACCAGAGTAGTTTAATTATCTGAATAAACTTTGTCAAAAGACAGCATTCTGCTAAATTTATACCTGCGCTATATAAAGTAGACATAATCTAGAGCATATTAGGTCATCTCTTCAAACAGTGAATTCAACAAACGAAAAATATTCTTGTTCTGCTCTTTATTCTTAATGGCTAATAGATAGCAACGGTGAAAACCGAAAGGGCCACTGTATTGGACAAGCTAGTGAGCTAAAACATATTGCAACCTTAGTGGGTTGTCACCATCCCTTGATCACAAACTTTTGTTTTAGGTAAAATAACTCACATGATGGTGATTTATGAAAAAAATGTAAACACATTGATTTTCAGACATTATTGTTGGACAGGCTGGGATATTTCTAATAGGGGAAGATGTTGCTGTTCTTATAGTTTGAACAAACAGCAGTTGTAACAGTAGTGTGGGTTGAGAATTTATTGGTATAGTTAGTTTACAAAAAACATTAAAGTGTGGGACATTTAAAATGCATGGTCAGTACTTCTACAATATATTGTTTGAAATGTATACATGTGACATATATATATATATAGTTTCTATACTTTCTTCTCTTTTCCCTTTCCCCTTTACATTTCTCTTTCTCTCTTTCCCTCCTTTTATCTAACCTTCTCCTTGGTTGTTGGAACTAAAGGAGTTCCTTTTTTGTTTTTTTCTACCTTTAATGGGAAACCTTCCCCTTTACTTCTACCCTCTTCTTGCCCTCCCAAATCCTCCACCTCTCCTCCTTTGTGCTTTCAGATTTACCAACTCCTCTTGTTATCTAGTACCCTTTCTTCACCTTCTGTTTCCTTCATTATCCCATTCTCCATAATTACCACTGTAACTTGTTTCGGTAGGGAGAGAAAGAAAGCTGCCTAACCTTGATCTTCTCAAACCCTCATTAAATCAACACACATTTACAATACAAAAAAGACTATGTGATGGACCCGGCAGACTATCTGGACAAAATCTGGTTGAGGGATTATTGCCATTTGCCTTAAATCGTATCCTTTCTCTGCTCCCATTCCCCCTCAATTCCCTATTCTCCTTTCTGAACTTTTTTTTTTTTTATCAATGTGCTTAGGTTTCCCCTCCTTTATTATCAAAGACTGATTCCCATTTACACCCCAATCCTGGGCTGATATCCTTCTGTTGTATCTGGTAAACTATTCCTCCTTCCCTCTGTAGTTGTTGGGTCACCTGAGCCCTGACACTTGTCCAATCTTCTACCCTAGTAGATTTCCAATTTCTAGCTATCGTTAATTTAACTGCAGTGAGGATATGTGTCATTATTATGTGTTCTTGCTTACTTATATCAGGAAATCCAAGTGCAGTAATGATCTGGTTGGAGTCAGTGTTCAGGTCAGGCCCAGTATCTCTCTAATGCATTCTACTACATTAGCCCAAATGGGCCTAATTTTTGGACATTGCCACCAAATGTGTAAGTAGTTTCCAGTCTGATCTGCACACCTCCAGCAGCCCAATTCTGATTCAGGGTACATCCTCCACATGGTGGCAGGAACCAAATACCACCTATTAAGCAATTTGAAATGTGTTTTAATTAAATTTAGGCAATTAATGTTTTTATGTAATATGCATAATGATTTATTCCACTCCAATATGGTTATCTTAATTTGTAGATCTTTTTCCCATTTGGCCAGTGCTGTGGGTGGCGGGTCCACCTTAACATCTCCGAGTAACCCAATACAATTTCTTACCATCAGTCTGTCATATTCATCAGTCAGAAAATGTGAGGATATTTTTATAGTAGATTAAGTCTCTCATACTAAAAGATAAGCAAGCGTTAATTTTTGATGATAGTGTATGGATAATATAGTATAGATCTATAACAGTGTATTGGCGCACAGATACATTACAATTAAATTATTTGTATAGTGCCAACAATATAACACTACTTGATACAAAGAGTAAAGTGGTTACGCTACACTAACAGACATTAGGTAGAGAGCCTGGCTCGAAAGTTTACCAACCAAACCTGACCACAGAGTATAGCCCTTCCATATGAAATAGATTGGACAACACTGATCTATTGACAGGCATGAACCCAGTAGTAAATCAGTCAAAACTTTGCACTCATCAAACTTAGTTCAGTGTTACATAAATGGAGATCTCCTAATCGATTGTCTTTCAAGTTGACTTCCACTTAACTTCTTGGAACGACCTGGCATTCATGCTGTTGCAACTATGTGCATGCTACATCTACTTTTAGTTGATGCCATCAACCTTATCCAATCATGTTAAGGGGCATATTTTTTATTTATCAATAACAGTAAAATATAAATTATAACATAGTCCAGAAAAAATGCAGTTTGTTCACTGTTAATTTTTATATGTACTGTATTGTTTATAACTGTGAATTCACCTGTTATTCTTAATCCACTGTTGATAATAATTATAAGATTTTAAGCCATGAACGTGTTAATTCCAGACACAACAAATTACTTTATAATTACATTTAGTCACTCTACCAAAATTATTATATTTTTTTATTTTAAATATTGTATTTGTAATATACTGAGCCAATATAATCTTTTAAAATGTGTTGTCAATCTAGCCATGTGATAGCTAAGCATTGACACACCATTAGTTGCGGACTGTGTCGCCCATGATTCTTAGCCAGTCAGAGGAGTGTTAGCCATAAATGAAAAATAACTTCAGATAAAGAAAAGTATTGCTCCTTTAAGGACTGATCAAGGCAATAAAATATTCTCTATATATACTATTAAGGTAAGCTTAAAAGAGTTAATAATACAAATATGTACTAAACAAAAAGACTAGTGGTAGTTTTGAACCATAGGCACAAACATTTGGACATGTATTGAATGGCAGAGAAAAATAACTTAGTGAATTGACATAGCAAGTCATCTTGGGTCGCCATTGATGTTCAATTGGCGATCCAAGTTCCAGATGTGACACTCAATGGTTTTTGTGCAGCCCCATCTTAGCCCATATGTTCTATAATACTACCTCATGAAATTAAAAATCTTGAGCCCCCAACCTAAAACCCTTGACATTAAAGTGTTGGGCAACATAGATCCATCACTTTTCCATAGAGGTTCAACTCACAAATAACTGAATTTTAAACTGAAAATATTACTTATTTGTAAGAACTGCCATAGTTCATCAGTGTGGAAGAGATGTTGACTGAAATTCATAAAAAAAAATGCATGTATTTATTTAGAGAATGTACATACCTCTTAGAAAGTGCTGTTAAGCAGTTTAATTAATTTTATTTAGCTGCATTAATTAAAAAGATTAGTGTAAGCACAATGTACATGTCGTTTGAATATGTACTATCAAACATAATGATCCCACACAGTAATGTGACATATTTATGAATCAATCATACCTTAAATAATTTAAAAGCTGATTTTACCATTTATTTGCCTTAACATGTTGAATAAATTATATTGTTTTCTTGGTTTAAATTACAATGTTTATTATTCAAAGAACAAGCAAATTTAATTAAAATTGAACACATTGATTAGAGCTGTGTTTGTTTGAATCTATATGTGTGCGTCTTTCCCCAGCTAACTCTAGTTTTTTTCCATGTGTGCGTATCAAGTATCGGGTTGACACTTTGAAGAAAAAAAAAAATAATGGCAATATTATCGCTTCCTTAGAATTAACACTGGCCTCACATCAACATTTTGGCAACCCTACTCTAATATCAACATGCTTGTAGTATAAAGGAAAAATCTCCAGTTTTTACCAAATGGTGTATAAACATTTTGTGGTGTCCTATCCATTCCAAATAATATAATAATCAGGAGCAAATATTTGGGAGAAATAAGTGTTGAAAATAGAACAACTCTAGCTGGCATGTACACTGAGCTTTTAGGTGCAGTATCCCTACCGTCTCTTTTCCTCACAAGGAGGTGGACCTAATCGAGTTAAACAATAAGATTTGAAACGGACTGTACTCAGCAAATAGATACTCTGTGATAAATGGTATTGTGTGATAAATGATCATATAGAAGTCGTATCACTGTCATAACAAAAGATGGTACATGGTAAAATAAGGTGCAAACAATATGATAGAGGGGGGGAAATTCCCTAGATAGCTGACCTGTCTATCTACACAAATCTATTTTCTAGCACATAGCTTAAATTAAGCCTTTTGGATTCACTTATTAGAGAGGACACTTTTGAAGTACCACCCTGATAACAGTGAGTACATTGCTTTTTTTTTTTTTTTACTGTTCCATGCATTTCTTCATGTTCTTGTATATTAAACAATCCTTCCTGACTTCAACAATGGAGGATTGTTTTTTGGCAACTTTCTCACAAAATTATTCCCTATATGCAGAGTTGTTCGCCTCTAGAGCATTGATTTTGTATTTATACATACTCAGAAACTACTTGTTTTTATATTTTTCATTTTTTCACACATTTTGGACCTGACTTTAACCACATTTTTTACTGTATTCATTGTTATTACAGGAATACATCTACTGCATTAAACCAATTTGTTGAGCTTAGTCGCTTACATTTTGTATTGGAAATATCCAGTGAACCAATATTATAGTCTGAGAGACTTGTCTAAGCTTCTTTCTTATTGGTTAGGCTTAATATAAATATTTGGAATTGTGAGGTAAAGTAAGGGGGGGTGGGATAGATGGACTTTCCCAGTGGTATGTTCTGACAATATCTGGTAGTATTTTGTCCACCCTTCCAAGTTTGTGTTGTTTTCATGTTTTTTCAATTTTTCTTATTTTGTCATGGTTGATGGATTATGAAACTTAATTAGCACAGCTTGAGTTTGCTACCCAGATACTTGCCCAATCAATGGATTAGGGAGTTGCTTAATGGTGAAGCAAGGTACAAAACTACGTATGCTGCCAGGCATAGTAGTCTGCAGCACAATGACATTAACATAGTCATATACCCAGACCTTTCTTCAGCATTTAAGTAAAGCAACTACCTTGGCAGCACATAATTACAGAGGTTTTTTTTCCTATGCTCATTTGACAAAAGAGGCTGGTAGGTATCTAGGCATGTGTATATAGGAAAGGAAAGGTGAGTGAAAGAGTAGTGGCCATTGTAGCCTTTTTTTAATGGTCACATAACTTTTGCACTATTTAAAGGGCCAATTTCTACATACTACAAGGCAGCATGCACACGTTATATGTGGCTGGTAAAAGAAAAATGGGGCTGGCAAACCTAATTAGGCTAGGTCTTGAAGGCTAGCATATTAGTATATACTAAAGGTTAACTGACTGAAGTTCTGTATACAAGTTACATTGTGAACATTCATTTGATTTGAAAGAAACTTTATGTGCAATAAAAAAAGTTATATTGCATACATTATTGACTGGTCAGATATATGGTGACTCAGCAGTCCAATTACAAACTCTTAGTTAGTTTCACCAGGCACTTTTAGAAACTCATGTTACTTGGATATAATACTCAACTGCACTACTTGCAAGTCTACAACGTGGACTTACACAGTTAGTCCAGGACTATCTAACAAGAACACAAGTACTATTTGGGGAGTTTTTAAGCAAGGTACACTTTTTTATTAATTTAGATATTTCCACTGGGAGGTTACATAGAGTCAAAACAAACCAAACAAATATATGGTATTTACCTTCCTCGTCATCACTTTTTTTATATATATATTTACCCTTTTGTATTATGTTTCTTCATGATATTTTATATGGTATTATTATTTTCCTATTGAAACATTCCATAAAAATGTGATTTGCAAAAAAACCTTTATAAAAATATATAAATAGGGTTATTGAGAAAGAGAAGTAAATAATATAGAGCAGAAGTGGTTTTGAAAAAGAAGATACGAAAGAAAATACGATAAAGGGACATATAAATTATGTATAGATATAACACGTTTGAAATATAAAAGCTATTACAAGTATCAAGAAACATTTCTAAACAAAAGCTGTATCTCATCAAATGTGGGGTTGAAATGCCAAAAGGCATTCAAATGCTTGGATACATAATGTCTTTGAATCTTAAAAATATCTGCCTGACTTTTCCATCATGCTGCTGAGCTAAGTAAATTTTCAAAGCAGGGAAAGGCAGATACGCAAAAAAGAAATCCAGTTTAAAAAAATGACAGGATTTGTGTCTGTACATCTCATATGCTTTGAAAATGTGTCCTGCTGAGTTCAATTGTGACTACTTTTAATCTTAAGATTACCAAGTTTTACCTGACAAATAAACTGTAAATAAATAAAAAAGAAAGATATAACATAGTAAAAAATTAAAAAAACATCTGGTTAAGTAATTTTTCTATTCACTAAACTCCATGTCAATAATATAAAATTGTGATTTATGTCCATTTCTGTAAATAATTTCTGGGAAAGAGGATAATAAAGCACATGCTAACCTGTGATGACATTTCTCTTCATTTTGCATGGGATTATTCTATTAAATACAGTAGACATGTGCAAAACTAAAATTTTCGTTTCGTTTTCGCCCATTCGGAGGAAAATGTTATTTATTTCGTCTAAAACGAATTTCGTTCATTACTGCATTCGTTTCAGACGAAATTCGTTCATTATTTTCGTTTTGTTTCGTTTTATTCGTTCGTTTTATAGAATACGTGTAATACTACTGGCTTTCTTAAAGAAATTCTTATGAATGGGGCTCTAGTTCGGTTCATAGAAAGGCAATAGTACTACATGTTTTCTATAAGCCGAAAGTCTATAAACCGAAGGTCGTTCGGTTTATAGATTTTCGGTTAATAGAATACATAGAATTACATGTAATTCTATGTATTTTATAAACCGAAAGTCTATAAACCGAACGACCTTGGGTTTATAGACTTTCGGCTGATAGAAAACGTACAGTAGTAGTGTCTTTCTATGAACCCATTCATAAGATATAGACTTTCGGTTTATAGAATACATAGAATTACATGTAATTCTATGTATTCTATAAACCGAAAGTCTATAAACAGAACGACCTTCGGTTTATAGACTTTCGGCTTATAGAAAACGTACAGTAGTAGTGCCTTTCTATGCACCCATTCATAAGAATTATGAATGGGTTCATAGAAAGGCAATACTGTAATAGTACTATTGGCTTTCACTACACAGAGACAGAGTCTCCATTCATTTTATGAATGGAGACTCTGTCCCTGTGTAGTGAAAGCCAATAGTACTATTACATTCATTACAAATGCCGAAAGTCTATAAACCGAACTTTCAGTTTATAGACTTTCGGCTTATGGAATACATGTAATCCTATTGCTATTCTATAAACCGAACGTTCGGTTTATAGAATAGCAATAGGATTAAATGTATTCCATAAGCCGAAAGTCTATAAACCGAACGTTCGGTTTATAGACTTTCAGCTTATGGATTACATGTAATACTATGGGCTTTCTTTAAACCAAACTAGAGTTCCCATTCATAAAAATTTATGAATGGGGACTCTGTTTCGGTTTATAGAAAGCTAAGAAGTTGAACGAATGAACGAATGGTTTAATATAAACGAAAATCATTCGTCCATTCGTGCTATAGTATTGGCATTACTATAAACCGAAATAGAGTCGGTTTATAGAATGCCAATAGACTTACATGCATTCCATAAACCGAAAGTCATTCATTATGTCGGTTTATGGAATGTAGTGTACTATGCTCTTGTATTCTATAAACCGACTCTATTTCGGCTTATAGAATGCCAATAGTACTACGAATGGACGAATGAACGAATGATTTTCGTTTATTAACCATTCGTTCATTCGGCTTTCGTTAGCTTAGCATTTTCGTTATTCGTTTTTCAAACAAATTAACGAAAATGCTATTTTCGGACGAAAATGCATTCGTCCGAAAACGAATGCACATGTCTAAAATACAGTATTAATTCCATCAATGTGGCATATAATCCTAGCTTTAAAAATAAAATAAATAGAAGAATAGAAGAATTAATATAACATCAATGTAAAATATATATCAAAGTACATGTCATATTTGACAGATTTATTTAATATCCCAGTTAATGTTTGTTAATGTGTGTTTTGTATTTAAAGAGATTTTTTCCAACGACTACACAATCAGAATGTTTTACTATTTCTTAATTATAAGAACAGATATACATACAGTGCATACTGTATCATAATGATTTTGAGACTGATTTTCATGTATTATATATTATTATGACTAATATGGTGTCTAGGATGAGAGTTTGGACACTCTGGAAGAGTAGATTGTCTACATGATCCCTAAACACTGGTTTTCACCTGAGGAAATCACAACTATGTCTGGGATTATCAATCCATTCCATGACAATGCTAGCACTTCACAGTGGCGAAAATGGTCCCACCATCAGAGAGGTAGGCAAGGGGATAGCATCAGCTCATTAGCATTCAAGGCAATGGTCATATCCGTAGCTTTTGTAATCACATAGTTTAGCTGAAGTTCAAAGGAGAAGAACGTAGCTGAGATAAAAATTAGAGGAGTAAAATAGTATGTGATCCCAAATAACATCAAAACTTACTAAAACAAAAAGACGTTTGCAATTGGATGGGTATACGCAACAGCATAGACTGAAGAATCAAGAGATACTGGAGCAGTCAAAATGGATAGCAACAAATAATGTACTTACTCACTTAATAAATTCAATTATACTCTACCTCTCATAGAGTATCCCTGCTTTTTTCATACTACTATCCAGATCCTTTGTCCCATACCACCATGAAAGACTATTTATTGCATTATCTGCATTAACCTGTGCCACATTTGGAGCTTAACGGTCCTAAAAATAATTTTAACCATCAAATGTTTTGTCATTGCTATTATGATATATACATTTTTATTGTGATTATATTTTATAATTTTTATGACATCAAACTAAACTATATTTGTTGTTACCCTGTCTTCTGCCTATCCTTCATCAATGCTCGCACTAGTTCCTATAATTTTTATCTGAGTTGTAATGATGGACAAGTTGGAAAACATTATATTCTATCTGTGACTGTATGTATGAATTTTAATACATATATAATTTTTATTAAAATAGTAATATATTATTAAATCTGCAATCTAAATACATAATGTATGGGGGTAAGTAATTACTATACAATTAGTTCAAAAACACACACTTCTGTGCAGTTGTAGACCACTGTTCCAGTGTGGTATTAAAGTGTCCAATAGTGAACTACAAAAAAAAGGGCATGTTTTCAGGAGATATGCTTAAATATCAACTAAACTTTATTGTTCACTTGTGTTTCTAATAAAGAAGCACAAGCGAAAAGTCTCTAGTCTGAGGATAAACTGATATGTACTTCTGATTTGCGTGCACAGGCAGCCCAAAAGGAATTTGATTCCTCTAGAAACTATAGAATAATAATGGTTATATCAAAGAGGGCCTAATTCTCAGGCAGAGGCGTTGCCTAGAACTATCTTGCTGATGTATCTCAGCACAAGGTCGGCCTTATTTTTGCTAGATTTATCTTTATTTATTCCTACCAACCCAGATCAATGATGGAGACCTTGCTTTTGTGAAGAATAGAGGTGAGTAACTTTTGAATGTTGTCTAATCAGCGCATTATTCACATACAAATGTTAGCAAGTCAGAAGCGGGCTTCTGTCTCATTAAAATAATTTTAGGATTTAGCCCCTCTTTCAAAATGTATTTATATATATTAAAATATATATCAACTGTTAATAAAACTGTATTATTAGAAGTACAGAAATAAAATGAGAACATAAGGCAATAGATTTGTCATATTGTATATAAAAAAGCTACATCTGTGCAGTACAAGAAGAAAATGACACAGACTGTATGGTATTGAACATCCTTGAGTTAATTTACCCTGTATCTGTGCTCAGCTACATACACTTTTAAATGCCAATTGGTAGAAAATCATATTAAATTATACTAAACAGGCTACGTTATACGATGTGTTCACCATCTGGTCAATCAACGATTCTAATTTAAACTATTTATGATTGCCAACTTCTAATGAGAGGGACAAATATAATACAGTTAACATCTGTTTCAGCATTAGCCAAGTAAGGTTGGACTACGATGTTCTATCCAATCAACGTATTTGAATTCCACAGTTGTTGAGCAAAATTCATTTTGCATGACATCAAGGAGGGCAGTGGGGGCTTGGAACAGTTCAGATAAATTGAGTCCACCTGCACCAAGCAATCAGCTAAATGATAGGACGACTGTCTGAATGAATACAAAGGAAAATGTATGAATCAGTAAAGCAAGCTTCATGGAAATTATCTGTACAATTACTAAGGAGAGGGATACGCTCACAGAAGAATAACAAAGATAAGGACGTCCTTGCATATGCGTACAGAACAGACATTTCCTAAGTGAAAGATTGACTATAATTTAAGTTGAAATGGTCTGATGACAATTGGTTTAAAATCAAGTTTTCTGAAAATTGAAATACAGGAATAGGAAGCAAAATTTAAGTGCCTCACTGTCAGAAATATAACACTAGAAGAGAAGAGGTGGATTAGCATGTGAAGAAAATGAATATGTTACACAGACATAATGTACTTTTCTAAGAATATTTTACATGTTTAAAACTTTGTTTGCCTGTGCTTTGCTAGATAGCTCTGTACTGTTGTAGGTGCAATGTCTATGCTGCTGTCAGTGACAGAAATAGGTGAATAGGTGAATGTATCCCAGTATTAGAGACAAGGTTTTTATATTGCCAAAATGATAAAAATTTGTGTAATATTTAATGTTGCCACATTCCTCATTCAAATTAAGTGAAACAATTGAAACTTTTGTTCGGAAACTCACCATTTATAAATGACTCTTCTGCCTCTTGATGCACAGTAAAGTAAATGCATAATGTTGATGTCTATAATGGACTATTTTCACGTGGTTATGCATGAGCATCCACAATAGGTAGTTGTTTTTTTTAAAGCAAGCATTGGGAATGTTACTCTTCAGTCAAAAAATGGGTGGAAGATCACAAGATGAGCATTCCTTCTGTAAATTATTTGGACACCTTCTCTATGTAAAAGAGCCAAAACATGCCAATGTGTGATCTATGCAGTTTTCACAGATCAATGTTAACAATATCCAGGGTCTATAACCTTCTACCTAAATGTCCATACTTATTAATGCAGCAATAGCTGGGAGAAGTCATTAAAGCTTACCAGTGAAGTTTAAACATTATGATAACAAAAAAATAGTCATTGCCTGTGATCTTAGAATTATTAAGTCATTTAAAATTGGTGATGAGGTGATTGGTGATGTCTTTAACATGTAATATTGATATTACAAGTACCAAGTAAGGCCTGTTAGAGTAAATACCAAGCTGTATTTTACAATCTCTTTCCTTTTTTTAATGATTTATTCAGAAGCCTACTTTGATTTACCTGGAAGGCGATCTAATGTATCTGTTAGACATGAATGAGAACAAAAAATAACAAGTACAGGACGTTATTAACATTAGTATTACAAGTATTAGCATTGTGAGAATTTATAAAAGAAGCATGAATATGAAAACATTGCCTTGTTTTTCAGTGTTTTTTAAACTCTGCTTCAAAGGGTCATGTCAAGTGATAAACAGTGACTAAAACTCTAGGATTACAGCACCCAACATGGTCCTTACTTTTAGGATCTCTGTTTTCTGGTCAATTGAAGAAATCATTCTAAGTCCTGATCCTCAAATACCCTGATAAATATAATTATTTTATCATAAGACCTATGTCTGTAAAAAAATAGACAAAATATAATAATTGTCTATTTTTTGTTCAAAGAGTTTTTAGAAGCTTAGACACACCAGATAAACTACTGTTGGAAAAATGGAGGAATGTATTGAAAGGAGCTACAGTGCACATCCTTAAGTGGCATAGTAATTGGCAGTGCTTAGAAAGTCTCAGGACAAGGTAAGCCACATTTTTTGCTTGATGTAACCATATTGATTCTTACCAGCTCAGATAAAAAAAGAAAGACTGATACCTTAACCCAGTGGATCCCAATCCAGTCTTCATGGCCAATGCAGCAGTCCAGGATTTAACGGATTACCTGGTGGTGGTGTCAGTGCTTGAGGACTTGAGGTTTGGGATTAATAGCTAATGGATTTTAGTATTTTTTCCCATTCAAGAGCAGTATACAATCCATTATCTGTGGCCCTCATTTAATTGTTCAGCATTCCTGGATCGTATGGTTAGCAAACTGATCATGGTGCAGTATAGTTCACATCATCATATAGTTAGCCAGATACAAAAATGGGATGGTGTAATTTCTCTCAACATACACTCACCATGAATGGTAAAGTATCTCCCATCCATGTATATTCAGACATTTGGTCAGACATAGACATGCTACACTACAGTTCACAGCTGAATACAGATTAAGAGCTCATATCAGTGTATAGCTAGCCAGACACATATGTGCAACAATGTAACATCTGTCAAATATAGCTTGTCAGATGTGATACAGTATAGATGTCATCAGTATATAGCTAGCTAGAAATAAACATGGCCCCTGTATAGAATCTACCAGAATACATATATCCAAACAAATATTGTACCTCGTATTAGTAAATAAAGCTGCTAAGCATCTTTCTCCACTCTTCATTCCGTCAGCCAGCATCATGAGAGTCATTGTTGGCTGTCTTGGGATCATGGGACCTGTACTATACAGATAAAATCTAATAAAAGAATCCTTGGATGAGAATCTTGAGAAATACAACCAATGGCAGTGAAATGGGAGATGTAAATTACACTTTCCACTCTGGATTGTCCTGTAATGGGGTTCTCTGGGACATAAGATTTGGTTTAAAAAATATATAAGAAATGTCTCTACTACTACATTCACCAACAATAAAAAGTTACACATGACAGTTTCGGTGTTTGCTACCAGCAAAGCTGCTCTATCATTATTTGATGTCATGCTAATCTCTCTGTAAACAACAGCAACATTGCTTGTACTTCCTATCTAGTGATGTATTAAGGATACCAGCGTCATGCCATCTGCATGTGTTCCATAAATTAAATGTGTCCTCCTGATTGGGGGTAGAATATGTTTCTACCTTTGTTTCTAAAGGTGATCTGTGTATTGAATGGTTTTGCAACATACGTTCTATATTTCTTTTAAAAAGATTAATACTTATAAATACTGCACATATTATAGACTATGCAATATATACATTTCTTTTAACTCTAAGGGGATCTGCATTAATAATTACAAATGGAAGCTAACATTCCAATACTTATTACAAGTTCATTCTGACACCAGAACTATAATCTGTAATAAAGAATATTTATAAAAGCTTATCTACTTTAGTGCATGTGTTATTGTTCTTATTACCTATTAATTCATACATTAAATGTAAAGCAGATGAATGGTATGATGGATATTTTTTTCCCGTATTGAATTTTTGTGGTTTTATCAAATAATTTCCCTTCAAAATTATGCAGTGAACCCTTTAGGTCACTGTAAACTCTAAAAAGGAAGAGAAAACTTTCATTTTGTTAGTCCAGTACCATGAATGTTTTACACATTTAGCCCTGTGGCATGTACTAAATGTGCCCTTATCCTCATATACAGAAGCATAAGCTGTGCTTTCAGTTTATCTGAATGTAGTAATTATACATGCTTGGAATTCAAGGCAAGCAGTACCCATGGGGTGAACAAAATATCTTTATACTCTTTCTTTAGGAGCAAAAATAAAGCAGCCCAAAGGAAAGCATTAAAAATTCCAACCTAGGCCTCTAGTAAATTTAGAATTTAACAGCATGTCTTCTGTCAAAAATGAAATCTCAGGTTTGACTTTCATTTATAAGCTTCCTGCAGCTGGTGATTTCTAAGCGGTGGTTCATGAAACAATTCAGCCTGAGAATCATAGCAACGCCATAACTGCAAGGGAAAATACATGGCACACTCCAGGGGCTGGAAGGAAAGACGTTTACTTTTTTTGCATTTGAATCTATTCACATGACCTTCTGTACCTTGGTATGTTTTCATCCGCAACATCTAATATAAATCAGGAAAGCGAGTTAACAGAGGTTTTGCTTACACGCAGAGCAGTATGTGCGGCCTAACCCTCTGTGATATGTTACTGTTGTGAGCCGGAGTCCACTTTTATTCTATTCAGACGTTCTAAAGTCTCATTCACTTCCTTAAGCACAGCAATGCTAGCCGATTCAATAGTGATTCACCACTGGTGGTTATTATACTTGCACAATTTTCTTTTCAGCGTTATAGCATAAGAAGACACAACATTGTTCATGGTTCTTTTAGACTTTTTTTTTTCCCTACATTAGTTATGCTTCTGCAAAGCACAAAACATCTTAACATACGGCATTAATAACTGTTTTCTGTCCATATTATATGCGTGTTGCTTATGTAGGAATAAGAATGTTTCCATTATGTAGGGGAAAGTGACTGTGTCACAAGAGCTTTGGCTGCTGGAAGCCACAAAAGGAAGATACATGTTAAACATTGGCATGTGTTGGTTGATTCCCTAAAGATTCTCTGAATATCTGGTTACCTCTGTAAGCTCTTTATGTTCAGGGGTCAAGTGACTAATATGGATAAGGGAAAAGCCTTGAGTTAACAAACAGGAGATCTGAGCCTCTGCTGTACCATAGGGAGATATTTTATAGTAAGTCAGTGTCTCCACCGAGTGAATGAAAAAAATCCTTTTAAATCTTCACACACTGGAATAAGAAGGACCTAAAGAAATGTATGAAATGTATGTTTCTATGTTTCTATGTAAACAAATACAACTTGAATGTAGAACTGAAGCAGTCTAGAACGGCATACAATACTCCAAGTGAAGTCTTAGCAGTGCTCTAAACAGAGCACTCTTTCTACTGCTAATGCCATTTCCTATACAACAAAGCATTTGTATGTCTATCTTTAAGTCGTCTATAATAATTATCTTTAAATTCCTTGCCTCAGAAGCTGTGGTTAGTACAGTATTCAATATACTATAGTCTGTCTGGTTTTTTTTTACGCATTAGGATTTACCCACAGGATTCCTTAGTTTTCTAATTTACCTATTAATGCAGTGCATGTGCACTGTATTCCACTTTATTCTCAATTAGTGGAAGTGCTAAGCATGCTCATGCAACCGCATACAGCTGTATACTCAGATCTGCAGAGGATAGACTGAGGGTAGAGTAAAACAAACACTGTATCCTATACAGCTTGCAAAAAAAAATGAAGTACTGATTTCAAGTGTGCCTAGATTTTACATGTTAATACTTTAAATACTTTACATTTCGTCTAAATGCATAATTAGCATTACTGATATTATATATTTTTTCTGTTTTCTATGACAGTTTTTAGAACATCATATTCCAGGATTAGAGAATCACATTTACAAAAGCTAAAATTGTTTTATGTTTCTATATTGCAAAATAAACAAAAAAATATTGATGTTTTGCTTCTGTTGCTTCCCCAGACTAAGGGAATGAGATCTTTACTGCCACAGGCATTTTCACACTGAATTCCAGTAATGGAGCAGGATAGGATTACTTTGAGTTGGGAGTTCTTATGCCTTTGATGTTATTATATAACATCCTCCGAAATTAAGGCACTCCATAATTCCAATGCTGCCAAGTGAAATGTTACACTTTCACCCTTCTTACCCCAAGGACATGTTATATGAAGTAATTCAGCAGTAACAGGTTAAAAAGTGGAATTTGAAGAACTGAACCATTCCAATAATTTAGAACTCTTGAATAGTCTTAACCCTTTATTTGCACATTACTGTAATGGATGTCACTGTTTGCCAACGCTAGGTTAATTAAACATTACTTAATATATCTTCAGTCTATCCATTCATACTTCAATCACATAGAGGAAGGACATTTTCAATGAAAGTGCACTTGTTTGAGAACGAGATGAGGTGAGGTAGGATGAGGGCTTCTTTATACAGATACTAACGCCAGTTAGCAGTTACTGTATTTCTGTGTCCAGATGTCATAATATGAGTTCAAATTGTTTTGGTTCCTGTACATGGCTTTTTCCATAAGGAATTAATAATCTATCTGTGTTTTAATTTCATTCCAACCTGGACAGTCTTGTTTTTCCAATATCTTAATAATTACAAAATTAAAGTATCAAGTTCTGGCCTGGAATAATGTCATATATAGACACCCTGTCAGGTTTTCAGTCATTCCCTACACCCTGTCAGTGAATTAGGTCTCATTGGGTTGAATGCCTGGCCCATTTCCTGCCTCCCCAATTCCCGGTCTCCGGATATCTCCTTTAGGGGTGGTGCCCAAAAAGGAACCTGGCAAGTTTTGCCTTATCCACCATCTGTCCTTCCCCAGGGGTAGGTCAGTGAATGATGGCATTGATGACGAGCTTCATAGGGTGTCATCAGGGGCGGGCTGGGCCGGGGGGCAGGGTGGCAATTGCCCCCCAGGCCGCCCTAAACTATGTAAAACACGGCCGCTGGGCAAGTGTTTAAAAAAAAAAAAAACGCGCTTGCAGGCACAGACTGAGGTGAGAAGGGATCGGAAGAAGGGATCGGAAGAGAAACCTCCGTGCTGCCTGTTCGGCTCCCCGTGCAGTGTGCCGACACGGAAGTGCCGACAGTCACGTGATCGGCGCTCTGACGTCAGACGCGCGCCGATCACGTGACCTGTCGGTACAACCGCCGGGAGGCCGAACAGGCAGCATGGAGGGACCATGCTGCCTGCCACCAGGTAAGTCCTCCTGCCACTAGCCACCAGGGAAGTCCTGCCACTAGCCACCAGGGAAGTCCTGCCACTAGCCACCAGGGAAAAAGGTAAGGGGGGGGGGGCAAATAAGACTGGCATATTATTGGGCAAATTGGCTGGGGAATATTACATGGCAAATAACACTGGCATATTATTGGGCAAATTGGCTGGGGCATATTACATGGCAAATAACACTGGCATATTATTGGGCAAATTGGCTGGGGCATATTACATGGCAAATAAGACTGGCATATTATTGGGCAAATTGGCTGGGGAATATAACATGGCAAATAAGACTGGCATATTATTGGGCAAATTGGCTGGGGAATATTACATGGCAAATAACACTGGCATATTATTGGGCAAATTGGCTGGGGCATATTACATGGCAAATAAGACTGGCATATTATTGGGCAAATTGGCTGGGGCATATTACATGGCAAATAAGACTGGCATATTATTGGGCAAATTGGCTGGGGCATATTACATGGCAAATACGACTGGCATATTATTGGGCAAATTGGCTGGGGCATATTACATGGCAAATAAGACTGGCATATTATTGGGCAAATTGGCTGGGGAATATTACATGGCAAATAAGACTGGCATATTATTGGGCAAATTGGCTGGGGAATATTACATGGCAAATAAGACTGGCATATTATTGGGCAAATTGGCTGGGGCATATTACATGGCAAATAAGACTGGCATATTATTGGGCAAATTGGCTGGGGCATATTACATGGCAAATAAGACTGGCATATTATTGGGCAAATTGGCTGGGGCATATTACATGGCAAATAAGACTGGCATATTATTGGGCAAATTGGCTGGGGCATATTACATGGCAAATAAGACTGGCATATTATTGGGCAAATTGGCTGGGGAATATTACATGGCAAATAAGACTGGCATATTATTGGGCAAATTGACTGGGGAATATTAAATGGCAGAATAACACTGGCATATTATTGGACAAATCGTCTGGGGAATATTAAATGGCAGAATAAGACTGGCATATTATTGGGCAAAATGGCTGGGGAATATTAAATGGCAATTAACACTGGCATATTGGGCAAATTAGCAGGGGCATATTAAATTGCAGATAACCTTGGAATATTATTGGGCAAATTTACTGAGTTATATTAAATTGCAGAATAACACTGGCATAATATGGGACAAATTGGCTGGGGAATATTAATGGCAAATAATATTGGAAATGTGTATGTAATGGGGTGATGGAGGCATGTAAATGTGGTGATGGGGCATGTCCTGGTGTGCAACGTGGGTTATGGGTCATGTCGTAGGTGTGCAACGTGGGTAGGGGGGGTGCCCACATTTTGGGATATTGGGTGTCTAAATCCTGGCATGTTGAGGGGCATAATCCTGGCATATTGAGGGGAAAATCCTGGCATATTGAGGGGGCATCATCTTGGCATATTGAAGGGAAAATCCTGGCATATTGGGTGTCTAAATCCTGGCATATTGAGGGGCATAATCCTGGCATATTGAGGGGCATAATCCTGGCATATTGAGGGGCATAATCCTGGCATTTTGAGGGGCATAATCCTGGCATATTTAGGGGAAAATCCTGGCATATTGAGGGGGCATCATCTTGGCATATTGAGGGGAAAATCCTGGCATATTGGGTGTCTAAATCCAGGCATATTGAGGGGCATAATCCTGGCATAATCCTGGCATTTTGTAAGGGAAAATTCTAGCATATTAAATGGCAAATCCTGGCATATTGTGGGGGAAAATCCTGGCAATATTCGTTATAAAACAAGGAAAAGATGGCCGTGGATGGGGAGGCGATTCGATGGTGCAATGGGCCACTTGACTGGATTTGCCCCCCAGGCCTAAGGCTGCCAGCCCTCCCCTGGGTGTCATACACCTCCTTGGATCAAGCAACACCGTGGGTATGCCGGATGGGAAGGGGCTCCTCCTTGGCAAAAACTGATGTTGAAGCTGCATTTCGTTTGCTGCTGGAGCATCCATTTTTGTTTAGGTTGTCGGTTGGAAGGTGGCATTTACATGGATGTTTCCATGGAATGGTGCCTTCCTTTTGACAAAGTGGTTGATCTTCGCAGAGGCACATAAAGTGCAGCTGAAACAACTGCAGTCCCTGTTAGGGAAATTCAATTTCGCATGTAGAGTTATTCCTATGGGTTGAATTTTTTACAGGCGCTTGTAGTTAGTGACGGCAGGTATACGAACACTCCATCATTTTATTTGCGCCGGAACATAGGGCTGACCTCACAGTTTGGTACTCATTCCTGGAAATATTTAATGGAAGGTCATTGATCTTGGATAAGGTGATTACTCACAAAGAGTTAAATCTTTGGACAGACGCCTATAGTTCCAAAGGATTTGGAGCCATTTACGAAACAAAATGGTGTTGGGGCTCTTGGCTGCAGCAATGGTTTCAGTCAGGCCTGATTAGATTGGTGTGAGTAATCGTATGAGGGCCTCTGTTTGGGAACAAAAAGGTTAGGTTCTGGTGCGATAACTTGGGGGTTGTGCAAGCCATTAACAATGTCCAGCTTCATCTCCTCCTGTTGTACGATTGTTGAGGGAACTGGTCCTCCTCTGTCTGAAACATAACTTGCTTGTACAAGCTGTTCATGTTCCCAGGATTCGGAATGATGTGGCCGACTTTTTGTCTTGGCACCAATGGGATTGGTTATAGCTGTTGGTGCCCGATGTGGACGTAGAAGCCCCTCTCATCCCACTTTGGATCTGGACAATAGCAGATGAAACATTGAGCTTTTAATACACTGGTCCTTGGTACCCGCTACCTGGGCTGCGTACATGAAGGTGTGGGAGCAATGGTGTTCATTCCTGTGTCTGGTGGGCAATCCTTCTGATGAAGACGGGTTCCGCTGGGTCCTATTATGGTTCATCGGACAAATGATTGCAGACAACATTTCTGTTCCAACCATCAATAGAAAGATGTCTGCGATAGCGGCCCCATTTAAATTTAAGGGTCGGAAGGACTTAACAAAAGATTTTTTGGTTAAAATGGCATTGAAGGGGTATAGGAGGGGCTACAGGCAGGCGGATACCCGGCGCCCAGTGACTTATCAGTTATTGTTGCAGATTGTGATATTTTGCCGCCCATTAGCATGTCAGGTTACAAAGCTTTTTAGACTTTATTTCTTTTGGGCCTTCTTTGGTGCCTTTAGAATAGGTGAGCTGGTTTCCCCTTCCAAGAACAGGTATGGGGGGGGGGTCTAATTCAGGATATGCCGAGCAACCACGACATGATACATACAGTCATCTGCAGGTCCAAGACTGATCAATGCGGGCGAGGCTTGCCAATCACCATGATGGCACTGCCAGGCTCAATTGTCTATCCTTTGTGGTGCTTTAATCAATTTCTTCACTCATGCCCACAGGGCTCCCCCCAATTATTAGTACACAGTGATGGTACAGCCTTGTCACAGTACAAATTTATTATAATCTTTTGGCGATGCTT
This sequence comes from Pelodytes ibericus, assembly GCA_036172795.1. NCBI lineage: Eukaryota > Metazoa > Chordata > Amphibia > Anura > Pelodytidae > Pelodytes > Pelodytes ibericus. The sequence goes on from CM069863.1 coordinate 97,406,357, forward strand.
ATCATCGCTAGGCTTACAACCTTCTTTATTTGGCATGCATTCCTTTAAGATTGAGGCAGCGGCATTAACCCTAATGGTAAAATTGATTGGTCATTGGGAATAGTCCAGATTTAAGAGTTATACCAGACTGCACCTGGTATGACTTTGCTCCTTGACATGCATTTTATTTGACATTTTGCATGACAATATATATATATATATATATATATATATATATATATATATATATATATATATAAATAAGAGGAAATACAAGTATATATTTACAAGGATGTTTACCAAGGGGTAGGTCTTTCATAACGGAGGTTGTATTGACATGATCAGTGAGGGTGGTTATACCGCTAGGTGGTACTTTCCCTCAGGTTATTGAACTTTCTTTTACAGATCCCAAGCATTGTAAAGCATGGATATTAGAACATTCCTTTGTGTTTTTGGTGACTAAAAGGACTGCATTATGCCCAAATGGTGAAAAGTTGGGCTTTGGTCCCGATGGAGTTGAGGTCCGTTTGATAGGCGTCAGGGGCTTACGATGGTCAGCCATGCCTCAGCTGCTTTCTCAATCTGCTGTTAGATGGGTTCCGCCTCAAATCTTGGTCCTGTATCTGGGCTGGAATGATCTGTGCTCTACTCCGCTGAGGGAGTTTATATGTCATATAAAGGCTGACATGCTTAGACTATGGCTCCAATATCCCAAACTAGTTATCATCTGGTACAATGTGGTGTCCAGGATGCTGTGGGGGGAGCTAATAGTCTTCACGGCATTGAGCATGGAACCATATCACGTTTTGTGGCCTTTAATGGTGGGTTAATCACTCGACCTCAATGGGTCCGATGCTTCCTTGATAAGCTCCTAGAAGCTTAGATACAGTTACACACTAGCACTTATGTGTATTAAGTACTGTTTATATGTATTGTTTTATATGTATAAACATATTTTGGTTGGTATATGTTTTTATGGAAATTGGTGAAGGAACGAGGGCGCAGAGTGTCACACAGGGAACATGAAAGAAATAAAAATATATATAGTGCAAAAAAGTTTTAAAATACACTGTGCTGGATATGTATATGTGGAGCACACTCACAAACATCCAGATAAATAGGCGTTAGAGATGATACAATTCCATAGAAAACATCTGTTTAATCTGTAAGGATGGGGTGAAACACAAAGAAATACATTGAGCAGTAAAATCACTTAAAATAATGGTCTGCGCATGAAGATACACTTATAGAATCCATTGATAAAACATGTCTTATTGTAATAGTCCACAGGAGTGGTTGGCAGTAGTTCCAATCCGGTTTGTAGTCATGGCCCAAAAGTTCAACGCATTTCGCTAGGGTAATAGTCTGGAGTCCCAGCTTCTTCAGGAGTTACAGTGATAGAGAGTCCCGAAAATCCGTCTGTTTTAATGCTGGATGGATCACACTGACATGGAAATCATCCAGTTCCGGGAAGTATATAACGTCTGACTGGAAGTGACATTTGCATCCCACAGTGCGCTCCACCATGCATTCCATGATCGGATCCTGCGCTCCAGGCGGTCATATGTGCAGTGTAACGTCCCGAAATTGACAAACGGAGCTTTAAAGTGCTCCGTGTATATAACATAAAACAATGGGAAAATATACATTTATTAGTTAAAAGGGAAAGGAAGGATTAAAGTGACTTTGGGGCTCAATAAAACAGAATTAAAAGAAATAAAGAATTATAAGAAACATTGCTAATAAGCCTTGTTTTTATACCCGATTATTATTATAATTACCTGTATTGGTATATTAGTACCTGTTATGTTTTTTGTACAGCTATATTTAGCTGTAAATTTTATGTTGCAGCAATTTTAAAACAATAATAAATACTGTGACCTTTTCGAGCCACCCAGTAGTCTCTGTAAGTTATTGGTGGGGGAGGGGGATGAATCATTGGACATACCTATGTCATGTTCTACTCACCGACACACTCCCTTTCTGTAGTAATAAAATATGTGCATGACATAAAGCGCAAAATAGCAAGTTGGCAGCAATCTACTCACGGAGCTTAACTTTTATAGTTTTGTTGGCATTGGTAACCAATCCCACAGCACAGCAGCCAATTATAAATTAATTAGTTAATATTTTATCATGAGCTTCCTTGTCAAGACAGTTCTATTAGATACACTGTTTATGTGTGTACTTACATTTACTGGAATCAATTTACAATAATATATTTCCTCTATTTTTCTAAAATAGTTAATATATTAAATACAATTTACATAATATAATCCTGTCAATTTTAAGTTTTATGCAACATGTCAGTAGTTCCTTTAATAGAAAAAACATTTAAAAATACAGTGCCACTTTTCCTGTGCAACCCTGGGTTCACTCTTAAATCTGACTCACAGCAGCGGCCTAGCTGATCTGGTTCAAATATCAAGTGTTGGCGTCTGATTGAACCTGACCTGATGAGAGTCTCTCATTTACACAGATAATCAGACGAAGGAACCTAATTAGCAGTGAGAGACCGTCAGAGACTGGATTAAGCTGCATGATTCATAAGCATGGAGGCTGTCAGTTGGAGGATAAAATAGTATGCATCTTAACAAGTACATGCCATTTTATTCTTCTATTAAGGCCACTGTATTTTTCATATGTGGAAGTTAACTTTACAAATTAACTTGGTAAGTACATACCCTTGAGGACCTCATGCCAGCATTTTTAAAAAAACCTTGTGTGCTTATACCATTGAAAGGGGGGATTTGGTTTCCTATAGAAATACCATATAAAACCATGGAATTAATATAAACTGTGCCAATATGTTTAATTTATTAATATTACGCTTATAAAAATAGATTTGAGTGTTCTCTCAATAAAGTTCTCTGAAGCACAAAAAAAGCTACACTGATTTTTGATAACTTTCTCTTTTGTTCGGTTTTATTTTTCATTTGCATAAACAAAACACTTCATGTCACTAATATCTGACATGAGTTAACCTGATGCACATTTTAATTTCAAATGTGACAGCTTGGATGTGTATGACAATTTTCCAAACAGGGAATTATCATGGACAAATGCCAACAGATTATCAACTATTAGCACTGTATGCTAAGTATGAATTCCACACTATTAACCTTTTGAGGGCCAGAATTTTGTGCAGTGTATTAGTCAACCATCAGTCACTTTGAAATTTGCTATTTTGTTTGTCTGTGACAATCATGTGATAACTCAGGAGTTTTCTACAGGGTTTTAGCGTCTCCTCCAATAAGGCAATTTGACTCCGTCAGCTGTCCTTGTGTGGAAGTAAATTGCAGTCAAATTCTGAAATTGTTAATATGGATTGCTTGGTCTTGCTCGTCAATGCTCATCAATGCACAGCGGTGATGCCAATTTGAGTGACAGCGCTACCGCGTATGCTAGTTGCTGCTGACACTTGACCTCCCAAGCTTAGCCTCTTAGCGTCCTAACTGCTGGAGCAGAAGTTGGGAGGTATGTCACAGGGTTTACATTATATATTCCCTCATGAGTGGCATCACTAAGGTATTTAAAGGACCTGACTATATGGAACAAAGTCTATGGAGGCAAAATAATGGTTGGCATTTTTTGAAGAAATGGGGGCAACCTTACCTATCACATACCGTTATTTTCTGCAATTATGATGGTACTGAACTGACCCAGGGCAACTACCAAAACTAGCCAGATTAAAAGTCTATCTTGTTACACCATGTATCTACAAAGCAGCCATTTGTTTGTCCACAATAACCGTATGAAATCAACCAACTACATTGGTGTCTTACTCCAAGCTGTGAACAGGCCAGAATTTAAAGATGTAGTACCTACATTTCACATGCATGTTTCAGACATTTTTGTAAACCTGTAAAAAGATTATTAGAAAAAGGCAGCAAAGAGAATTCTTAAAACTATCCTTCCAGTTTTAAGGCAGTTATTGCATGTGATAGCACTTCTTAAATATGGATAAGAATATGGGTTAATAGCTGTAAAATGAAAATATAATGTTTTACTCTCCAAAGATATAGTCTAATTTACACTATCTCAGATCAAATGTTTAAATTGCTCTTCAAGAATTAAATGCACACATCTATTCGACATTATGTTTGCTTTGATTTTTAATATGCTGAGAAGTTATTCATTTGCATGAATTACATTTCAATTGGTAACACAAGAGGCTCAGTAAGTGTGTTGGGAGCTAACTGAGTGTAATTTAGAATATGATTCAACAACTTCACATTTGTAAACCCTTTAAATGCCAGACTGTTTTGTGGTGCACAAGATTTTATAATTTGTCAATTTATCCTCAGCCCTAGAAAAATGATCATGGACATTTAGAACATTTTCTTTCATACAACTTTTATTAGATCAATTCTACAATTCTAATATTCAATGCCCATGGGATCCTGGCTCGCTATCATTAAAACCTGGGCTTGTTCCAAGATCCTGCTTTACGAGGACCACCCTTTGATTAGGATTTTAAGTGCTACTGAGAGTTACCAAGCAACCTTGCTTTGTAAATAAAACAAAATGGAACAGCAGAGCTGTGTAACCAGCCAAATAGCTGCTTTGATCACCAATGTTCTTTTAGAACTAAATGCATCACTGTAAACACACACAAATTATGTGACAAAAAGAAGAGTATGTATACAGGTATTAACAATAGTGGAAATGAGACACAATGGCATAGTTGCCAACAGTCTCAAATTTCAGGCATCTGTGAACAAGCAGTATTTTAAATCTAAAAGGCATACACCACATGATGAACTGGTCATCACGATATTTGATATAATTAATAAAGAGTTCTGGGTGAGGTCTGGACCATGATGCCTGCAATTTGAGTGCAGGTCCACATACTATTTATCTTAAAAGGCACACACAGCCTAAACACGTGTAAATGAGCTCCAGTCACCTTGCACCTGAACCTGCGGGGTCACGCAACATTACATGGTGGCCTGAAACAAAGTAGTCAAGTATTGTCTGCAACAAAGTCAGCAAGTATGAGATGGGGTCTATTCAAGCAAGAGGGTGGAATTCAGTTTACTAGTCAAAGGGCAGGAATTCCATTCCCTGATATCAAACAATTTTATATGGATTTCTAAGTGCATATTGACTAAAATAAAACATTTAAAGTGAACAGGATGGGGGTGCCATATATGTAATAAAGAATCATCTTAAATACTCAGAAAACAGTAAATCATTAAAAATAAGCACATATGATCAAATTAATAAAACAGAATTATTTAAACATCTCAGAATATAATATTAAATTATATGATTCTATGATATGTAGGGTGTGAAAAGGATATAGTGTTATAGGCGCTACTAAAATATCTAAAAAAACAATATAAATGTGCTGCTCACTTAAATGTAAAGAAAAACACCTCTATTTCTTACTAACTAATAATAACAAGAAAAGTAAAGGAGCGCAAATATTAATCAATAAAAAGTACACAATTTATGTGATATAATTCTGTGCAACTTTGTGCAGAAAAGACAACTAAACGTGAAAATAATAAAAATACTTATATATTCACTGTTGATTGAAGAGTTCAAATTGTTGTATATTTAGATTTAGGAGCAGTATACTGCTCTTTTTATGGGTGAATGAGGGGATCCCTGGTCTGCAAAGTAGCTTCCCAGAAGTACTATCCGGCATTTTTTTTCGAATCCCTGGTGCCTTTTCTGCTGCATGATCCTTCATTCGCTGCAAGCAGAGTTTCATGCCTTTTAACAAAGCGCCTTTGTGAGTTACTTGATTGTACTCACAGACTTTTAAGTAAGCCTTCCCTTTTTATCTCTAATTAAAGTATTTTGTTTGTACAATACTTTACTATGGTGGCATTTTCCTTTTCATATATATGAATGCATACGGAGATATAACACTTCGGGGAAGCTACTTTGCAGACCAGCTGACATCAGTATTCCTTATACACTGCCAGGGATCCCCCCATTCACCCATAAAAAGAGCAGTATACTGCTCCTAAATCTAAATATACAACAATTTGAACTCTTAAATCAACAGTGAATATATAAGTATTTTTTATTATTTTCACATTTGTTGTCTTTTCTCCACAAAGTTGCACAGAATTATATAACATAAATTGTGTACTTTTTATTGATTAATATTTGTGCTCCTTTACTTTTCTTGTTATGATATGTAGGGAACTGGCTTTAGGAGTTAACTTCAAAATTCAGATATTAATAGTTAATTTCTAACTTGAATGTCTTTGCAAGTCAGTGCCTGTTCACCTTACCTTTTAGTGCCATTTCAACTATTTCAATTGCGGAAAGTGATGTTTCTCTTTATTGGCTTTGTTGTATGGGGATTTGTTGTATAGGTGTTTTATTTTTTTAACAGTACAAAGGTGTGGATCCTGGTTAACTAGAATACCTTTAAGACAGATCTTAACAGACCGGTGCTCTTCCAGGGGCCAGATAAAGACCCACCACAGATACGGATGTGTATGCTGCAATCCTGGAGGTTCAGCTCATACACATGTGCACCTGGTTTTCTTCCTGACTGATTTAATTAATTTGTATATTTATGTTTGCTTAGAATCTGACTAGTTAGCTTATGATTAAGCCCTTTAAATGTGTGAAACGCGTTAAGCGTGGTTGGTTCTATCTTGCTTGACTTGAATTTAATTAAACACCATCATGTTTGCACTGCAACCCTATGTTTGTAGTATGTATATACTTAGAGATAATCCATGGGGTGCTGCTGCCTTTTTCCTCTGTTTTCTTAAAATATTAACCTGTGTGATAATTCAGTAAAGGGGTTTAACACTATGTTAATGCTCTAGTCTACACAATGGCTCGACTGACTTTACAATAGCTTCATTCTCCAATTCAATGTTATGCTGTTTTCTTGTTATTCCATTGTCCTTTTCCTCCATTCACCTTTATTATCTCTGTTTGCATATATTTCCATCACTCCCATTCACTTTGGTTCTCTTCTGGTTCTCATTACTCAGAAAAGACCAAATCTGAGGCAAACGATTGGAGAATTGGTTTGACTCCAGTACGATGCTACAGCTAAGCCAGAAAAATAATTATAAATTGGAAGTACCATTTATAAATGCTGTTTTAAATGATGTGTGAAAATGGGCAGCTTTCTTTTCAGTCTGCCACTTTCAATATAACAATACAATGTTATTAAAGAACAGATCTCGCTGAATCAGTGTAGTGAATTTGTATATAAAAAGGTGACAATATATAAATAAAGATAGAAACTGAAAAAACAGGCATGTTTTATCTTTTGAACAGCTGAGCAGTTAAAAGAAGCTAAAAGGTGAGGTAACAAAGAACTGCATAATCCTATTATCACAATATTTGTTATATACAAGTGACATTGTAATATAATTTTACTCACTGCAATTCTTTTGTAGAAGTGAAACCTATTTAGGCATTTTTCATGTCACTTAAAAAAAACAGAATATTATCTTAGAAGCTACATAATGCAAAGTGCAAAATAATGCAACATTTGAAATTTACTCTGTAGATTATAGCTTTAACTTACAACAACAAAAATAATATGTATGCAACACCTATATAAAACCCTACAATAGATATGTTATAGTTTGGATAAATAGAGCAGAGGGAGGAATCCAGGGCATTTACGAGATACCTACACATTGCACATGATTTTGGGTCATGCTAAGACAACAAGAGACCACAATAAAAATATAAAGGACTACACAAGTAAATCCAAACCAGTGTGTGATGCCTAAAGGAAGTTTACATCACCTGGTATAAAAATCCAGTCCTAGTGCCTACTTTGCCAATAATATCATTTTATTTTCTATATTTTCAGACTGCGGTCAAACACCTATTACTCATCTACTAAAAATAAAACTGCTAATAGAACCAATTTTGTGGTGCAATACATCAGCAAGATAGTTTTACAGCTTCCCTCTTGCTTACAAATCAATCCCATACAGTCGGGCTGCCATTAGTAGCTTTTAAGTCTGTATCGCGCTGTGTCATTCAGCGCTGTTTTGACACGTTAATGCATTAATGGTATGTGTAAGCTGACATAACTTCACCAAAGTACTATAACAGTAATTACTGGGACTTTTTCATGCGACATCTAAAGTTAAAAGGTGACAAAGTACATGTAAATAGTGAAATATTTCTTGCATACCTATTCACTGACAGTGCATAATTAACAAGCAAAAAAAGCAGGAAGATAATCATTGTCTACCATGAATCCTGCCAGATCTCAGAACAATGAACCGATAGTCAGGTATAATGATGGCACAGTTGTCAGAAGAATCATTTTGTTTCAGTAATAAAGATGTAAAAAGCTTAGTGATTGAAGTACATTGTCTGACGCTACTGCAGTAGAGTAATCTTCCCACATGTAAGAAAAGATTTGTCTTGTTGATCCTTTCCTCTCTTGTCATGTGGACAAAAGCTGCAGTGTACATTGACTTGGTTTCTAAGAATAATTTATGCCAACATTTATTCCAATTATCCAAGTTTTGTTTTTCTATGCAATGTACTGTCCGTTGTTCGTCTATTTACTTAACAGGTATATTTATACAGGAAAGTACATGATGATGCAGTTCCTGTTAGCTCAGTGATATGATGGCTCTGGTGCCATTGAAGGTGCCGGATCTCCATTCTGCTTTTGTATTGAAGCAGAAGTTTAGCAAGTTCTCTTAACTGAGATCGCAATCCCACTTGTATCTCACTGTCAATATTGGGATCATAATCCCCATCCTGTAGTGGGGCTTAGCTGCATACAGAAAGTTAGTGTGAGGCAGACAAGGCAAGTGCCTAGGGCCTGGGTGGAGCGGCTAAAAACTGTGTAAAACAAAAGCCGGTAGAGGCGCTGTCTGGGTAGATCAAAAGATCAGTGCAGGCAGAGACTGATGGAGGTACCCAGCTGGGGTACCAGGGGGCTCCATCACAGTTACTAAGCAGTAAAACCCTAGAGAGGGTGGTTAAGCAAAAAACCCATACAGATGGTTATGAAGCAGGAAAACCATAAAGAGGGTGAGTAAACCCTTGAGAGGGCAACTAAATCAGGAAACCCTTAAGAGGGAGGAAGGTGATCTATAAGCACTAAAATTAGTACATTTAAATTCATGTGTCAGGAGGTCAGGGCAGAACCCTGACAGTGGGTGATGGCGCATGTCCAGGGGTGATGGGGCATGTTATGGATGTGTAATGTGTGATGGGGGCATGCCCTGGGTGTGCAATGCAGTTGCTGGAACATGTCCTGGATGTACAGTGTGGGTGATGGGCAATGTCCTGAGTTTGCAACATGGGCGATGTGACAAATCCTGGGATGGGGTGGTATGCACTGGTTCTGCAATGTGGGTGGAGAGGTGCCTGAAATTAGTCTGGCTAGGGCAGCACAAAACCAAAATATACAACTGCCTGTATGTGGATAGACCCAATAGATAATAGTACATTTTACAATAGGCTCTAAATCAATTAGTTATACTATCAGTAATTTAATAAAAAATAAAAAATAAATGCTATGTTTAAATATATTTAGCTAATGAAGAGGTAGGATGACCAAACTATGTTGCATAATGAAGTGGGAAATTAAATTGTTAATTATTATTTGAAAGTAGGATATTTACTGTTCTGCTGATAGATGGAGAAAGTGAATTCCAGAGTAATATGGAGATGATCAGCAGTCTTTTTTTTTCTTGAGCTATGACTTGCTTGTTTCCAAGGCATTTGAGGAGGCACAGTGGTACCTATAAAAACAACTCATGTGAGATGGAAAATTGATTGCTATTTCACAGTACTCAGTGTACTTTCCACAGTTCTATGCATGTGTTGTGAAATTTTCATTTCCCTGAAATAATTTCAGCAATGATATCTGGACTGGTGGAGGATAGCAGATACTCTGGCATGCTCAAATATTGGACTATCCCCATTTATTCCAAGGTGTTTTTTATACAGGAAGTAACCCCTAAAATAAACATTTGTCATATTAAAACTTTTGTTCTGGTCTAATGTGCTGGAACAAACACATACCTATAAGTCTTCAACATGCTCTGTGCTCCTTCTTATACTACAGTGCCAACATCTTGTATAAGGTTCTTCTCACTGTCTTCTTGTTCCCTTTGAATTTATTGTCATTCATCCTAACTGTTCAAATTCATATTCATATATTCTTTCACATTCTGATTCAATCCTACTTAACTGTCATTCTTCTTAACTGTTCACTTTATTATTAGCATATGTGACCACAAAATTATGTCTAACAATTCTCTGGTTTCTGGAAAAATACTATGGCATATCTTTTCAATAGTACTTTGCAAAATTATAATTTAAAATAATTAAAAAAACAGGGAGAAATGGCCTGTTATATATAAAAAAATATGTTTGTGTTTAACCCCACTTTAACAATTGAGATGTGAAGGAGCTACCGATGGTGGGCTTGAGGCCTGCTGCTTTTTGGGTGTTCTGGATTATACTATCAGCAGTTCAGTTTACTCTTGGTTAAGTAGTAGCTATAGAAAAGATATCCAATATTTGAACCCAAGAATGGGTCATATTGAAGTCAGCTGACATTCACTTAAATTTGTGCTGTTTTAATTCCATGTCTTGGTGTGCATCCTGAAAGAACAAGTACTCAGATGGTAACTAGTTACTAGGTAACTAGGAACTAGCAACAGAAGTTGCTGTCAAAGCTGTGTAGTGAGGAGTTTTTTGAAAACTTGGGACTACATACATGACATTCAAATATTTGAGCACAGCTATGTAGTATTACTTTTAAATACATTACAAAGCATGGCTTGATTTCCATAGTTATGTATGATATTTGTGTAAATATTCATCAGCCCACACTCTGAGAATCATTCCAAATGTAAGCATAGTTTGGCCAGTGTAGGTTATATGTAGTTACTTATTAGTAACTTTAAAATATTAACTATTTTTAAAAGGTTCGAAAAAGAGCCATGACATATGAGCCAAACGTTTAGGAGAATTTAAAACTGTGCACAAACAGAAATCAAAACATATTTGTATAAGATGCAAAATAATGATATAAAAATATGTTTTATATCAAGATTTTAGCCTATGAATCAAAATTGGGAGAGTGGCTATGTTAAAAGTCACTAATACCTGGGACTTGTTATTAGAGAAGATTCAACCATAAGAGGTCCAGTGCTGAGGATCATATTGCACACAATACAAGTTTGGTCTTGTTAAGTGCCATTAAACCACTCAGCCAGAGGTCAGACAGCATCCTGGATCGTAACATTTTATTGCTTTTTCTGGAAATCTTATCCTCTTTATTACACAGTTACCATGATCCATCAAATTTCATATTCTGTTCATCTGGCATTTCATTAAAATAAAACAGAAAGAAAAATCTTTACCATCCATTATGTCGACAACCAATGACATTTTGGTTAAATACATTTAATCTCCTTAGAGAAAAATCATAAAAAATAAAATCAATTTTAAGAGATGCTATTGTATGAACAGGTTGCAAATCAGGTTTAGGAATGCACAAAAATGTATCAAATTACTCAAATTAATTTAATAATTGCTGTTTTCTTACATGTATCTAGCAATATAATTAAAGCCAATTAAGGTAGTATATGTTTTACTGTCTATCTTAAACCTTTCTCAACCACTGGCACTAATGAGAGGATTATAAAAATAGAATTCTGTCACATACATCTAGAATGTAAGGACGTTCTATACAGTGATACTAAAGTCACCTTTTTCTCTCAACTACTTTTTTTTTTTTTTTTTAAAGAAAACTGTCAGTCGAAGATTACTTTGTTAATTATGCTAGAAGTAGTTCAGAGCTTGACATACATTACTTGCTTTCAAACTTTCCCTAAGTGCTATGGAATTTGAGAACTTGTTTCTTGGTTTGTTCAACCACCAGTAAGGATTCAAGTGTACAGTGTTTCCTGTCATATCCACAGAGTCCTACAAGGACATTACGTTTCAGCAAAAAAAGTAAGCACAAAATTCAAGAAGATAATTATGCCAAGCTGACACTCTGCCATCTAGTCTCATTTACATAGGAGCAGAAGTCATTTACTTGTAAAAATCAAGGACAGCAGTAAGGAAGTAGTAAACTGGTTAACAAGGATGTACTAAAGATAATTGTATTTATTTTTATAGGGCATGACCAATTTAAATTTATTGAATAAAATCGGAATTAAAAAAGGCTGGACTAAAGCACTTTGGGATTAGCATGTGCAGAACGATTGAGAAGCCAATAGGTACACAACTAATTATGGATTGCTAACCACTCCGGCAGGTAAAGGTTTAAAAGACGGGGTGATGAAGGTTAATGAAAAGTAAAAACATAATCTGCTCAATGCAGATGACAAGCCAATCACATGAATAAAACGTTATTATCCACTATGCATAATGTGCCAACACCACTGACTATTCTTCAAATTCATCAAAAATGCATATGATATACGTAATTAGCAGTGCCGGACTGGGAACAAAAACTAGCCCTGGAAATAATTGTATAACAGTTACATAGCATTGTATCATTATACCAGCTCCATAGCATAACACCATTATTTTCATGTTCATAAATGGAAAACCATGCATTTTAAAACACATTTGAAAAGTATATTATAGATAAGACTGATATATACCCCTGCACAGGCCAAGGTACACAAGGTTATATCTCACACCTGATATACACCCCATGCAGAGAGCAATACATAGCCCACAGTGTGTACATCTTGACCTCCAAATACAAATTTTAGTGGATAGAACCCAGAGATTATGTCCCTAGCATGAAGAGGTTACATTTTGTAAAGACCATCAGCTAGGTTAATCAGACAGACTGCAGGATTTTGAAGGGATTCTGGGTAGGCACATGCAAGTAAGTTTAACAATGAACACCTTTTTTCCTCTTTATTCATTTTATACATAAACCCCTTGGCTCAAAGGCCCACTGTACTACATCACCTTTACTCCCACCATAACTTATGTTGTGTGTGCTTCTTGTACTACTCCAAACCTCAATCAGAAAAGCAAAAAACAACCTCATGCTGAGGAGTAGGGTTTCCACCATCTGATGAGAAGGAAATCAATTACCTAATTAACATAGCTCTGTGAGATCCACTATTTCCTTCTGGTCACATATGACTTCTACATACTGCAAAATAGCCTGCAAAAGTTATATGTGGCTGATAAAAAATGGCTGAGGTGGCAACCCTACTGAGGAGTCACATTAGATGTAACAGCTGTCCATAAGTGGTTATCTGGCTCTACATCTCTACAACGGGCTACGTTTAAAGGCTGTCTTGTACAGCAAACATTTGCTCCAAGGGGTTCATGCATAAAGTAGATATAGAGGCAAAAAGGTGTTCAATGTTAAACTTATTTGCATATACCTACCCAGAATCACTTGCAGTGGTTTAGGTTTCTGTTAGAAAGCATGTCTTCTGGATTGTCTAGTGTGTGTGCAGATTTGTGTTTAGTAATGCCTTTTCTGCCCCCTTATTTATAAGTGGAGGATGTTACCCATAACCATCACCCCACCTGAATGTTGTTTGTGCTTTTTTCTTCACTTTATTTCAATTTGACTATACAGCCTAATCGGTCCTGGACCTAATTACTTCCTCATATTTATCTACTTTTCTCTTTAATAGTCTGGATTCATCAACGTTCTTGAACATTCAGTGTTTCTATCATCCTGGATTCTACTTTTCATGTGGTCACTACTAATCTAGACTGATGTGCTTTAAGGTTCAATTGCTAATTCTAATATAAAGCTCTGGATTCTTTATATGAGATATGTAAAATATAATGAATTCATTATTTCATTTTTTAGAATTTCTAAAATGTCACTACACAAATATTAAAAAATAGCTCAAAAATATATATAACGCATTGGTCAACAAATAGTATGCATATACAAGGCTTTATAAATATTTGAAGTCTTTCTAGATTATTAAGGAGTGAGGGAAATAGATCTTCCATAGAGTTTATGTAAAACAAGCAAAGAAGTTAAGAGCCAGCAGAAGGTATTTAAAAAGTCATATTTGTCAAGCACTATGAATACATGTAATACTTATAAAACTCAATTATATACTAATGTCACATCACACAGCAGTATAGTTTATATGCATAGACCTATATACAAAATATAATGAGATAAATCTAAATTAGCTTTTCCTGGTAACACTCTTTATAAATAAATATGAACACAAACATTTCAGAAACTGTTACATTCTATGAAATCTTGAAGAAATAACTATTATAATTACCATAAATGTCAATCAAATATTTATACATTTGTGATATTTATCATAACACTGTGTTGTAGCAGGAACTATAAGTAACACCTCTGTTTATCAAAATGAAAAATACATATGTTTCGGTGCATGACCAAGTTGCCAAGCGGGATGGACACCTGATTGACATTATTTAATTGTCCAGGCCTCAAATTACTACCAGAGACCAATAAGTGCACACTAATATTTTCGACAACGAGCGAAACAAGACAAGATGGCAGTATGCAGCGCTATTCTTCTGCGGAAATCTCTGATCTTGTGCATGATCGATACAAAAGTAGTAGGGAGAGCTACATGTGAATAGGCACATTTGTTTACAAAAACAGCATAAAATATTCTGATTTAGGATTGTAGATTTCATTTCTATATGTTGAATAGCTCTAGTTCCTGACATATGTTACAACATTATAACATTTTACTGATTACCAGTTTTTAATAGATTTTATGCTGTTTTTGCTAAACATTGGTACTATTCCCATATATATTGCTCCCTACAACCTTTGTATTGATCATATGTATCGATCATATGCAAGATCAGATATATGTTCACCGATTGTGAATGCAAAGATCGCTTGAAGCACAAGATGGAGGGGTTCACATGCACTTTCTATGAGATTGTTGACAGGCACAACATGTTGGAGGACAAGATGGTACTCAAATGAACCTCCAAGACCATGCCTAGAGCAATAATATATAATATAATAGAAATATTTCAGTAAATATATAATTATTTGTACACCTTATAATGTATATAATGTATTGCCCAGAATATAGCACTTTCCCAATAGGTGATCAAAAATTACTTCCATCCTGATGCTCACAATACTGCTTATATTAATTTAGAACTTGCAAAAGCACATTATGTATTGGCAGTGATCATATCCTTTGCAAACTTTAATTGGTCTAACATATATCTGAAACAATTTTATTGCATTAGGTTAATTTACATGAAATGCATTAGAGAAAATTGCCTCATTTAATTTTCTGATTCATTTAGTACTATGAACTTGGATGGATAAAGTTAAATAGTAAAGCTGTGTATTTTAAAATGGTTGCTTAGAAGCTGGATATAGGATATTTTGTAAGACCAAATATTAATGTCTGTATTGTATTACTTTTAATGAATTACATATTGTGTACGCTTTACTATCCTGTAACATGTATATGTTGCTTAAGAAAACTAATAATTCGTTATTAACAAATTTGGCTGCTATTTCTATTCTTCTTTTTTCATATTCCACTAAGAACTATCAGTTCCTAGTGGTGCCTATTTGCAATTTCAATTGACAATTCCTGACCCATCTCCCAGATACATACACAATGGTAGTCTTTGTTCCAAAGAACTGTACTTGAGGAAAATATTTTTCAATCAGTGCATTCAGTCATGTATTTATTTCGTAAAACAGATAGGTATTTTTTTGCAAAGTGGAACAATAACAACACAGTATTTCTATTTTTTATTGTAAGGTTGTTTTGTGGTTAGATAAAAAGTTTAGGAGGACACATATTTCATTAAATCCCACATGAGAACAAGGAAATGTAAGTATATGTTTGTCTCTACGTAGAACATTCTTTCCTGTATACATGTTATTTTCAAAATATTTTAGCCCCATTTGGTGAATCCTAACTCAGTATTCTTTCCTTGAGTCCTCTGCCAGCCTATGTTCTTGCTTTGCTCTTTTTCATGCCTTGTTACTTAATTTGCCAACCCAGATTAGACTTGAACAGGATACTTGCCCACGTTGTTGTACCATATGTAGGGCAAGACACACATATTCTAATCCCACTGGTTCAACCCCTGTAAGCTATTTGGTTGTCCTACACTAGAATGTATCTCTTGCTTGGTGGCCTTAACATGATGAATCGAATGAAAGACCATTTAAAAACTATTACGTTGCTTCATATCAGGACACAGATGTATGACTGCCACCCAAGTTTCCATTACCATCTGACTTTGTTAACTCTTAAGTAGTATTTTTTTCACCTCTACCCTCTTGTCATCCTGTCTACTATCAACAGCTAACAATGGTTTCCCCACAAACGTTTCTATATTTGTCCTTATTATAAAATGTTATATTGTTTATTATAAAGTTAGACAGTTATTGTGTTATTATCATGCTTAGTTCGATACAGAATATCATAAACAAGGTGATCATCTGACATGTAGAAATATGCCAGCTAACCCATTACTTCCTCCCTTCTTTTGTAATTTAGTGTGGTCATCTCACGAAAAGCACAGATGCCAATACAACTCAGTATTTAGGTTCAAAGGTTATACTAATCACAGGTGTGCACTGCTTGACAAACCTTAGTAAACAACCTGATGTGCAATACAATCACACAAAGCAAAAAAATAAAATAAAAAGTGGGTGTCAAAATGCAGGATGTGAGTTGATATTTGAAATGTTGTAAACGTTTGAGCAAGTGATAATATCAGAGAAGTGTAAAATTTTAATAAGCCACAGAGTATTCCACATGGATGCCAAACCACTATCTGCATATTCATAAACCCTCATTATTTTCAGATGTGTCAAACAATTCACAAAACTGTAAGGAAAAAAGTAGATGATCTGTTGATTCATACTGACTATGAAAATATGTATTAAATGCATAACACACTCCTTCCTAGAGCAATAACCAATATTACAATTGCAGTTAAGATAACAGATTTTAATTAAATAAACAAAGACATACAAAACATGCAATCTTTTAATTGTCTAGATAACCCACAGTGACTTACTTTGACTCTCACTGCATGACCAATCATACTTCCTTTATCAATATTACTTGCAGGCAGCTCTGAACTTTCATTTTGCATACATTCTTTAAATATATAAATGGCAACAAATTAAAGGCTGGAAATGATGGGTCCTTGTCATCTGAAATGGGTGAGATAGTCATAGTTCCTGAGGAAGCCGGGACTACTACTTCCAACCCAGAGAAACGCGTTGAGCTGAGCTTTTTTTAGCACCACTAGCACCAGACTGGGACTCTTCAACATTACCCCTGTGGACTTACATACAGACGCTTTTATGTATATGGATCCTGTAAATTTTACTGCTCTATGTATGTATTTTTGCTTTTATCCCACCATCCCAGATTAAACCTGAAGTTTATACAGAACATACATCTTCTGTGAAGCCTTTTTTTTCCTGGATACTTGTGAGTGTACCTTTACACATCCATTATCCTGCACAGCATCATCTCACAGTGTTGCACTATATATATATTTCTTTCTCGTTTCATATATTTCCCTGTGTTACAATCTGCGCCCTCGTTTCTCGACCATTTTCCATTTATACATGGCACATTGAGGAGTGCCAAGAGTGGCAGCGTTTGCACACTAGGGTATTTACTATTTCTCATTGTATTTTGGTTGAAAACACTATTTTTTGTGTATCACGTGAGATAGTCAGTGGACAGTATTTTTCTTCTGTTTTTACCAAGGTAGAATCAATGGACAAGAACCCGCAAGCTATGTTTACAGAACAGTGACAGCAAGCATGTGATTGGTTGACACAAGAAAAAGTGTTAAAACAATTAAATGGTGTTAAAATAGACAAAGCCCCGGGACCAGATGATATACACCCAGGGGTACTTAAAGAGCTAAGCCAGGTCCTGGTTAGACCGTTATTTTTTATTCCATGCGGAGGCATTGTGGCAAAACCAGAAAAAGCACTGAAAGCAAAAAAAAATTCACTTTTAGTGCTTGTTTCACTGCAGGACGTGTTAGGCACATCCTTTGTCGTTAAGGGAGTTTCTCCTAGGATGTGCCTGACACGTCAATTGTCCCTATGCATTCTTAAAGAAAAGGCCAGCAGCACCTTTTTAATGCAAGATACATCAAAACAGTCAATAATTTGGTGTATTACAAAAATTATGCACTAGAGTGGTTTTTGCAGCATAAGTTAATATGATAAACTCATACTCCATTGAAATTAATTTCCATTGTTTGGCTGAGTTGGAAACTCATCTTCTAGTGCCTGATATTTGCTATTCGCATGCCAGTTCACCACCGTTCATTTTTGGGTGAATAGACCACAGTCATGCTTCTCTTATTCAGATGTAAAGGTATATCCAATGGCTTTATGCATAACATATGATGTTGGAAGTCTGCCCCCATTCCCACCCAATCCAAATTTCTGAAACACTACCTTTAGATGAAACAAAGTTGTCTTTTTTATATTAAAACAAGAATAAAATGTATGGGGTTTTTCTCATTTATCAATTGACTGTTGTGAATGGACAACATAACAGCAAAATGTAGAGCTAAGTAGTCAAGTGATATATTATTTCTTCAACTTGTCTACTCTGGCCTAAATTCAGAATCAATTATCAACTCACTGATTAGTGAATAGTCCCTAGTAGGTTTCAGGGATACATTAATGCAACCTGCCTGCTGCCAGCCTGCATGTGGGTAGTGCTTTCATACAAATGCTCGATAAATCAAGCATGGGCAATAAGCAAAAAAAAGAAATAGCAATAAGCTCCGTCGAGATGATTTTTCTGACCATAAGTGAACAGAACAATTATACCTTTGACCCCTTTAGGTCACACAAAGTCACAATCAGCACTCATATCCCCTGATGCACCTGACCTTGAAATCATTTTTAATTTGCTTGCTTTAATGAATATCATAATCCCTCCACAGCATCAAAAGTCTCAAATGGAACAAATGTTCATAGCTAAATATATTCTATGAGGAGATGTTTTAATTATATAGACTATGCTCAGTTTCACAACCCGGTAATTAGCTTACATTTTATTTTCTTTCTTTATTGTTTTTTTATTTCACTAGAATGCTATTCCTATTTTGATTACAACTTTTCCTCATATATACTTTAAATGCTTTAAATTAACATTTTGAAAATACAAGTCATTAAAATAAATCTGCACCTTGTAAAATGACTCGAATCGTACTTGCACAGTGAGATTAAAATGATACTTCATGTCACAAGAGTTATGGTTTCTAGGGGCTAGTTTAAGGTTAGCATCTTAGCGAATCATGAATGCTTGTCAATGGTTTACAAAAATGTTTTAGTCAGTTTCTTTAATTATCATTATGGTTGCCTGGAGTGCAGATTGTATAGCTGCAAAAAGTATTAATATATAAACAACGAAAATGCTTTGCTAAAGTGCCTATGTGTTTGTTTTAATTTGAGTAGCAAAGGTTACAATTTTTTGCTATTAGGTGGTCTGGCACCCTCCTTTACCATTAATACTCAATGGCCACTTTAGTGGAAGGTACTGTCCCCCCAGCCACCACAAAAGCCCAAATACCTTGCAGCTTTCAACAAGGTGATAGGAACATTTATTAAAGATTCCATACTGACTGGATTAGACAGTTCCTGCAGATCTGAAGGCCACACAATTATAAGGGCCAGAAGACTGCTCACTATGCCTAGGGTTGGGCATTCAACTACAAGCTGCAGGAACATTCTGTCCAACATGCACCAGAATGGTCAAAAACTGGAACACAGGATCAGCAGCTCACTAACACATCACATCCACTGTCTAGAATCTATATAACCTTTACTTGGTGATGCGATCCTCAAAACTAGGGCCCATATCAAGGGAGAGAAGAGATCAGTTGAGGATATCACTGCTAGGGAAACATAAATTCTAGTAACTCAGGATGTATATGGGGATTCTTCTCTAGATGTGCTGTACATGTCAAATAATAGGATAGCAGTAATTATATAATGCTGGAAACACTACACACTAAACATGTATACATACAAACATTTTCTTGATTGATTGTATGCTAAAAAAATAGATTTTTTTTAAAGTGCAGTGTAAGATAATATTTTGGAAGAAATTGCATGTGCCTCTACAATTGTCAGGAGTCTGCTATATACACTGGGTGCCCATGCCAATAGCCACAGCATTTGGTACTATCGGCACTCTGTGTTTATACATAACCACTATAGTGGTCTCCTGAAACATCTTTGAGATGTTACACCAACAATCATGTATTTCTCTTCCCCATGTGTATTTATATATATAAACTCCATAAATATCCATTAATGTTTTATACACATGTTTTAAAGTGGAAATGGCAAACTATAAAGTTAAATTATATAAGTAAATTCATAAATGCAAAGACTTCATAAATGTCATCCAGTGTGTAAATTGTCTGAATGCTGTTATGCTGTTTCATCTTTCTAAATTATGCACGTATTAACCTAAGCACCACTGACTGAAATTGATATATACAATTAAATACAAAGTAATAAAGTCAGCATTAGTTACAGAGTATACCTGCCTTCTAAGGATCAATGTATTTTTTATGCATATCTGTGTTCAAGTGTTAGTAACATATATAAAAAACAGTAGTCCAAATTTATTTTTAAGCAAAACAAAAGAAAAAGAAGTTAAGAGAATCGAAAAAGAATCTGATGATTTAGGCTGGTTCCATAGAGTGGAGACATCTATGGACATCTTGTATCTGCACAATTAGTTTACTCCATTTTTGTCCTTTAGTGTTTGCTTTTCAACTGCTTCACACTATTTTAATATGGTTGCTAAGGGTTTTTTTCATATGTTACGTTTGTTACAATCTGCATTATGACAAGTGTATAATTGTTTTACAAAAGAACAAATACTGGTGACACCCAGTTCTGTGGACTAACAGGTTCATACTCTATCAGATTTTTGGGTGCCTTTTTTGAGATTCCAAACTAGTTCATCTCATAGAGGCATCCAACCGCTTTGTTTTGATGAACCAGTAAAGTCAACTTGTGAATAAACCAAGTTAATCAGGGAAAAAAGTCTTGGCTGCATGCATAAAAAGGTAATACTTAGTATGAGAGAAGGGTTGGCAACTTGTGACCTGGGGACCAAAAGCAAATTTAGTGGCCCACAGTGCAATTTTGCCAGCCCACTTGATATCATCAGAGATAGACACAAATAAACAGGCAAAACAGATATGCTGACAGATGTGCTGACATACAAGATAATTGGATAGAGAGATTGAGGGCTAGGAACTTGGGCATTTAGATATGAAAAATGGTGCAGCCCCACTCCATTGATGTAATCTGCCCCCGATTGCCAGCCAATGTTATGTGTCATGATATAATACTTTAAAGTCATACTTAGGGTTGCCACCCAGCTGGTGTTTTACCCACAGGTTCGTATAAAAATGGTGTGAGGACAATGTTAAATCTATGGAGGCATTAGCATGGCTGGTATTTTTTTTTTTTTTAAGAAAAAGTTGCCACCTTAGGCACTTCAGCCCCAAACCCCCCCAAAAATAATAACTGATGAATGTACATTAAAGGTGAATTAAATTGTGTTAATCATTTCTACCTATTGTGCAAGACATAGCATTAAATAAGAACCTCTATCATCAAAATATTGCATCTGAATTTTTTTTTTACATATTACTTGTTTTTGCGAATGTATATGTATTGTGCACATATTGTTTTATGATATTTAACTTATTTTGAATAATTCAATTTGTATGTGATAATTCTTACAGAATAGAATATTTATATAAATAAGTTCTACAATCAGTTTCTGTCGTTCCATGCCTTAATTCTTATAACATGGAATTATTCCAAAAGTGCTCCCCTTAAGGATAAGACTGTTTTTGGAATGCTGTGGCCGTGGGACAGAGGATGTTTTTACACTGTAATAAAAAAAAAATTGTGTGTGTTTAACTGCTATTTTCTTATTTACAGTACTCACACAAATTATATATGTTTTATTTCGGGATAAAAACGATTTTCTTTAGATACCATTATGTTGATCAGTTCATATAATTTACTGTAAGTGCAAACAATAAAATATGGTGAAAAATGTTAAAAATGAAACTGCTATTTTCTTCTTTCTCATTTACAGTACTCACAAATTATATATTTTTTGTGTTTAACTGCTATTTTCTGCTTTCTCATTTATAGTACTCACAGAAATTATATATTTTTTATTTCGGGATAAAAATGACATTCTTTAGATACATAGATTATGTTGATCATGTCATATAATTTACTGTAAATACAAAACAATAAAATATGGTGAAAAATGTAAAACAACACGTATTTTTACTTTTACTTGAAAAATAGTGTACACACCTACAAATTCTAATGAAAAAAACTGCTAAATAGATTTGAATATTTGTCCTGAGTGTAGAAATAGTCAGCGTATACATGCTTTTCTGTTGTTTGTGTTACAGGGCAATAACTGAAATAAGTGTATTGCTATTTCCTAATCATTTTTGCATATAGTGAGCTTCTGACCCCAACACTAATCATCACCCTAACGTAATTGTAACCATAACTAGAACTCTAATGCTAAACCTAATTGTAATCCTTACCCTAGATCTACAGCTAAACTAATGTGTGTTAGTTTTTTTAGCATAATGTTGCTGATGGTTGTTCGCATCCACCACTTGTTTTAATGGGGGAATGTCCGTTCATTGTTAAGGGGCTAAAGGACCATTCCAAAAAAAAAAAAAAAATAATTAATATGAAAACTTACACTTCTTAAATATGTATTTCTTTTTACATTTTCAATAGTTACCTTATTGGCTTTCTCCTGGGCATTAATTTTCCCATAGTTAAATCTCATATGCTCTCCCACATCATGTATTATTAACCAATCAGAGAACTTCCTTACAGATGGACTCCCTTGTGTGATTAATAGGGCTTTTGAACAATGCATGTGGATGTCTACCTCACCTGTGCGGGATGCCAGTGATGTCATCAGCGATGTCAGACAATTCTCTCACTCCATAACTGTTTACGGCACATGCTCTTAATATTTCAACAAAAACAAGTGGAGGGGTGAGTACTAAGCTTTAAAAGGGATTCTGGAAAATGTCCTGTATGCTGTTTCATGCAAGAAAAAACAAGTCAGATACTGCAATGTCCCTTCCCAATTTAACCATTATTTTCCCAAGAAAACATTCCACCACTAGACAAATTAAGCATCTCCAAACACCTTATCAGGGCCACTAACTAGGCTCTTGTATGCCACATACACTCATTGGATGTTAATTTGCATGGCATAGGAATGCTGAATGCACATGAATATAGAATTTCCGTCATGTATTCTAGTGCTTACCCCATTATTTTTATTGAAAATTGCCAACATTTTCTGTGTTGTTTCTGTTTTGTTTTTGCAGTTTATCTTAACATTTACTAAAATAAGAATGACTAGTAAAATTACAATTCTTAGCAGTGGAGTAAATTAAAAAACAGATATCTGGTATCTGCAAGTGGTAGTTTCCCCTACTGTGATAAATGAGATTCACAAACATAGCCAGGTAAAGACTGCAAAGTATAAAAAATTACAGTAATAAAAATAATGTGTAGCCCAATATTATCAATGTCAGCTAAGGGCAGCCAAAGTCCAGGAATCACAGAGACCAGGGAGATAAACATCATTATATAGGAAAGTTTGTGCTATCTAGTTGTGTTTGACATCCAGACCTTGACATTACACACAGAATGTTGCTTAGTACAGTAAATGAAATGTTTCTATGATTGGGACCAAGTTAAAGATGCCTGTGACAAGTACATATAATAATCACTTAGTATATGGTCAAAATGCCTAAACAATAATATTATGCACTATATTTAAGCTATCCAAGAGACTGTTATTTTAACAATGGTAAACATTTAAATTGAAAAATGTGTTCGGCTGGCAACAATTGATTTTTACCAATTAATGCAGTCACATCGAGGACTATAACCGAAAAATACATGTAGCCTGAGCATGGTGAGCCAAATGATATACATTTGATTACAGTTAGTCATTGATAATTCAAATTCAACCTTATAAATAAAACCTTTGTCATAACTCTCCATCAAAATGGTGGTGTCCCATACCACTGGCATAATGAAGATTTCTGTTTGAATCATCAGAATCACTGTTGTCCTAAGAGATGTATGTATGGGATAAGGCGGGCACATTTCTTAATTCTGGCCCAGACACATATCAGCAAGATGACTACATTAAACAGTCATGGAAAAAACTAAGGCCATTACTTAATAAATGTGACTTGAGTTAACACATGAAATTGCTTAAAAATAACAAAATACAGGTTTTTTTGGCAAAACAAAACGGTATAAACTATCTATACAACTTATACGCATTTGCCATCATACTCAGCTGGAATTTATATAGAGGGTATGGAATACTATGATGACCTGACTTAGGTGATGGGGCACTAAGTTATAATGCTCTTGTAGTTGCATTGTCTGATGAAGTCACTAAACAGGAAATCACATGACAAAGGTATGGAGAATTAATGCACCCTCCCCCCAAGAAAATACACGGACAACAAACTGGATATGAAGGTCACAGTATTTATTGAGAAATACTGCAACAAAGATTTTATATTTATATCAGTAACTTAGAAAACTTTAACGCATACTAAAAACGTATCAAAACCATTCAACACGTATAACATGTAAACCCATGTACAAAACACCATCTTGTTAAGCACAGGCATGTATATGCCACCAAGCGGTAGCATATCTAGGATTGGGTACCCGAGGATCGGACGTAGGACTCACCAAAAATATCTGGCTACCGGCGTCGATGCCCCTGCATGGTAGCCGCCTGATATTCACTCCCCAGGGACCAGCCCATGGGGAGCCCGTGCAGCTAGCTACCAGAGCTACTGCCTCCCGGGTTGGCCATACCCAAAACAGCCAACCCCCTGCACTGACGCCAGACCTCGGGTACCCCCTGCCAACATGGCACCTGACATAGACAAAACAAAGAGGGATGGGTGGGAGGGAACTGATTTCTTTTATTGTAGAAAGAGGCTGGGCAAAACCTCTGCCAGGGTTTATAAAGGTTTTGCCCAGCCTCCAAAGGGGGAGGAACGGCAGCCCATGAAGGGAAATTACTGGCCGAGGGCCTCTGACTGACAGGCTTGTGATGAGGCTGCATCACCAACCTGTTGTCATGCTGCCCTTTCATATATTTCAATATTACAGGCCATTTCTTTCCAATTCTATTTGGCTGCTACAGGAAAAAATATCCCTTAGAAGACTGAAGCAGAGGAAGTGACAGGGGACTGTCCTGAACCTCTGCAAATCTGCAATTTCATCTACGTGTAAGATCTCAATTTTTATAAAGTAAAATATGCATTTTAAAGAACTTTGAAAGTACTTTAATATGCATTAAAATTTGGAAGAGGCTTTTTGGGCACTAGACATGTTGTTTAGAATCTTGAGAAAGATCTTCATTCACCTTGGTTAAGATGAAGAAAGATCTGACACATCTGACCCAAGATTCTAAAAAACATATCTGCCCAGTTATAGAGCTCTTCTTTGCAAAGAGGGCCCAATAAGGTACTTTACTTGTATTCTTTCATTAAAGCATTTAAAATGAAAATAACTACACTTGGTTCAATAATTCAATTAAAAATAACTTAATCTTTTGCTACAGGTGTCTTTTAAGTCAAGTCACTGCGTGGGCACATTCACTGCATGGGAATATCAAACTGGCATGCCTGTGAAGTTGCTACATTTTTAAGGCTCAGCTTTACAAATAATTAATGGGACTTAAGGATATTGCTTTGATCTGTGACCATTTCACACCTGCTCTGACCCACAATTGTGATTCAGCTCCTTATTCGGATGGTTCTGCCCAATTTACAGTGACTGTCAATATCCCTTTTATGTTATTTCATATTTAAGACTGTGCTGTTCAGCTCCCTGTGATTAAACGTGATTCCTAGTCTTTAAATTAAATATCTATAAAACAATTAAAACATCACATTTTTAACAAAACTGAAAAACATCTGCCTGAATAAAGGTGCATTTTTGAATGCATCTGAATTTTTGGTGCATCATTTGCCACAGCATAGACTAGCAGGTTGCCACTTGATGGAGAGGAACTACGTGACAGCACAGAGCACAGAGTACGTCTCTCACCATTATTGGTGTGCACGCATCAATCGAGTGACACACAGCCAGGAGCTGAAGAGGAAATCAGACACTCCAATCAGCACTGCTCGGTTACCAGTGAAGGACTGGGAAAGGGACAGCCAATTACCCCCTCAACTGCTCTATAACCTGACTCAATGGACTGGGTCTGCACAACTTTATTTTAAGCTATACAGATTTTAAGAATAAAGGATAAAATAAGGGGGAATGATACAATAATGTAGAAGTAAACTGATCATTTGCATTCCTTACAATGATGTCTAAATGTGCCAGTGGATGGGCTAGGCAACCATATTCCAGCGATGAGGCCCAGGAGGCTGGAATTACTAAGTTAGGATAAAAAGTCCAAAGTTCCCGTAAGCTCTGTATTTGTCAAGCACTTGCATAAAAAAAAAATAGTCCCTCGATGTATCCACCTACACAGCCTTTCTCTCCTCTCTGTATTTTTGCATTATAGATCTGAGGTAGAGAAAGTGAAAACTGGGTAAAAATGTATTCGGACCCATTGCTCTATCTTTCTATCTACATATATTTTCTGTCTTTCTATACAACTGTTTTTGCTGCCTGGGCCCAAAAGTTGACCACCAAAAGCAGGTCTACTAAGAAGTAGAAGAGTCATATGATTTAATATATCAAAACTCTTCTGCTATAACTGCCTATTACTACAGATCGGGCATTTACTGGGACTGCTGATATGTGCTATACATATGGACTATGCACTATAGACTCATTTTGACTGCTAGTTGCTTTATTTACTTATTAAGGTCGCCTTATTCTTATAGCAAGTCCAGGGGATGTATAATTGCTGTCTGCTATGGGAAACTATATAAGCTATTTTTATATTTATTGTGGGTGATATTTCTGGTAATGTGTGTTTTTTAGATTATTTTCTATTTTAATGCATATATATTTAACCATATGTCTCTAGAGTTGTATTTAGTAGACCAGTTTTTGGTAGTTCCTCCAGGCTTTCAGTTTTTGTAGATTTTTCATCTAAGCACCCCCTCAAGTAATTTATTGTAATATACTTTTTTTTTTTTTTTAATTTTTACCTCAGTGAAAAAGAAAGGGGTATAATAGCCTGTTTATGCAGGTTAATGTAGTTAACATGTTCTGGGCCAAAAGTTGTGAGTAGAGTTGAGCGGACACCTGGATGTTCGGGTTCGGCAGGTTTGACCGAACTTCTAAAAAATGTACGGGTCCATGCTCGAACTTGACCCCGAACCCGATTGAAGTCAATGGGGACCCGAACTTTTGGCCACTAAAATGCCTCTAAAAAAGTCTTGGAAAGGGCTAGAGGGCTGCAAAATGAAGTAAAATGTGGGTAAGAGTAGGACAAGTGCCCTGCAAGCAAATGTGGATAGGGAAATAACTTCAAATAACATAAAATACATACAAATTAAAAATACAGCTGAGCCATAAAATAGCACTCGATGGAATCTTTGCTTTTAGCTTTGGGAGAACATAAATCTAAATCTAAAGCATGGCTGCCAGGAGGATCAACAGAATTATAGAGTTCAAAGGCTCTATCAAACTGTAAATCACAAATGTTGTTTGGAGGGGTTCGTGCCTCTTTTAACCAAAAAGCATGTAGATGACATGTTCACTTGAACCTCCTGTGCTACACAGGCACAAGTAATACTTTGCACAGCTATATGTGTTTCCATCCTCTTGCTCTCAAAATATATCATAAATAAATTGAACCAGGCAACTTTTATTAGTCATTTATTATTGGCAGAAACGAATTCTGCTTTTCAGAGCTACTAGCTTAGGACTGTATGTCCTAACGTAATTAATCAATGGCTACATGTTCAAGTAGAGCAGTAGGTTATTTTTATACCTAGTTCTTAAACCATATATTAGGCTTTTACAGGCAAACAGGAAAAGCTAAATTAATATAAAAAACGCTGCTGAGATTGTGCACAGTGAAAGAACCATTGTATGAGTTTATTTACCGATAAGCTTATCACAAAATCAACAATTTACAGCTTCACTTTCTACATAGAAAATGTACAACAACAACAACAACATCACAAATGGAGTGGAAAAAAAGAAATAAATAAGTCATCTGTACCTCGGAGACAGATTATGTTTTTTTCCATAAGCTATTACTCTTAAACACCATAAACTAATCATTACTACAGCAGTAAATGGGTAAAAGCATCACCATAAAACGTTAATATATTTTGCCTTACATTTATGTGAATTATATGAAGTGGACCATGTACTGATGACTGGCATAATTTATGAATCAAGAGCTCTTATATATATATATATATATACACACTTCAGAAATTGGTCAGTGTGTTCTTGTTCTGAGAAATTAAGTCTACTCCATGTGAGAAATTGCTCTTGTACTACTCTCTTCATAGATCAGTGCAAACTAGTTGTAATCAGAACTGAAAGAGGTGTGGGAGGCCTTAGTGCACAAACGAGCAACATGACAAGTACATTAAAGTGTCAAAAAAAAGTGTACATTAAAGTGTCTAGTTTGAGAAACAGATGCCTTATGTCCTCAACACTAGTTTTCAATGCCAACAATGGAGAAGTGACTCTGGGATGCTGGCCTTTTAACCCCTTCCCCACATAGGACGTTCTATGCGTCCTAATTTACAGTGCCCAAAAGCATGTAGGATGACATAGAACATCCAGAGTATAACAGCTCATCAAAGTTCCTTGTGGTGAGCTGTGTTATGGATTCCACTGCAGGGACTTACAGTTGGATACCCAATGTCAGATGAGGCCACCTTGAGTACAAAAACACGCAACATGTGTCAAGAAAGCTACACAATGGGTTTATACTCACATCTTCACACCAGCTGAGGTACAGGTAATCTGGCTGAGGCACACCCTGGTGGCATTACCAAATCAAAATGGGGCCTCACCACACACATCTGACAGGGTGAGATTTGTGCTGTCAATTGAAGCATGGAGACTGCCAGTCAAGGAAAATTATAGCATGTGTCTTAAAGGGACCCTGCCATCATTGCAGTGTTAGAAATGCAATTTTCCATCAGTTTTAACAAAAGAAACCATCCAATTTCTTTGGTAATAAAGTGCAAAATATAATAAGAGCCACACATAATGTTCATGCACACATCACCACCTGAGCAGCCATATTCCTGGGCAGATACATCAATAGAAGGAGTTAGGATGGTTTGTGATCATATGCTCACCACGGTGCTGGCACACAATGTCACTATTGCATCATGTGAGGTGTAAACCATGGAGATGGAGTATTTGAGGGTTTCCAAATGCACAATTTCATAAAGAATTAGTATTTGTCTTTTTAACAAAAATCCTGCCAGCAGTGTGATACTAGATTCCTCTACCTGACCTGTTCCTTACAGACACACAGATAAGGCCCTAGTTATGTTATGGATATCAACAGCAGGTGCAGAATCATTAGACCTGTGATCTAAATGTTTGCCCAGAACAAAGTTAAGTTGTAGGAAGGCGCTGGTCGTGACCAATGCACTACTGATCCCCTAAAATACAGGTAGTTGCCTTATTCAGCTGCCGCTGCCTCATCTGCCAAGAAGACATATAGCCACGTAAATGTACATTGTTCAACTGAAACAATAAAAACAACATCTTTATTGACCTAATTTAATCGAAACACTTTGTATGCTTGTATAAAGCATTAAAAAATCAACTCAGCTGTAGCGAAAGATTGACAAAGCTTTTCATGATTTCTTTGTAGCCAAATGGCTCCAGCTATCTGTAATTCAGTGTGAATACTTCAGCAAGTTAACTATGTCATGAAGTAATTCATTTCTAATGAAGTCACTTTTCCATAGTTTCTGCAAAATAAAGCACATTTCTGTCATATCCCCTTTGTTAAGCAGTAGGTGAGGAATGACATCAGCATTTTCACTGCAATGCTTTCAGGGTGAGTATGCCAAGCTTGACATGGGAAGAGTGCATGCCGACCACAGAAATATGTACAGTTAATACAAAATCAAAATATAAAGAGTAAATGCAAAAAATGTATATTATTATTACATTTAATAGTGCTCTGTTACATGCTTTTCACATCTATAGTTTACATGATATGAGAAAAGCATTTAGAAATACCTTAGACTTTGGTTCCAGTAATTCAATCATCTTATCAATCTTTGTGTGGCATTATTATCTTCTGCAATGGCAGGGGGTTCATTTTTGCTGAGAACTGCAGCTCCAGACATGGACTGAACAGAATTGAAGTAACTAATAGCAAAGGCAAGCAGGTATGTACTTAGGGTTGCCACCTTTTCTTCAGAAAAATACAGGCCTTGCTACTGTCTCCATAGACTTAACATTGGCCTGAAGCCAATTCTTTACCGGCCTGCCGGTAAAATACCGGTCAGGTGGCAACCCTATATGTACTACCATATTGCATCCCAACTTCAGCCCCAAGGAAATCGGGACTTGAGTGTCAGTGCTACCGGTACAGCGCTGCTGACAACCAATGATGAAAATCGGGACTGCATAAGAATCGATTAAACCTGGACAGTTGGGAGCTCTGATATTGCTGTAGACTGTAGCTCTCATCATGCACCAAGCATAATATTAGTTTCAGAGCACTGTAACTTGCAATGTCATTCAATGTTACCCTTGTTAAAGTTGAGGACAGCACTTGTCATCATAAATTGCAGTGAACAACACATAATCAAGGTTAGCAGCAGTCGTCTCAATAACATAAAAGAGAAAAGCAAACATATCTATAGAGCAAGTGAATTATTCAACTTAATCATACGCAGAGTGGCAGTTTTAATCTGGAAAGCTACAAAGGAAGGTCCAGGGTCTCACTGTGCTGTAACAATCAAATTATAATGCTAAAAAAACAATGTAATGCTTATCAAGGCTAAACAAAGAAAACACAACCTCCAAAATGTATAAAACATATCAAAGACAAAAAAAAAATCCATAGATGAATGAATCCAATAGTTACCAAGCTCTAGTTGGTTAAATGTTATTGTCTTGGCATTGGGGGCTGTGACAATATATACATTTATATTATTAAATTGGTTTACACCGCATTACAACTCTCGTGAGTGCATTTATTTACATTGGAGTTATATATATATATGTATATATATATATATATATATATATATATATATATATATATATATATATATACATATATATATATTAGAGTCATTAGCAATTTCCTTATTATATATCAGATATATAAAAATCTTTTAAATTTCAAACAAAAATTGTACTTCATTTTTCTATTAACATTCAGTATTTTACTCAGACATTGTTAACTGTATTCTAGAAAGGATTTTTTTTTTGACCCAACGACTTAATAGAGTTACAAACTGGACTGTTATTGTCTAAAGAGCATTGAAGGATTACCGCTACACAAGTCGTGATATACCCTGGGAAATTAACAAATGCCATATCACCTTTCCTTCTTGCCAGATATGGCATATGGGAAATAACAGAAAAGTACACACACATTGCAAGGTTGAAGTAAACACAGCAAGAGCGGATTTGCAGATTATGTCACATTTAAAAAAGGAAATTGTTTAGAAAAATATACATTGGGAATAATGGTGCATTTGAATGTTTTAAAGCAGTGGAAGCATATGAGTAGCTATATCAGTATGACATGCATATAATACGTACAGCAGAGATGTATATACTCATACGTTATCTGCAAGCAGCTAGCTATTCTGCATACCTCATCAGCAGTCCCACTTTAAAGGGACAGTCCTTATTCACATTATTCTGTTCTCTGTATTTTCATTCTCCAGTGTTTGGGACACCAGTGAATGAATACTGGGCATGCACCAGAGTGTGTGCATGCATAGTTGTGCTGTCACTTTAAGTGGCAGCACTACCTCCCATGTGCAGTAGCACTGAAACTCACCCTCTCAAGACAAGTACCCTGGCAACTCATTTTGCTAGTTGGGTATGCATGCACAGCTAATGAAGACACTATTGTGCTCTACTGTATCTTCAGTGGAAGAAAAATGAATTCACATGTACAGTCAAAAGGAATCAGCTAAATTATAATGTTAATGGGGCCCTGGCCAAGACTTTAGTTGCAGGACACAGGCATTTCCCCAATCAGCTACACTTCCATCCATCTCAGCACTTACAAGCTAGAGGGAATGGGGTACATGAAACACATAAGGCAGTGAAGAGAACAAGGCAATGTAGTTTTAGTAACAGTTTTGTGGATGGTTTTAACTAGGTGAGTCTGGCCTTAATTGTGTGTGTTCTAGCTTGTATGTATGCAGAGGGGATAGATGCCCGATTCCTGAGACATACTATAACCCCACAATCCCCCATAACCATACCACCCCATGTCCCCCCAAATAAACAGACACGAGACTTGTGATGGTACAACAAGGCCACAGCACTTATTTATTAACATATATCAGGCTGTATAAACCACCACCATCCTTTAATACTTATATGTATAAAACGGAATACAGCCTGACAAAATCACTAAGCCCTTGCCAGTAAAACCATTTAAACTTAAACCCATATATTTCCATAGTGCAAACTTTAACCAACCAAATCCAGAATCCAAAAGCTCGCCTCCCCTCCTCGTTCCTTGAGATGCCATACCTCCACCTGGACCATCTCCCCCACAATGCTTACCACTAGCCGACTCACTTAGCTCAGTGGGCACGTCCATACAACCAACTTCCATGTTGCTTTTAAGGTTAGGGGAGGACCCGAGCACCATTCTCCTTGTAATACCCCCAACTTCATTTTCCAAAACATATCCCCTACTGGCAAGGACTGCCAACCCCCGCCACAGACCCACTCGTTTAACACCTTAAATCAGCGGGGACTACCCACCACCACCGCCATGGCCTGTTCCAAACCGTCCTGTAACGCCAAGTTAAACAGATCGAGGCCCACCTCAGTTAAGTGAACTCCATCACTCCTGAAGTACCTGGCCGCGTCGGACTCAAAAACCCTATGGCGTATAGTAACACCCCCCACACTTAACACAAAACGAGACACACGCTTATTCAGTTTTACCCGGCTCCGCTCAAGCGCCCTCTGATTGTGCGCGCACCTCCAATAATGACGTGGCACCACCTCTGACCACACCAGCGACACGTTAGGAAAGAGCACCAGAAGCCTCGCCAGGTCCCTCTTAATAATATCGCCCAGGGTCCACACGGGGACCGAACCCAGGTCATTGCCCCCCAAATGAATAAGTAAGACATCTGGGGGCCCCAGTAGCCGGGACAGCTGGACCACCTCGGGTAACAAGCGTACCCACCGCATACCCCGGAACCCGAACCACCGAACATCCGCCACGGTACCCGGAAGCCCGACTCCGTGCCCAGAATATGTACGAGTGGCCTATAAGCCACACGCTCCTAGGCGCAACATCTGTGAATTCAAAGCAGAGGAAACCGAGATCAGACCAGACGGACGGATATAAGATATAAACCTGCGGGATTCCCACCGCCCAATCTGCCTAATAGCCCGCTCGGCATAACCCAGCCTCGCGGCCCTAGACGCAGCGCCAATCCTGAAAGAGTGACCCCCGAACTCCTTGTTCGGAAGGCCCAGGGCCTCAATTGCCATACGGAAGACCCTGATAAATTGGAATCTAGACAAAGGAGTCGCATCAGCGTGCACCAACAATGAATTAGGACCGGTCGGTCGGACCAAACCGTACCGGTCGAAACAAGCCACTGGGCATACCGCAGAACCGGGGACTTCCAGCAGAGAGACCCACTTCCCAGCCCCAAGCATATCCGTTTTCGATCACCGGATGAGAAACCTCACAAGACCTGGTTCCCGCACCATATCCGCTGCCAATATCCCCCCCGGTTTCGTTTTCACCTGGCTAACCAATTCCCTGATACGCAAAGCCCCAAAAAATGCCATGGAAAATGCTAACCGAAACAAATCTACCTCAAAAAGCGAGTGGCAAACCACCGGCAGTATGTGGCACAGGCCTAGCAACAAAGCCCCAGACACCGGTTTTCGGTAGTTCACGGAATGGAGGCCCCTCCTCCAACCCTTCAACGCCTGACGCACTAAAAATTCCTTAGTCATGTCCCGTAGCCCAGAAGCTCTGAACCAAAAACTAAGGCCTGACATCCGCGCCGTCACTGCTGTGGGCGACACGCCAGCCACGTCCCAATGCCACAACAACCATAGTAAACCTTCAAGGCGAGCCCCATCGTCCCTGAAACCCCCGCGAGCCGACTCCAGATCTAACCATTCCCCCCAAACCTTACCATAACGCTTCCATGTGGATCCAGCGACAGACTGGCAAACCCACTGTGCTATTCGCCCAACCCAAGGTCCCACAGCGTCGCCGGGCACGGGATACCCTCCGGGTCCGCCCATGGTGCTGCCGCCCAGAACGCCGCCCACTGTGAACGAGAAAGCGCATCCGCAATCACGTTATTCACCCCAGGGATATGAACAGCACGAAAGGTCACATTAAAATCAAGGCAGTTAAGGACCAGAAGCCGCAACAGCCGAACTACCGGCGGGGAAGAAGTCGTCAGGTTATTCACCGCCAGCACCACACCCATGTTGTCACAGTGGAAGACCACCTTGCGATCGCGCAACGTGGTACCCCAAAGGACCACCGACACCAGAATAGGGAATAGCTCCAAGAAAGCCAAATTCTTCATCAGGCCACCCGAACCCCAAAACGGAGGCCAGACCACTGGGACCCCAAAATTGCTCCATAGCCTCATGGACCCCGAGGCATCCGTGTACAGATGGAGATCCGCGTTGGACACCTCCGGAGCCTGCCACAACGACCGCACATTGTACCTGCTCAAGAACTCGTCCCACACTGCCAGATCGTCCCGTAGGGGTCGTGTTAGCCTGATATAATGGTGCGGCCGGCAAACCCATGCCGTAGTCCCCGCCAAACGTCTGCTAAACACCCTGCCCATCGGCATGATCTTATAGGCGAAGTTGAGCTTCCCCAATAAAGGTTGCAATGCCCGAAGCTGAATTTTCCTCAGGCCGCAAGCCCTGGAAATGTCCGCCCTAAGGCCCAACAGCTTATCTCGGGGGAGCCGGCATTCGCCAGCCAGGGAGTCGATCTCAATGCCCAGGAAGCAGATACAGGTAGTCGGACCCTCCGTTTTGTCCGCCGCCAGCGGGACCCCAAACGAAGCCAAAACCACCTGGGCCGTCCTCAACAAATGGCTGCAAACTCGCAAACCCGAGGGACCCACCAACAGGAAGTCGTCCAGGTAGTGCATCACTGAGCTACACCCGGACTCCTCCCTGATAACCCAATCCAAAAACATGCTAAAGCACTCAAAATAAAAACAGGAAATGGAACAACCCATGGGAAGGCACAAGTCAACGTAAAACTTCCCTTCAAAATTGCACCCGAGGAGGGGTGACACTCTGGATGAACCGGAAGAAGCCGGAAGGTCGACTCCACATCGGTTTTTGCCATCAAAGCGCCAGCCCCTGCCGCCCTCACCATCCTAACTGCCGAATCAAAGGACGCATATGACACCCGGCACAATTCCGCATCAATGTCGTTGTTAACCGACTCCCCATAGGGGTAAGACAGATGTTGAATCAGCCAGAACTTTCCCGGTTCTTTTTTGGGAACCACCCCTAGGGGAGAAACCCGTAAAGCGGCTAACGGGGGCGAATCAAAAGGATCCGCCATGCGGCCTAATGCAACTTCCTTAGCCAACTTATCCCGAACCACCTCAGGGTGCTCAGCCACCGAACGCAAATTCCGCAACTGTAAACAAACTTCCCGTTCCTGAAAGGGGATTCTAAAACCAAACTCAAACCCCTGCAACAAAATGTCCGCCGCCCTGCGATTCCTATACCGGCTTAGCCAGGGGTGCATTGCCCCGACGTCCACCGGCGTCATCCCCCTTTCCCCCCAGGTCAGACTTGTCCCCCCCTCTCTGACGCTTGAAGCACCGGGAGGCAGGGTGGCTACCTCCGCAACCGGAACACTCGTGTTTGAAGCGACAACCGGTGCCAAACTTGCACTGACCCTCATTAAATTGCC
This sequence comes from Pelodytes ibericus, assembly GCA_036172795.1. Lineage (NCBI taxonomy): Eukaryota > Metazoa > Chordata > Amphibia > Anura > Pelodytidae > Pelodytes > Pelodytes ibericus. The sequence continues at coordinate 97,442,476 of CM069863.1, forward strand.
AGCACCCTCCCGGGCGTCGTTGTGGCGTGGCCGAGGGAGACGGCGAACCCAGTCCCTCGACCCCCCCAAGAAAGGACGTCAAACCCCCCTGTGAGAGGCTGGCTGGGTCATAATGGCCAGCCACAGAATCACATCCATTTGATCCCAACCCAGGGTAGGCCGTAATGCAATCCGTTGCCGGAATTGTTCGTCATAGCGCCACCAGCTAAGACCCCCATAAATCCTGCACGCATTCCAGATTTGATCCTGGTAACAAAACAGGGAGCAACACTTCTCAGGGGCTTTTTCCCCAATAACACTGGCCAAGATGGAGAAAGCCCGAATCCAATTCCCATAATTCTTTGGGATTTTGCGATACCGGTATTTCTCCTTCTCGGAATCCTTCAACTCCTTCTCTGGAGGAGGAACGTCCTCCAGGGGAAGGAGAGAATAGATCTCCACATATTCGCCCTTCCAAATGCGCTCCCTCACCTCAGGCTTAAGATGAAGGCCTAAGGGGCCCAACCAACATAAATACGCAGCCCCATGCGCCATCGGCGCTACTGGGTGGGCCAATTCGGCCGCCCCCACCAGTGACGCCAACGTACTCGGTGCCGCCGATGTACTTGGCATCGTCAACAGGACCACAGGGAGCGCCGCGGCATTGGCCGCCGGCATCGACAAGGGGGGCAGTAATGCGGGGGACTGTAAGACCCCTGCCGTGCCCGACATACCTGGAACCACCCCCGGTGAACCCCCCAGGGGACCCCACACGCCGCCCAGCGTACTGTCGACGCCCTGCAGGGCCGCGCTACCAGAAGGCCCCGCCACCCAGCTCACTTGCTCAATCGCCCCATGCAAGCAATGTAACAAATCCACCCACGGCTGACTAACAGAAGTAATGGTATCCCCCACCCACCCCCGAAAACCCCACCGCAGGTTCCCCTGTGGACTCACCAGTGTCTCCTTGTACCGCACCCAGAGCCGGCGTGGAGGCCCGAGAGGCCGCTGAGTCACCCGCAACCTGGCGAGCAGGATGGGGTACGTGGAGTGGCACAGCACTAGTAGCTGGAGCCTGTGAAGAAGATACAGGTGAGTACAACGCCAGATCAGGAGGAGAGAGAAGCCCAGCCACGGGAACTTGGTAAGTAGTGACAGGGGTAGGAGTAGGGGACGGGGTAGGGGGCAGTAGGAGAGCCAGGGCCGGATCCTCATCCCCAGAAGACCCACTGCAGCTGCCCACAACCTCCCCGCTGCCCCCCGCCCGACAGGGTAAGCGAAGAGACCCCCGTTTACGGCCCTGAGGCCTACTCACCACCCTGGCCTGCCGATCAGTGCTCCTCCTCCCGCTAGGCCCCGCATCTGGACGCGGGGGGGGGAAGGTAGCAGGGCTTTACCGGACCTAGTCACAGCCCTGGATGTCCTCTGTGCATCGCGCTCCACACCCTGAGGGGAGGGGCGCGGCCGACGGGCGAAGGCCGCTTCTCCGCCCAGCTCCACTCCTGCTCCGGTGAGGCTGGATGGAGCTGGCATCCGGGCTCAGTCTAGCAGGCGGGCAGGATTCCCGTCGCGCCCCGCCACGAGGACCCGCGGGAGGCGAGGCCTCCGAGGGTGTAGCAGCCTGCAGCGCTGCAAACTGCTGCCTTAATCGTCTGCCACCATCTGTGAGGGCCTCGATCTCCATGCCTGGGGCCATTAGATGCAACACCAGGGCAGCAAAATTGCTACTAGGTGCGTTTACAGATTAAAATGGCTGCTGGGGAGAGGAGCTCCAGGGCTTTTATCAACCCCCCCCCAGCCCCCGTCAGTCATCTCTTGCCTCCCCCTCGCCCATACATGTCCTGTACAATTAATTTGCATAATTTCCCAGGGTGCTTGATCAGTTGTAATCTACCTGATATTAACAGTGATTGAGGACAGTGAGAAGGTGGGATTAGCTAGAGGTAAATCAACCAGTAGGCTAGTTGGATGGGTAGCAAGCTTCATAAAAGAGATGAGTTTTGAGGTACTTTTTAAAGTTTATAAATGAAAGAGAGGTGGGTGCTTGCCGAAGGGAGTTCCAAAGAGAAGGGGCAGCTTAGGCAAAATCTTGGAGGTGCAAGTGGAAAGGGGTGATGAGGTAGGAGGAGAGCTGTAGTCCCACAGAAGAGTGCAGAGTTCATGCAGGAAAGTATCAGTTCATGAGGGAAGCAATATACGGAGGGGCCGAGGAGTGGAGGGCTTTGTAGGTTAAAGACAGAATTTTAAAATTGATTCTAGAGCAGACAGGGAGCCTGTGGAGGGCATTGCAGAAGGGAGCCACCGCATCAGACTGATGAGCAAGAAAGATGAGTCTGGCAGCTGTGTTTTGAATAGATTGCAGGGAAGAAAGACGAGCCAGAAGGCTGTTACAGTAGTCAAGGCGAGAGATCATTAGCAAGTGCACTAGTATTTTGGCGGTCTCTGCGCTGAGGAATGGGCGAATGCGTGCAATGTTTTTTAGGTGCAGATGATTGGATTTTGCTAAAGACATTCCGTCTTTAGCAAAATCCAATCATCTGCACCTAAAAAACATGAGGAATTAAGGAGAGAGCAGAGTCAAAATTGATCCCAAGACATCGGACATGGTCAGCTGATACGATTGTACCATTTTCAATGGTGACCGTGAAGCCAGGTGTATGGACAGAGTTTAAGGGAGGGAAGATGATCAGCTACATTTTGTAAAGATTAAGTTTTAGGTAGCGATCAGACATCCAAATGGAGATGGCCGACAGACACTCAACTACACGTGAGTTCAGGGGAGGAGAGGTAGATATGAGTATCATCCGAATACAGGTGGTATTGGAAACCCAAAATGAGTTCTCCCAGAGAGGTGGTGTACAGGGAAAACAACAGCGGGCCAAGGACCGATCCTTGCAGAAAACCAACAGAGAGCGGGACAGGCGACGATGTTGCTCCAGCAAGTGAAACTGAATAGGAGCGCTCAGATAGGTATGACTCATAGTCAAGTGACAGCCCACAACCTTGCACTTTCAGAACAAACAGCATACATCACATGCAAGGTGTGTGTACCCAGACTGCATGGGTTATTGAGTGTCCCTACTGCAACAATTTGGAGGTGAGCATAATAAATGGCCTTGTGTGGCTGTTGGGCAGAAGGGGGCAGTGGTGTGGGCCCCTGTAAAATGTTGGGCCCTGAGCAGCTGCCTTATTATCCTGCCCATTAAATACCACTTTGGACTTTGGGTATATTTGTTATTCACATAATTATGCATGTTTTTTGCAGCTTTGTCAAATATTTTATAAACTGTAGCACAGCCATTTCAGCAGCCAGTATGTTATCATAACATTAACAAAAAGGTGTTTCTCAAACAGCTTTTTCTAAAATGTTTTCCTTGCTGTGCTCCATGTAGAGTAAATTCAGCTGCTGAGTGTTAATGTATCTAGAAAACAAGCACTTTTTCTGCTGTTTGTAGAAGCCATGTCCATGGGTTTCTAGTGTTAAGAATATATCCCATCTTTTTTATCAGGTTGTAATTCACATTCTGTGGAGAAAACAAATTGCAGGCAGAAATAACCTGTAAATAACATTTCTGTAAATGTGTCTTGGAATTATTACTTGTGATCTAAAGTGAGCAAAAAGCCTCCAATTTTAGTTCCAGATGGAACATTTCAAGAGGTTTGGCCTGAAATTGATCTGTATTTCCAATTATATCGGAAACACTAGCTGATCGCATATAGGTTCAGCCGGCTAATGCCTCTTATTATTTGATGTGCACCGAACACAAGATGGAAACTTCAGCCTTTTCCCAGATTTCCCTATTCTAGCTACTATATCTGCATTACCACACACAAAAAGATGTTTTTCATTAAACATGAATGACATTTCAAACTTCAAACCCCAAACACTGTAAATAAGGGATGTGCACTCATGCTGTCATTAGTAACTTGGAAAGCAATCTTATCACAGTGAATACTGCCCACTTGTCCCACAAGTCTCAGAACTCACATGTCAAAGAAGGGAAGAATCCACCTTCGGGGCTCTTTCCATCTCCACTCATTGATTGGGGTAATGAGGCCAACACTCGGAACGACTTCAGAAGAGTGCGTGATTTAAAACCAATGAAGTTTATTTTGACATGTTAAAAACGAGGAGAGTATTTCAATCCTGCCGCAGTTCACCAGCCATGCGGCAAACATCTGACGCGGTTTTTCCTTCTGTTTTAAACATTAGTAGTGATCCATACATAAACTACAAACTTGTTAAAAACAAAACCAGTAAATATAAAAAAGGGGGGGGGGGGTTAAAGAAAAAAGGGGGCAATGGTATACTGTTGCCAGAGTATGTAATACACTATATTCTAAATGTTATGTTCCTTTCCCCTCACTTCTTGTGAATAGCTACCTATACATTGCAGTGAGTTTCCTGACATGGTAATTCATGTTATGTTGTTTTACTAAAAAAAAATCTAATTTCATGAGTGTATGCAGATCTATACAAAACACAAAGTGTAGACTGCTGCGCCTGTATGTAAACGGGTATGCAGCACTCGGGCACCGCTAGTGTCTCACTTCTAGCAAAATAAATACAATACAAAGAAAAACGTGACCAGTGCGCTTCAACCAACACTACACACACTTATATTTACCCTTAGAACAAGTATGTATCTTGCAGTGTTGTACAAAGGGAAAATGAAAAATAAAAGAATAAAACACACAATAGTGTAATATATCAAAGAAAAAGTGAAATAAAGTGAATGAATTGTGCCAAGTGGCCACTCACATTCGTCTGAGCAACTACTTGCTCAGGGATATCAGCATAAGGGAGCCCAGGGAAAGGGTTAATGATGTTCCGTTACTTCATCCATGAAGACTCCACAAAACACATGAGGAAGAAGGAAGGCAAGGATATTAATGAACACTGTTTAATATGTAATACAAATAAAACATAGAATTCTTACAGTTAAAATCTGAAGAGTCCTCAATTTCATTAAAAGCAGTAAAAATGGTAAAAATCCTTGAAAAAGAGTCCAGTGTTGCACATCCCTTGTTTCCTATAGCACACAACGCGTTTCTCCTCTTTGGTGCAGATGCAGATCTACTTGTTAGCTTAAGTTTCCCACTTGTTCAAATATATCTATCACGACTCACCTTGAAGTCTTTACAATCATCTAACATATACATGATTGAGCACAGTAGGTTTTTAGCCTTTATTTCCTGTCTGTTGTCTTTAAGTACTCATTTGAATAATACCATTTATCTTGACATCCTCGTTAATACAGTCTGAGCTGTGCATTAAATCCATGGAGAGTAAAGAGGGGTATAGAAAACCTAAACAGATACATCATTTTTATGATGTACTATCAAAATAACATCCTAACTTACCCATAAAAGACACATGTCACAAAACACTATATATTTAAATATATATCAAATAACGTTTTTCTTTTTTTCCAAAAAAATAGCAGGCTATTTAAGGATGAAACAAAGGAGTTATAACTTTCTAAATGCTGCACATAAAACTTCCAAAAATAAGAGCATTTCTTTCTTTCCACTCTGTGCCTGTGGCACTGTTTGACTGTAAACGGCTGCTGCCAGCCTCTGATTGATGCATAGAGATGCCCCTAACAACTTCAATTCAATGTGATTTATTACAAGCAAGATACATTGTTTGTGACAATAGCTCATTGATACTGTATTTTAATGTTACACTTATTTGTAATAGCTAATGCATGTAGTGTAAGAACTGTTAATCACACTCGTACACTTCACCTTGGCAAAAATGCAATTCAGATGGTGCGGGTACTTTGTGTTGTGCCATATAAGCCACCAATAAAGACCATTAGAACCAAAAGAATAGGACTACTCAATCCTTCCAGGTCTATACTGCCTTTAAGAGTTGGACTATTCTCATATATACATAGAACGATATCCACTACAATGGAAGGTGAGGATTGGTGATAGGGAAGAGGGGCAATTGCCCCCGGGCTGCTCAGTAACCTAACTCAATGGGCTAGAGCTTCATCCATTTTTGCTTGTGATGCTAGGCCACCATCTTTCTCAGATGAGGCTGTGGCTAGAATAAATAATTTAGGATAGAAAGCCCTGAGGTTAGGGTATGCTGTCCCCCCCCATCCAAACCTCATATACATGCACATGTGAGAGAGAATCTCCACCTTCATAGTCTTTCTCTCCCTTCTGCATTTCTGGATCTGAAATAGAGAAGGCCTAAGCACTATAAGGCCAGTGGAAACCAACTAAAAATGCATTTGGGACCAACCACTGCTTTATCTGTCATCCTTTCTAACCAATTGTTTTGTTTGTCTCTCAATCTCTGTAACTTATTTAACTTTCATGTCTTTTCATGTGTATCCCTGATGCTTATGGGCGGGCTGATAAAGCTGCACCACAGGACACTTAATTGTTTTTGCCCCACTGGCCAGAAGTTGCCAGCCCTCCTCTGTACAATAGTATGACAAAAGCAAAATAATCCTATGTGAGTTATCTTAGAGTAGACAAATATAGCTACCCTCTGAACTGCACTACCAACTCTTTATTCTTGTTGCATAAAACATGACTGCCACTGATTACAGAACTTGTCATATTTAGTTTCCTGTTACAGACTTTGCATTTTCAAACATTTCAAAATTTCTAGTAACATTACCCGGGTGGAGTAATTTCACAAGAGTTTGTTTTATTATTGCCTGTTCCAACCAGCCATACTTTTCATGAAATGTAATAGCTACCATTATATTTGCCTTATATAAAACAATCATGCATGGCTTCTGTATGACACCGGCTAGTAAATACCTACATAGTCTAATAATTTGGATACACACGTGATATAAGGTATAAAAACCCTATAAAATATTAATAATAATATTTTACTGCTCTTCTATGGGAATGTAGTTCTCCTCTAAATAATTTACTTCAAAATGAAAAGAAAGATTTGAAGACAATTCAGATATCATTATTAAACCAACATATGCATCCATTGCCCTTCTCACATGATATCTTGGCACTATCTTCTACGTGTGCCCTTTGACAACCTTTTGTGTGGCATACAATTTTCTATTTTCCTATTCTGTCACATCGTCTTAATCTAATTTGAACATACAGTGGGATCACTAGGCTGCCAACATCTTTACACATCAGTGATTTGATTGATTGTTGCTACTTCTGTGGAGTTGTGGGCTTTTTAACAAAAGAGAAAGAAATGTTATTGTACAGGACTGTAGCACTGAGGTATAACTCCAATTCTTTTGCAGGGTGCCTGTGTTCAATTTTCCCTGATTATTATTTGCATTTTTTATGGTGCTAATGATTTACATAGCATTATATACAGTGGAAAAGTGTTACTACAATCCTCAGTGTGAGAGAATGAGACAAAGTAGATTATGTCATGTTTTACTATTTACTATATATCAGAAATTGTTGCAATTGTTTTTGAGGTTTGATGTAACTTGTTATACTATCACATACCGGCCAAGTGCCCCTATTGAGGAGGAGCAGTCCCTATTTCGAACCCAACCCTCTCTGTTCCTCTTTTATTGTCCCTATTTTCTAGGAGCTGAGTGATTTTGGTGTCACAGAGCACCAGTGCAATAAAACACACAATAAAGCATGTTGAAATGGCAGTACATGTGTTTATATAATACTTTTTGTAAGAAAAATATTTTTATTCTAAGTGACTTAACCAAATTACTGGTGCTTTAAGTTACTTAACACATCCCGGTAATGCTGACATACATGGTATTGTGAATAAAGGATATTTTAGCTCATCTGCTTAATTTGGAGAACTTTTCGGAAGTATAAAAAGACATTTAAAATCAATAATTGTCTATTTCCAAACTATAAAATATCTGATGTGCAGCATAGCTAAATAATGCTCTACGCAGACAGTGTTAGAATTTTCATCCACTGCATCAGCAACATAATACTTCCAAAGGGCTGATGTTTCTTGTAATCTTCTCTAAAGTTCTAAACCGGAGAAGGTGAGCACATTCTAACCAAATAATAAAATGTAGCTGCAGTTTTGCCAGGTATTCATACACTGACCAAATTAAAAATCATATTCAATTATCATGGTAAAGCAATTTGTAATGTTCATGATGTTACACCAGAAACGTGAATTTATACTCATTAGATCATGTGATTGCACTATTTTAATTAGTTTTTTTTTGTGTACTGCTTCTATTTTAACACTGTGTAAATGCTTATTTGGAAAGTCTTTCATACTTAGATATGTTTACATTGTTTCTATTCGAATATATTAAGTTTTGACAAAAAAATTGGTTCATTTTAGAAACTGATAACATTCTTCAGTGTATTTTTAACTGGTAGCAGAGAATGACCATTTGCTTGCATATTTTATCCACATGCATCTATATATCCAACATATATATTATGGTGGTGCTACTGTGGTACACAATGTAAAAACAGTTATACCTAAATGATTCTTTCCATAGAATTCACTATAAGGAAATACAACTAAAACAAAATATAAACAGATATAAGCAAAATTGTGGAAAATCATTTTAGACCACTAATAATTCAGACGAACAAACAGTTGAAAGAATGAAAAGTGAAAGGTCTATCTTAGTGGGGTAGGGTTAATGTGCTGAAAGCATATATTCTTCCTAGGTGGACCTATATGTTTAAGATGATACCCAGTGGTGTATCTTGATTTTGTGCTGCCCTAGGCAGACAAAATCCGGGCACCCCCCCTACCCAAGCTGCACACCCACGTTACACACCTAAGACATGCCCCATCATTCAGACTCACATCAAGCTTACACTCCCATCACACTCAGTCACACACTCCTACTCCCATCACACTCAGTCACACACTCCTACTCCCATCACGCACACTCTGACTCCCATCACACTCAGTCACACACACTGTCTCCCATCACACACAGGTCACACACACTGTCTCCCATCACACAGACTCTGACTCCCATCACACTCATTCACACACACTGTCTCCAATCACACACACTCTGACTCCCATCACACTCATTCACACACACTGTCTCCCATCACACACACTCCTACTCCCATCACACTCAGTCACACACTCCTACTCCCATCACGCACACTCTGACTCCCATCACACTCAGTCACACACACTGTCTCCCATCACACACACTCTGACTCCCATCACACTCAGTCACACACACTGTCTCCCATCACACACAGGTCACACACACTGTCTCCCATCACACAGACTCTGACTCCCATCACACTCATTCACACACACTCTGACTCCCATCACACTCATTCACACACACTGTCTCCCATCACACACACTCTGACTCCCATCACACTCAGTCACACACTGTCTCCCATCACACACACTCTGATTCCCATCCCACTCATTCACACACACTGTCTCCAATCACACACACTCTGACTCCCATCACACTCAGTCACACACACACACACACACACACACACACACAGTCTCCCATCAGCACTTACCTTTCCCTGGCAGGCAGGCAGCATGGTCCCTCCATGCTGCCTGTTCGGCTTCCCGGCGATTGTGCCGACAGGTCACGTGACCGGGCGCGCGTATGACGTCAGCGCGCCCGTCACGTGACCTGTCGGCACTTCCGTGTCGGCACACTGCACGGGGAGCCGAACAGGCAGCACGGAGGTTTCTCTGTGCTGCCTGTTCGGCTCCCCGTGCAGCCTGGCAGGCAGAGCGTTGGTGAGGGGGGATCTTGCGATCCCTTCTCACCTCCGTCTCTGCCTGCAAGCGCGGTGGGGTTTTTTTTTTTTTTTTTAAAGGGCCAGATTTTTTTTTTTTGATTTTTTTTTTTTTTTTTTAATTTTTTTTTTTCCCAGTGCTGGGGGGCGCTGCCGCCCCCCAAAATTTGCCGCCATAGGCATCCGCCTAGGATGCCTCGCGGTAAATACAGCACTGATGATACCGCTACGGGTCCCAAAGCCGTGGATTGAAATGGCATAGGCAGCAATGAACAGATTTGTGTGGCAAGGGAAAAAAACACAAATTCAAACTACATGCCTGATGCAAAAAGTTAAACAAGGGGGTTTGGGAATGCCCAATAAAGAAGAATACTATAGAGCTAATCTATTGGTGCATGCACTTACAACACTAAATGAGGAGAGCACAGGGAAAGATTGTATAGTATAGAACAACAGGTGATAGGAACTAGGGATTTAAGTTCCCTGTTCTGGCAGATATCCATGAAAGTGTGTCAAAGGCAGACTTCGTAGAAAAGGAGTAGGATCGTAATAGATCTGGTACACAAATGGGAAAGATTAAAACAAAATACCAGCTTGAATAGGAGACTCCGGCTATGCCTCCCATGTAATATCCTAAGTGCCCTGATGCAAGACCTGAACATCAGCTCCTGGATAAGAGGGGTAATGGAGACAATGGAGGATTTATATGAGGGAAAAGTTGTGAAAACATTTGTACAGATTAGCAAAGAATATAACATTTCATCCCCAGAAATATTTACATACCTGAGAGTGAAAGGATTTCTGACTAAGTTCGGGCATAGAATGGAAAAAAAACAGAAGAGATCCTGGTGAACCTCATAGTAAAAAAAAAAAATTCAAAAAAAAGAGGGTTTTAAAGTGTGTAAAAATAATTAGACTACTCCATAAGTAAAATTCCCAGCAAAAGAAACATGGAGGAATAACGGGATAGAAGAAATCACAACAGAGAACTGGCTGAATTCCTTAAGGGAGGTATACAAATGGGTCCACTGTCTGAATTTAACAGAGGTCCATTATAAGATTCTCAGTTGCTGATATCTACTTCCAATTAGGGTGGTAAAAATATTCCCAGGTAGTTAAGATACATGCTGGAGGTGTGGGGCCCATAAAGGGGACTTCTTACTCATTTGGTGGGGATGTGATCCGATAAAAATATACTGGGAAATGGTTAGAAAAAGGATTCATGGTTTGTGTGGGAGTAAGTTGCCCTTATGATCTGAAACTTTATTGTTACAAATAGACTTTCACACTTGGCAGGTCGAAGATAGAGCCCTGATGATACACATCTTGATAGGGGTAAAACGTTTGATAGCAAGAAACTGGAAAACAGAAAGAATACCAACATGGATGGAGATAAAATATTTAGTGGTCCAAAATCTACAGATGGAGAGTGGTATAACTTTCCAATTTCAAGTGGGGGGAAAAGGAGAGAGAGGTGGAATATATGGATACAAAAAATGCAATAGGGGGACAAATTAGAAAAGGGCATGGAGGAATAAAAAAATCAGATTTGGAAAAGAAATGAAATATAGCAGTCAGGTCCCCCCTCAACAGCCCCACCCGCACAACATTTTTTGATGTTGATGTGTGTTTTTTTATGTATAAATGTCTGTGTGGGCTTCATTTAAGAGCAGTTCTCGGATGCTATATTGATTTAAGAGGGAGGAAGTCCACATAGAATTGTTTGTGATGATATCTTTTGGAATAGAGGGCATTTTGTTATATGTTTTATACTCAAATTGAAAATAAAGTATCAAAAAAAACCCACAAAATATAAATGTTCTCTGTGCCTAAAGAGCATTTATCAGAAATAAAACAATTCTCCAGTATAGTATAGCACCTTTATTATTTCTATGGGACACAAACCGATTTTCATAAGACTATAGTCCCCGTGTCTCCAGTTTAATTACTAGATGTAGTGACTCCTAATACTGAATTTACTATACTACGTATGCAATCATGGTTACATGTGTTGCTTTTCATTTGTTTGTTTAAACATTATCTTTTCAAATTTATAGAAAATAACACTTCACAAAGTGTGGTTTTCATATTAATGTGTTTCCTATAAATACGTTTAATATTGGTGCAGCCAAACACATTTTAGGATTGACTATTCCTTAACCCAAACCTCTACTAAAAGTTGATTTATATAAGAGAATACATATTCTTTGTAGCAGACTGCAGAATCTAAAACCATTTTGACATACATTAATTCCGCATGTTCCTACTCCATACATCCAAGTGTGACAGGTACTGATTAATGTGCCTCATTACCAAAAATGGGTTATTGACGTGATACTTATCATATAGGTCAAGGTAAATGTTGTGGTATATTTTAAATGCCTGGCCGGTCCTGGTCTCCCCTTCACTTTGTCTCATGTGTCTTGGACTAGCAAGAATTTGTTTAACCTCAGGTATCTCCTGGGTCCACTCAGTATATCAAGCTGTTGAGCTAAATGGACAACACTCAAGGGATAGCAGGTGGCCTGCCTTGCCAATGTGATGCAGAATAATAAATGTAAGCCAGGAACACTTTGTAGTTTGGCATGGGTATTATAGCTATGATAACAACTTTGGAAACTCGCACTCTGAAATGCCTTGCCTCCTCCAAGCACTTCCAGGAACTGAATATCTTGCACTGACCATGATGCTCTTCCTTTACTATCTGATGCCAGATGTGTGCATGCATCACTTCTGTGATGTGCATGCACAGAGGTGAACATTCTTGTCACCAAGTTTAAAAAGGCAGCATTTCTGCTGAACTTAACTCTGCTGTGATCCTATTCTGTTTGTTCCTTGGCGTATTTTATGTGATCGCTTGATACTGAACCTGGCTTGTCTGACAACCCACTCTCCTGGCCCTGACTTAAACTTACCTTGGACTTTAACCCTGGGGAACAGTTAGTTAAGGTGAAACTAGCCCTTTTGTACATAGCATTCCACCAATTACAGCAAGCGTGATATCAATGGACACAATATAGATGCTAGAAGGTCAGTACTGGACACACATAATTTTGACTTTGTGGAATATGTTTTAACTGAAGCTGGCATGCCTGGTACTTCAGGTATTTAGGTGGTAACTTTCTTTTTTTCCATAGGGAAGGGGATGAGGGGTATCGCTCCACCAGACCACCTGTGAGACTGCGGGATCCTGTCCCTACCTAGTCAATATTCTAACTGACTAAACACTGAATACTCACCTTGAGATTAAACATTTTATTTTAAATACATTTAGACGTTATATTTAGAATAAGTTAGGGCCAAACCAAAAGTAACTGAGTTAGGTCGGCAGCTAAACTGTACTGAGGACCAGACCAAGTCACTCACATAGGAAATTTCCAGAGGTACTACATAAATAATACAATTGAAAGGAGAGGCATGCATGCTGTAAGTCAGTGAAAGGGGTCTGTTTACTAAAAAGTAAACTGTGGTAAGCTGGCAAAAAAACACATCAAACAGTAGATGTTAATAGCAGAGTTTGAAAAAAGTATCTAACTTACCTGCTTTTCTGATTCAGTTATTAATGACTCTTTTTTTGCAGTTCCTTTGTCAGCTCACCACAGTTCACTTTCAGTGGATTTACCACAGAGATCGTGTTCCACTCCCAGGCAATTAAATGGCATTCGGACTACGAGATGTCTACCCATAGGTCAGAATGGTTATATAACAATGTCAAAGGTACTATCTGGCTACAGATGATCTAATATATAAGAACATTAACAATCTGACTCATGATGCTGTTTAGAGCAGAATACAATATTCTGATTTAATTTGATCTCAAATTGATTGACAGAGACAAAGAGAAAACCAGATGAAATAGCAGGTTTCTATACTAATCTTCATTTGTGATTTTACAATTAGCCATCTCCATTAGCAAATGTCTATTTGGCACCCCGTGATCATCCAAATTATGCATTAATGTAAAGTATTTCACTAGAAGTCGAATGATAAATGACATCATTTCTCACATATCATATGGTGAAATAAAGTAACCTTCCTCCATATGACAATGAAGGCAACTGATTTTGCTCATCTGCAATATTGTCCATGTATACAAATGAGCGACTTGCACATAAATGTGCTACAACACAAAGACTAAGAATACATTTTACAATGGTCTCTGAGTTCTTCATTCAGTCACCAACCCATATACCATATGTCATTAAGCATTGCAGTCATGTCTCCATTTCTCTGGATCCTGACAAGTGATTTATTGACTATCATGGTGTGCTAGATCATGCGTAAAGCTTCCCGATGTTTTAGTCTATCATATATTACAACTGCACGTATTTAAATTATTATCTGAGATGCATAAAAAATGTGTTTTTTAGACCTAAAGCCAGAGAATTGAACTCTCTGATTTTTATTTTGATAATAAATTTACAATTCTTATCAAAATTACCGAGGGGTGAATGTATTAAGGTTCAGCTAACCTAGGACCAAGTCAAACTGTGCTACAAATTAAATCAACCTCGGAAATAATACCAAGTGACACAAACTAGTTTCGATTTAATAAATAATGAATCCATTGTTATATAAAAGTGCAGGAATTAAAAATGCCACCACAGCAAAACTGCATTGCCATATCTATGAGTCATTGACCCAGTTAATGTTAAATGCTATATTTGATTCTGGTATGGCCTAAAGCTGCCGTGTCATTTATACAGGAACAGTAAATTAATTTTCCAATTATGGAAGACTGCTTCGGGCACCTGTATCATTCGTATTTCTTGCCTGATATTATTCACATTTAAAAATACTGTCAAATTCTAAAAATATAAACTCTTTTGAAGAATACCTGTATTGCAAACACTTAATTCCTCTATAGATTGCTCATCTCAGGATCAGAAATAGGCAGACTCTGATCCTGCACCTGACGTATGTTCTGGGTTTTGTTCTCTAAATGATGGTTTAAATGTGCCCTGTACAAAAGTAAACTGAGGTAAACAGTGTTACAAAAATTAGACCAAAATAGCATAGTTGGAAAAATTCTCCATTTTTCAATGTCCAATTTCTTAAAAATTGAAGCAGCAGCAAATGTTGAGCAACGATATCCTTGGTGTGGTAAACCACCTAACAGCATACATGCCAACTTTCACAATCAGATGACCTGGAAATAAGGGGACGAAGCCAAAAACAGGCGAGGTTAAGTATTCCCACATGATGTAGAGTGCTTCCATGAAACTGAATTCCAACCTCTGAGTACCAGTTTTGGTACTCAATGGTGCTCAATTCTTCAGCATTTAGACAGTGTATAATTGACATATATACACATTTTAAATCCAATGCTGCCTGTCCACAGTGCGGTACACTGAATTATACAATACACTGTACATAGGCTGTAGGAAAGTCAGGACAGACTCAAGTTTGACATGACAGGACCCCAAAAAACAGGACTGTCCTGGCAATCTCAGGAATCATACAGAGGTTAACTAATCTCCTGCTTTAAAGATGTCAAGTAAACTAGGTGGAGTGCTGAAGATTGTCTGTCTGTGCTCTTTCCAATATCTTCCATCAGCATATGAGTATGCCTTGTGGTCCCTTTTCACTGCAGTCTTTTTAATTATAACGTCCATTTCACCCTAATTTCTGATTTTATATACATTTTATTTTGTATATATAAGACAAACAGACTCATAGTTCTTTCTTTATGCCTCATGCGTTGTACGATCTTTTCTTTCCACAACAGATATTTATTTCACATTCAGCTTAAAATAACATATTTTAGTTTGTACAAGTTTTAATTCTACACTTCATTGTGCCAAATGCTGATTACTCTTTTGCTATCTTGTTCAATTTGGTTCTATAGCCCAAATTTGCCTCCCATCTGTAAAGTGGTTTTGTAGCAAGCAAATGTCAGCCTGCTATAAATGGAATTTGGTATCATTAGCTACAATGTTGTCATTTAATTGTTTGAGGAATCCAAATTAAAATAAATAGTGGTGCGGCACAATGATGGCTTAAATCAAGTGCCCTGTGCAATAATGGTGCTTACATGCAAAACTGCATTGAATGTCTTTGGTGGAACAATATTCAGAGAACAGAGGCCAAGACTGTCACCTGGTCCAGAAAGGATGTTGTTAGATTGTGTTAGGTTGGGTGAGCTGTCAGAATAAGATAAATGGAGCTCAGTTGTGCCATTAACCTGTGACATTTTTGACAGTACAAGGCTGTGTACTATGGAAAAGCAGAATATTTACTCTCTGATTTTCTCCTCATAATGTGAAGGAGGAAAAGTAGACATCAGGAAAAGTTTGAGAAATACAGGATAATAAATAATATAAGTGCTGGTAGACACGCTGTTTAATTGTACAAGAATGTGAAGAACTATAAAAAAAGAAATTCCAAAACAAAATACTTAAATTGTCATATATCATGATGTATTCAGAAAAAAATGACAAAACCCATCAGTCAACGATTGATTTATGTTCTTGTCATATTAACTTTAAGTAACTAGCTGGAGATGAAAGACTAAGCAATTACGTATTGACAGCGGCACAGACCGCTGCTATTGTTTAAGTCTTCAATTGTACTGCACAGTTTCTAAAGTGCTATCTTTGCAGTAAAAGAAGTCTTGCAAACATAATAATTAAGTTGTAAGGGCTTATTTTTTTCTTTATCAAGGACACTTAAAATGCCACACTTGGCAATGCTTGTTAACAGACAAACAGCAGTCTTTCAGTATTCAAATGTTATGGATTGTAGCTATTTTATTTTTTAATTACACTTGGGCACTATGTTTTTGGCAAAACTAAACATATGTGTAATGATATATAGCTTAATTACAATATAGAAAAAGCAGTATAAAATAATTATTTTATAATACATATATTTTAGTTCCAGTTTGTAGCAATAATACATAGTATTGCGGTTATTTATATGAACGGGAATTTTGACTGCTCCACTTTTAGAACCTTGTCCCACAACTGACCTTCATGAATAATCCCCAATGTAGTTATATTTTGAAAAAGGCCTACATTCTACCATTCCAATTGCAATTATACATTATTACCGTGTTCAACTTTAACCACTTCCCACGTTACCATGTGCTAAGTCACTCTCAAAAACATGGGCCAAGTCCCCATCTGGACATCACTACAAAAATGCCCTTAAGCTATCCAATGAGGGCATAATGGGATCCCCTCTCTCAAAGTGAGAACTGGTTACATTTAACGAAAGATCGGGCATGCCCCCGCAACGTCACCTGTGATGTCAGTGGGATTGAAATTTACCAGCAGAGACCCACAGGGTTTTTAAAGACTGTGATCATATTTCTGCTTTGATGTCCCTGGGACTTGATCACTCTGTGTTCCAGGAACGCAAAATCACACTTTTGGGGGTTTTGTCCTTGAGGGAAAAAAATCATTAGTTCTTTATGGATTAATGCAAATTATTTAAATTGTGTTTTTTATTTTTAGAGGATAATGAAACTGTTTTGCAACTTGGTTGTCAGTGTAATAGAAGCATAAAATGTCAGTGTAATGGAGTCTTTAATGATATATATTTAAATAAAAGTAAAAGGTATGAACACCAATATAAATGACAAAAAAAGTTGCATTAAAAAAATGATAAACCACATCTAGCTTTTAAAATCCACACATATACTTTCTGCAAGCTCATACTTGTCTTGCTTTTTCTAACACTTTATGTGTTTTCTGGTCTAGTTTGTAGATATAGATTTTAAGTTAGCGAGCAGGGCTCTGTCTTTCCGATGTATCAGTCTGTTTCTTTTTGTAGCTTTAATGAAACTGCTCTTTAACAAGTGTTACATAAACTGTTGGTGTTATATGAATTCTGTAAATGTTAATGTAAAATATGTAAATACACGTTTTGGTAATCACTATATCCACTCTCCAATTCCTATGGTTCTGAGAGTCCAAGATGTTTCTGTGTCACAACATGGAAAGCTAGATTTCCCCAGCCAATGATACGTCTTCCTGCAGAGCAAAGAGTGTCTTGACTAGCACTCATGAAATCAGTTCTTACCATATATTGTGACGTGCATAATTGCGTACTATGTTCAAATACAGTGTCTTTCAATGAGCCTTCTCACTCATATGGACTTCATACCCAATTATCATTTCAATTACCATGGCAACTCAATGCTAAACTAAAGGGTGACATTGCTTTCATATTGGTACCTGGTGTATTGGTTGACTTTAATAGTGTCCATTGGTGTTATTGAATTGTATTTTTCAAAGAGCATTGCTAAAACAGACAGACAGAAAGATATTTTATGTTATGTTGAATAGATATGGTGTCTCCTTATTTTACATGATTTATATATAAATATATAACACTATGAATTAAGAAACAATTGTTGAAAAATACATAGCAAATATTCAGCAATGTCTCTCTTTCATGAGGTACTTCAACAGGTTAATGAAGTATCTTTAAGTGGATTCTTTAGAATGAGCTGGAGCTTCCAATGGAAAAAGGATAGAAAATAATCATTCTAAGTAACAAAACTGAAAGTTGTATGTAGATGTTTTATTGAAAACATATTACGTAGAGATGTATATATACACAGATGGTTACATTTTTCCACATTTATACTGGTTGGATGAATTGAAACAAAAACTTTATACAATAAAAAAAAAATAAAAAAAAAATGAGCTGGTGCTTATATTCAATATATAAATTATAAGAGCTTGAAGTACTGTGAAGCAAAATGATTTCTCTCACATATCCTGTATTCTTTAGGTCAATGTCATTCAGTTTCATTGTTTTGTTTCAGTTACAATGGTTGATGGGCTCTATAGATTTAAAACACATATAGTACGACAGTATGCTGATGAGCTGTCTTATGGAAACATCAAACTTCTTACAAATAAATCATTGTTCATTATGATACATATCGAAATAACAGACATGCAATATAAAGCAGTGCATATCGTTAGACTGCATGACCTCTCTTGCTATATAAAGTTCCAAAGTATGTATTTAACCACTGCATTCCATTAGGGAAATAGCTTTTAAAAAGGTTTCTATTGAACACTAGAGAGAATATTGTACAAATGCAGTACTGCAGATAGAAATTAGCAAGAACAAAATGCATTTTCAGAGAAAGAACAACTAAGCTAAAACTCAGAACCTATTTGCTGTAAACTAATCATGATAAAAAAAAATTGCTCATTTAAAGTACATTCAATCTGACTCTGGAAACATGCCTCATGTTAGACAGCTAGTTTACATAAACTGTCAGAAAGACAATATCAGATGTGCTACTGTTAAAGGATAAGAAATATGCACACGGCAGGTAAAGAACTACAGTTTACCCCCAACATTTAATGGCTGGATTTTCAACAGCTATAGAATCTGTACAGTTTTCAAATGTAAGAGTCATAGTTCAGATTGATTCACTGTATGTATAAATTAATGGTCAATCTATTTTTGTCAGTATCACTCTTAGCTTAGTTTATTTATTATGAATTATAAAACCCAATATTACAAAAGTTACTCTTCTACACATCACATTGTATCTACTGTATATACAGTATATTAATAGTATAGTCTTCTTTCTGTATACAATGTAATTACCTATAATTAATTGGTATCTGTGGCAATATTAATTGAAAGTCAAATGGCCGCACATATAAGAAATGAGGTAGTTGTCATATTAAAATGAATGAGTCTTTTTAATAAGCTGTAATGTGGGTATTTTGATTCAACTACACATGATAAGAATACTTTAATAAAGAAAGTATCCACAGATAAGAGAAATAATAGAGCTAATACATGTGTAGCACAGTGCTGGGATGCTTATTACTGATTAATTACTAGATGTCCAATAACAGTTACAATAAACTAGTTAGTCACAATATTAATGCTAAATTATAATGTTAAAGGTTCACAAGAATAACATTCAACCTTTCCACTAAAGAACAAAATTACTATTTTCATTGTACAAATAGTATGTACTGCGAAAAATCATACAGTTATTTTTAAGTGGGGTGTCCCTATGCTCTGGAGGCGGTAATAGATTGCCTCAACATAGAGGCAATCGGTAGCTGCCGGGCGGAGGGTAAGACAGTAGTGTGATTGCTCAGATGAGTAATTACCACTGCCTTTTCAGATTAATATTTGTAAAATATTTTTACAAATATTTATCTGACCAGTTTAGATCTGCCTCCCTTCCTCATTTATGTTTTAGTGAGGGAAAGAGACATATCAGTGTTGTAAGAGATAGTTAAAATAAAATAAAATGTAATACAAGTATGAGAAAAAAGGGCTTTCACAAAAGCCGTTCCCTGTGGTTAACTCCTTCTCTGCCATTCATCACTACATAAGCAGTGATCTTGCACAGCAGCACATTTTGTTGCTGTCTGCCTTTTTTAGGGGTTCATTTGTTTGTATTGTAATTTATTACAGTACTACAATGGAACTTCTAAGAGCTATTACCCGCTACCTTGCCATAGATCACTGTTTAGTCATTGATCAGTTTGCAGATGCATAGTTTTGCTGTGTGCATATTTTAGATTTTTTTGTTACACCCGCTAGGGGTTAACATTACAATTTTTAAGGTTTACAGACACCCGATTTTACACAAAGTCAATGGGTATTTCATAAACCGACAGGAAACACTTAATTCCTGGATGCGCACCACAATTCAACTGTTTTATATAATAACATTCAGTAATAGCAGGGGCCAAAAGGCACAAAATAACAAAATTAAAAGAATTCAATAATAACAGGACCAGCAAGTCTGTACACATTTTCCTTTGCAATATTAAAGTTCACATAGCTAAATAGTATATGAAAATAATAAAGTTCAACTTTTTCCTAATCATTGAAAACCACTGTTGACCTTTTCCTAATCCTTAATTAACCTATGTTGATCTTTTATTATAATACCATGGCAAGCAAATATTTAAAGCACAAAAAAAACTGATCAACCTAATTTTGTTACATTACTTTGGGGGCTATATACTAAAAGGTGAGTGTTAGGTGAATTGAGCTGAGATGAACATTTTATCTCACCAATTTAGATATACACTGTGTATAGACAAAACTGGTGAGTTTGCTTAGCAGGGGAAACTCACTTGGTTTGTCCCTGCATGATGTATAGTTAAAATCTCACCTCAGCTCACCTGCAACCCACCTTTTAGTGAATAGTCCCCTTTTGCTTCCCCCAAATAAGCCATTACAATAGTAGTAACATAAGAGAACAGTAAACAAATCCTGCTAGAAGACATTGCACAAACTGTTAACCAAAGCTACAGGTTCCTTTAAGACTAGAATAGTATCCTATTTATTTATCCTCACATTCATCAAAATATGGCAATATTTCAGTATTCCAAGAGTTCTTTAAAAAGCCACTTGATTAAAAAAATAGCTAAACTGTTTGCATTTTGGATTAAGACACATTTTACTGTACAATTATATTAATATTCATGTAGTTCATTTTTTTAGTTCTCAAAAGTAACTAGTATAATAAAAGTTTACAGTATATTAATATAAGAATATAGTATATAACACACAAGCATCTATATTTTACCTTATTTAACAATATCTCATTCACATCTGTGTTTTGGTCCAGAGCATAATTATGTCATATTAAATTAAAAGGGATTTTAACCAGATCTATACCAAGCCTTCAATTTGGCCCTGTTTTGTAAGAATAGTTCATATTGCCTACCCTACATGCTTTATTTTTAGGAGCTCAGAATATTTAGTGTACCAGTATGATATAGACATCCAAAGCAATACTGGCAATAATGAGTGTTTATAATTTGATATCATGCAGTGGTGTCCAAAATGTGTCCCGCAGGTCAACTGCGGCCCTTTTGACAATAAGGTGAAGCCCATCTGACTTAACAGCCCATATTCTCATTTTCCCTATAAATGTATACTTAACAAGCTATTCTTTTTAATTACTGTAAATAAAATATTAACACACGTGCATTTTTATTGCACAGCCCATTTTAGAAAAAACTTGGACGCCTCTGATGAAATGTGTTAGTTAATTAGTTTGTGTAAATAATTTACTTTATCCATGTTGTAATTAAGTATTCTAATTGCATAAACAGCTGACTACAGGTTGCAAAGTCACCTAAGAAAGTTTCTCTCTTTGGCAATTTGTAATGCTGGCAGCTATTGCAACATTACACAGCAGACATATCCTGACTTCACGTCTGCAACATTTATCTTATGTGAATTTTCATATCAACATTAGAAACTTTATGTATGTTAAATATGAATCTTACTTTGCTGGGTGGACTTAGAAGTCCATGACTAGAGGCGTCTACTAACTAACAAATGAATTGTCTTGAACTGATAAATGTGTTTCAAAGCTTAGGTATAAATAGGAGTTGGAAAAAATTATCTAATCCAGCTATGTCGTTCTTTGATCATGGGCTTTCAGAGGGGGAGGGACAGAACATGTGGCTCCCCCCTGGAAATTCAAACATGCCTACTAGAGCAGTAAAAAGGCAGGGAGAAACAGTGGGTTGTTTAGGCTAGGGTGACTAGACATAGAGAGCAGAAAAAATACATGGCAGGCAGGTGAGTACAGCAAAAAATCAGCTCATCCTGTTATAGTTGTTGTGTCTGCTCTCGTTCTCTCCCTCTAGGAGCTGGCCCCCTCCCCATTCACTCTAGCTGCTGCTTCCCATGCATAGAATGCCTACCTGGGCAGAGATAAAAGGTAGTGATTTCAAACATGTATTGCATCAAGTATTAGTTAACACTCTAGTTGTTGAGACTAGTCTGGTATATTAAGCATCAGGGGAATGTGAGTGCACAAGAACTGTAGTCCCAAAGATTAGCTATTATATCATTATGCATTGGTGATGTAGCTGCTGGGGAATGCACAGCACATGATTATCAGCCATCCATTTGGTTGACTGAACTTGAGAAATGTAATAATAGCACCTGGAGGTAAGCCACCACTACTGCATAACTACCAAGTGTCCTATTTTGAATCTAACTCTTTAGGCACTTTTACAATAAAAGGGGGATTCAGGTGAGATAAGGGGAATTGAGGTTTCAGCTCACCAATTTAGCTATACATTGTGCAGGAACAAACCTAGAGAGCTTCCCCTGGTTAGAAAACTTGCCAGGTTTGTCCCTGCACCATTTATAGCTAAGTTGGTGAAATGAAATGTTCATCTCACCTCAACTCACCTTTTGGTGAATAGCCCACATAATGTCCTTTTTACGAGCCTCTGACTACCCTCTTTTTTGTAATACTGAAAAATGCTAGCTGTATTTCACAGAGTTACACTGCACTACACAACAAAACAACATAACTTTTGTTGACTGCAACTCCCATGATGTTGCGCACACAGCATTGTAAATTAATTATGTGGATAGTAGCTAAATGTTGTTGGGGGAAATGTAACTGGGGCTTTGGTGCAGACATTATATGTTTTATTAATTGAAGAGAGAATTACAGGTAACTGAGATGTCAATTTTAAACTTAAGGCCAAAGTAGCCAAGTTAGAAACATGTTTCCATTCAACTGGATTAATAGTGGCTAATTTTCACCAATCAGGCACTAATAGGTGAGGTGGAAAAAATCTCTAACTTGCCTATCCTTGCAACTTAGCTAGTAATGCTATTGTTTGTTAATGTAGTATTTCCACTAGAAACTTTATTTATCTCTGAGTACCAAATGCTTCATAATGTATGTATAGTTTGGCACTGCCAACTAAAGATGCCACAAAATACTTTTCCATCTAGTTAGCAACATAATCTACAATTTCATGGATGCTTGTCTACTGTATTATTATAGCCATGAAATTATAAATGATTCTGTGACCTAGATAGTTCCTTTCCATAACAATTCCCACCTTTGCACCCCAACCACAATGATGAACTTTACCCTAACTCTAAACCTAGTCCTATTTCTAACCCTAACATAACTCTTACCCTTATCCAAGATGATAATCCTAACTGTATTTTTTTCAGTTGTAATGTTGCTGACTGTCGCTAGAGGCAGTCCAGCAACTTCAACAAATCAACAGAAGTGGTGGTTCACTGCTTCCGAAGCTCTTGTCAACAACAGGGCAGTGCAATATAGGAGAGGCAGATAACTTTCCGGTATGGCACATAGGAACATTCCTGGGAGCAATCCCATATATACGTTGAGGAGGGCTCCTCAGTGTTGCCTAATTGCATTGCCTGATTGCTCCTAATGGAGGCATCATGGCAACACCATCTGATCACTAGGAGTGATTACTGGTCAATGGACATTTATTCACAGGACTTACATGTACGTCCTGTGTGTTGAAGGGGTTAATTTTAAAATGTATGCGTTAGCTTTACTGGTAGGATTTTTATTTCTGTGTTTTATGTTACATATCAAAGAAATTGACTTTGATCCTTAAATTACAACTGTACATTTTGCATCTTAGTTTTTTTTACTCATTTCACAAAAATATCTTTGCAGTAGACAAGAGAGCAGTTGTATTAATCTGTATTTTAAAACCCATTTAAAGTTTTCATAAAAATTGAATTAGCATAACACAAAAGTACTTTCAATTTACAATAACTTTTTAAAATTGGCTGTAAATAGCACTGTGCTGTGTACTGACAAATTTAATGAATCAGGTGTGGATTTCCTTCAAGCCACAGGACTATGTATAAAGTTGGTATTGTTTGGAGGGAGGACAGGAGCGCCATAGTTAAGGCCAATGGATTATTTTGCAACCTGGAAAATCATCTATATTTAGTTTGGCTGGACTGTGTATGGTGAGGAAATCTGAAATCAAATAGAACACTAGTCAATAATAAGTATTTTGCAGGTGAGTTGGGATGAGACAGACATTTAATCTCACTGACTTAACCATGCACTGTGCGGGGACAAATCTGGCATGTTCCTCCTGTAGAGTTAGCCCTGCATAATGCAAAGTTTAAAACCTTTACGTATTTGGATATTTAAAAGATATAGAAATTATGTTTTTTGGAAAGACGGAACGCTCCAGAAAAACTTTTAATCAGACAGAAGGCAATTCCTATGGAGCACCATTTAGAAACAATTCCCATTTACTCTGGGAGTTAATCGAAGATCAGTCAAGTTGTGATAATTGGTGCACAGTAACCTCGGCCGATCACTTTGTATACCCTTTTGCATTAACAATACTGATGGTTTGAGGAGAAGCCGTCATTAGTTGTCTTTGCATTTGTGTTTTTTGTCTACAGGGAAAATCACCAACTGGCAGTTGACAATGAACAATAACCAGTGATGTGATGCCAACCTATAGCTGACATGACATCATTGTTATACCAGCGGAGGAAATGATCAGGATATTGGCAGCATGCCACACAATTGTTGTACGCACACACTGACAAAAAAAATGGGTCTATTATACTAAAATTTGACTTTGGAGGTTGACTTTCATTTTGAGCCTCAAGTTTTACTTTTTTACTGAAAGTAATGGGAGGCAAAGAAACCAAAGCTAATTTTGAGACTAAGTCAAATGTAGGTGCCGAATTTGACTTAGTCTCAAAAATAGCTTTGATAATTTCACCTGCCTTTGCATTTAATGGGGTAGATTCGAACCTGTGTTGGGTGTCGAATTTGACTTCAAAATCTCAAGAGTATCAAAATGAAAGTCAACTTCCAAAGTCAAATTTTAGTGAATAGACCAAAGAAAGGGATGGTCGCGGAACCAACTCTCTCTGCTGCCACAGCGCTCCGTGAGATAGAAGCTCAATAGTTTTGCTTTTGCAAAGAAAAACTTTGGATTTAGCCTATCTTTAATGCTCCATCTACTGAGATTAGTGGTAAAATATATGCAGCAGAATAGGTTAAATACCACCTTTTCAAAACAATAATAAAGGCAAAGGTTAAAAATGCTCACTAATGTGGCCTAATAACTACAACACAATCTTAAATAGAATCATCAGAGTGTAACAGGATAAAGTTTAAATTTAACAACCAATTGTAATCCAGGATTACGAGAGGAACATTTTTCATTCAATTGAAAATTTGGCATACAAAAATGCTCAAAGTAAATATATTAAGGGTGGTCAACCTTAAAATGTAATGTACTAAATTATTAAAAACAAGAGATTGACAGAATGTAATATATGTATAACATTTTACCATAACATTTTACCAGTGGGTTGAAAATGCCACAGCACAAAAATATAACCTTGCTTATAAGAAATTGCTATGAAAAATGAATTGATTTTATTTATTGTTTGTAATTTAAGAACAATTCAGTCATTGGTGATCTAATAGAAAAATGTGACGTCCTACTGATAAATCATTTTTGCAATCTAATTTATTTGACAATGGAAATAA
The DNA here is from genome assembly GCA_036172795.1 of Pelodytes ibericus. NCBI lineage: Eukaryota > Metazoa > Chordata > Amphibia > Anura > Pelodytidae > Pelodytes > Pelodytes ibericus. Next base: position 97,468,436 of record CM069863.1, read on the forward strand.
TGTAATTCATAGGCATATAAAATGTATGCTTCTGTTAATTCACTAGTAATTAATTTGTAGCATTAATTTTCTGTTTCTCAAAGTTTAAGTATATGATTTTAAAGTCGCCGTGCAAGCTAGTGTTAACGTGCAGTGACTGATTTAATAAAACCAGATGGGGATTAGACTGGATGATTAAACATTGAAATGACAGAAGAAGGAACTAATAATCTTTTTAATTTTCTCTTTATACAGGTTCACTGGCTCTGTATAAATGATCATTTCTAAACTCAATTGTAGCATAAACTCTCCAACTATCCCCGTTTCTCCTTAGCGGCACACTTTACAATTTTTTAAAATTATTTATTGTTTAAGAATTTCTTAAACAATAAATATTGTATATTATAATTTTATGTGTGAGTGCACTAGTCAGTGGCATGAATAGAACCCATTGTGCCATGGTGGCAAGGTTGTCACTTGGACTATGTAGCACATCACCACATGATACTGCCAGTACAGTACAACCTCACTGTCCACATACTAGCTTTTGTCCACATATTATTGTCACAATGGTTGCAGGAACATTGCATATGTGTTAAAACAGCCTAGGTCACCAGGTGTAAGACAATGGCAAAAAGTTGTGTCACCAAGGGGTTAAGGAGCCATTTGAATCATCAGAGTGCTACCTGAATAACCCAGTTCTAGTACAAATATACTCTAAAATCTCCTTCCACAAATTAAAGCACAGTTTGAGCTAGCATTTGATTATCCGGCACAGTTTTACATCGCAGATGGTTTTAATACAGCACCGCCATAGGAGGTACCCATGTTCTCTGCAATAGCGATTTTCATACTGATGGCACAAAGTATTATAATGCAAGCACTTGTGACTGGTTTTACTAAGGAATTTGGAAGATGTTGTGGCCAGTCTAATACATTCTACCAACCACACTAAGCAATATTCATGCAATTCAGTTTCTCCCCCTCTCCAACACTGTTTACCTGACTGAAACCTACTGACTACAAGCTAAGGGCGGTACTGAATTATATACACTGGCAGACAAAGGTAACACATTCATTACCAATGATGGGGGCGTATTTCTTAAGGGCAAATTCATTTGGGATATAGAGTTAAATAGACTGAATGCAGAGACACTGATAATGTCCAGTGATCTATCATGCCTATCATCCTCAGCCAGGTTTTTATATGGGGGCTGTAATGCTTTGATGACATGACTGACAGGGAGCTAACTTATAATGCTCTTGTAGACACTAGGATACCCAATAGTGAAACACATTGTCTGATGACATCATTAGGTTAACATGAAATCCCATTAAAATTCTTATTGGTTGCCGCTGGGGCGAAAAACCTAAGAATTCTTAAGCAGAAAACTGAAAGGGGGCTATCCTGAAACTCTGCAAATGTGCAATTTTATTAAGTGTAAGATTTTCATATGTCATGTAATGCAAAATATAAAATATGCATTTTAGGTACTTTGAAAGTAGTTTAATATGCATTACCATGTGTGTGAGCCATTTTAGGCAATGGACAGTCCAGTAAAGGAATATAAATAACATACCTATACTTTGTGTTAGTGGAATATACATTTGTTTACAATTTACATTTGTTTTGCTGTCTCATATTTATATCACTCACTATTATATCCATTTTCTCTCAGACTGTGCATTTACTTTTAGTTGTTGATGCAACATATAAATATTTGTTATACCGTATTTGCTCGATTATAAGACGACCCTGATTATAAGACGACCCCCCAAACTTTGGATATTCCATTAGGAAAAAAACTAAAAGCCTGAATATAAGACTACCCTATAGGAAAAAAGTTCAACTTGTATATATTCACATGTAAATTGCGTTTTTAATAAAAAATAATGATTTGAAAAAAATGCATTTTTATTTCCTTTTATGTGCCAATGCTGCCTCTCTCTTTCCCTTGCCCCCAGATTTCTCTCTCTCTCCCCCTTAGTGTTGTCTCTCTCTCCCCCTCCCTTTGTCTCCCCCTTGATCCCCTTGTCTCTGTCTCTTTCCCCCCTCCCTCCCCTTGTCTCTGTCTCTTCCCCCCCTCCCTCCCCTTGTCTGTCTCTCCCCCCCTCGTTTCTCTGCCCCCCCCCCCTTCTTACTCTGTCCCTCCCTCCCTCACCTGTTTCTTGTGGGGGTTCCCTCCCTCACCTGTTTCTTTTGGGGGCTCCCTCCCTCACCTGTTTCTCCCTGGTGGCTAGTGGGGGCAGCCGAGGGATGTCTGCGCGATACGTGCAGACATCTTCCATGCTGCCCGACACGGCAGTCTATTATGACGGACAGCTGGTCAGTCATAATAGACTGCCGTGTCGGGCAGCATGGAGGATGTCTGCACGTATCGTGCAGACATCGCTCAGCTGCCCGATTCTCCCTGGTGGCTAGTGGGGCAGCAGAGGATGTCTGCGCGATGAGCACAGACTCCCCTGCTGTCGCCCGGCTCTGCTGGGGACCTGGATCCCAGTCTTATAGTCTGACCTTAATTTGAGGTCAGATTATTAGAAGACCTCGACTATAAGACGAGGGGTAATTTTTAGATTTTTTTTTCAGAAAAAAACCTTGTCTTAAAATCGAGCAAATACGGTACTTTATACTAAGACTGTAAATACTGTTTAAGTGGGGGATTCCTTTAAAATTCAATTTGGCAGAGAAGAGTGTATCAACGGATTTTTGTTTTTTATTGATCTATTATTTTTACTATATCTTACTACCCCCAAATTGTGACTTACAAAAACCTGATGATTTTTCTATTCTAGAGCTGTTTAGTACTCTTGCAAGTAGATTTAGTTGTGTAACTCCTTGTACATCTATATGGTCAACAGCAAAAGGAATTAAGGTATGCAATCAAAATATGCACATATCGTTCAATAGCTAAGTTACATAAAACATTAATTTCTATGAAACAAATCAATTCAATGATGGGTAGCATTCCAAGTGGAGATGAAATTACAGTACACTTAAGCTGTTTTTAATTAAATTGTACCTGTCAGTATCTGTAGAAAACACTTTTGATATTAGTATATATATATATATATATATATATATATATATATATATATATATATATATATATATATATTAAATATTCATTTTGAAGCTCTGATTATAAGTGTTTTTAAACATTTTAAAAACTTAGGGAAGCTTGGTGACTGTATGGTCCCTTTAAGAAGTATGCCAGTGGAGCTATAGTGAAAGTGAATGCAAGAATGGATTTGAACAGGTATGCAAACACAAATGGTAATGTGAACAGTACGTAGACAGGCCGACAGTGAGCAGATGGTGGAGCCAGAGCCTTGCAATAGATACACAAAATGTTGGTGCTGGAGTAGAAGAGGAAGCACCATACATGCTGAATATTCAAAGGTAAATAGTTTGTTTCAAGCAGATTAAACCAGGACAAAAAGGGAACCTTTTAATAGCAAATGGTCATTTTAAGGTTTCACCTCTCATTAAAGATTGCCAAATCGTTTAACAATGCATTTTTTTCTGACACTGAAAGGTTCAAGATAAGATTTATTTTAAATAAAATAGTGAGTTGTATGCTGTCATGCTGGAATAAAAATGGTCTTGCACACTCCACAGAATAAATTCTCACTGCTTCAGAGTGTGTGCTCTACACCACTCTATCCAATGCTTGGCATTGTACTTGGTGATGTAAGGCTTGCATGCAGCTGCTCAGCCATTGAAACCCATTCCATAGAGCTCCTGCTGCACAGTTTTTGTGCTGATATTAATGCCACTGGAAGTTTGGAACTCTTCAGCTATGCAATCATAAAAGTACTGTAGACTTTTACGCACCATGTGCCTCAGCACTCGTGGCTGAGTTGCTGCTGTTCCTAAATGCATCCACTTTCCAATAATACCACTTACAGTTAACCATGGAATATCTAGCAGGGTTGAAATTTCACTAACTGACTTTTTGCAAAGGTGGCATCCTTTCACAGTACCATGCTTCAATTCACTGAGTTCTTCAAAATAATATTTTTTTTTTCACAAACGTTTGTAAATGCAGGTTGCATGCACGTATATAGTGTGTATATATCACATACATATATGTATATATGTATATATAGATAGATAGATAGATAGATAGATAGATAGATAGATAGATAGATAGATATATGTATGTATATATGTATATATATATATTTATTTATTAATATATACCGTATTTATCGGCGTATAACACGCGCCGGCGTATAACACGCACCTAATTTTAAGAAGGAAATTTCAGGAAAAAAAACTTAAATTTCAAATAAAGAACTTTGAAGCCCATTTTAATATGCCAGGATATTGCCCCCAATATGCCATTTAATATGCCAGGATATTGCCCCCAATATGCCATTTAATATGCCAGGATATTGCCCCCAATATGCCATTTTAATATGGCAGGATATTGCCCCCAATATGCCATTTTAATATGCCAGGATATTGCCCCCAATATGCCATTTAATATGCCAGGATATTGCCCCCAATATGCCATTTAATATGCCAGGATATTGAACCCAATATGCCATTTAATATGCCAGGATTTTGCCCCCAATGTGGCATTTTAATATGCCAGGATATTGCCCCAAATATGCCATTTTATATGCCAGGATATTGTCCCCAATATGCCATGTAATATGCCAGGATATTGCCCCCAATATGCCATTTAATATGCCATGATATTGCCCCCAATATGCCAGGATATTGCCCCTTAGTATGCTCGTTATGCCAAAATTATCAACATTTTAGTTTTTGCCTCCATTTTTCATGATCTGAACTCAAAGATCTAAAACTTTTTCTATGTACACAAAAGGTCTATTTCTCTCAAATATTTTTCACAAATCTGTCTTAATCCTTGTTAGTGAGCACTCATTTTTAAAGTTTTTAACTAATCCATGAAAAATTGTGTAATTATTATAATAATTTAGCATTGTGAAACACTTTCCACATTAAAGAATGTACACTTAAAGTTTGAGGAGAAGAAAGAACTTATGATAAAGACTTACTGTACTGTACAGGCCTACTTATGCATATAGGCATATACACAGGGGTTCAATGTGAAAAATATATCTTAAAGGTTTAGATCCAGATAAGTTTCAAGATATCTGCCCATATAAAAGCACACACAATCAAATAAAGCAAGAAAGCAGCCATGGCAGTCTACAGGCTTTTTAGATTGAAGAGGAAGTAAATTCCAAGATGTAAAAACTAAGTGGTCACGTTTGCCATCATCCTACTCATTAAATGACAGCTGCTGTCTCTTAACATGGTGTGAGGCCTGTACAGGGATGTATGTTTTGCTTTAAGGAGATGCAGAAAACCACCTTTAAATAAATCAGTGAAAAATAATACACCTTGAGTATTTAATTAGAGTCTGAAGCAAATGACATCAATATGAATGTCAAGTTGTCAACAGAAAGTCAATGTCTTAGGTCCAGAGGGTTATACTGTCTGCTACTGTTTGCTGGACCAAGTGTGGTTTTTGCCTGAGGTACTTTCAGCAATATACAACACATAATTAAGTCTGGCGAAATAAAATAGCAATGAAGTTAAGGTAGAAAAAAAAACATATAACAAGAAAGAGCGAAAGAAATCACTTATTTAATAGGATTAATCATAGAAAATGCTTAGTGTCAGCATGCTTATAGCACAGTATGTTACAAGAAAAACTGCAAGTTTTCTCACAACAACTTTTGTATCCGTTGATCTTCCCATAAAGCTATGAAAGCTATGCTGCAAAAACCAAAATCACTGTTTTTAGGACAGAGATGTTGGGCCAGACAGTTATGACTGGTAATGACTTTACAGTCTGCAAAATCTCACAACATCGACTCAAGGGTTTTAAAATAAATGTACTTGGAAAAGAAGAAGGTGAACTATCAAGATCAAAAACCTAGCGTTTTTTTAGTCCTGACCTACAAATTATAATATGGAATCATAAATCACTGTGTGTTTGACAGCTCAAGGAGTTTATAACTTTAAAAAATTGATAGGGTGTTGGACATTGGGTCAGTCAGGAGTTCAACAGTGCAACGCCTGCTATAAAAAAATAATCTTTTCAAAAACAAATGACAATTATTATTATTAATGTTAAAATAAGTATCTATGCATATTAAAGACATTCCCTGAAGAGTAAAACCTCAGAATGTTTCTTGACATGCACAGCACTGCTTTCAGCATTGATTAATGTAGCATACACAGACAACAGCAGCTCTCCAAAATGATGGTATATCAGACACTAATAAAGGTCCAAGAGATTTGCCTCACAGTCTTTGACTGCTGATTGTTGGTTTTCTGGGACGGCATATTAAAACCTTGGTCCTGAGGTTTCTTGCCCTGTTCAACCCCCCCTCCCCCCTCCCCGCCCCCCATTACTTTACCCTCCTTTTAGTGTTTAATCACGGCACACTGGCTAGCTAAATCCACATCCATGCATTTTAAGCTCTTTAAACAACGGGTGTAAAAGAAATTGACAGTTATACTAATACACTATACCATATAAGCTTGAAAAATGTGAGACAATATAAACATTAGAAAAAATTAGCTTTATTTAATTCATCATAACCTAACTCATTTCAAATGAAAAGAAAATGTGAGTTAGTTTTTAAATCAAAAATAATTATTTAAAACACAATATTTCACATTTACATTGCTTGCAAAATAATTAGTGTAAATCCCTAATCTGTTTCAAGCCCCCATGAGGCTGATGAGAAATGAATAAATTTATACTGTTTGATAAGACAGATTGCAAGAGAATATACTCTTGCAGATTTATTAAGCTCCATGGATCAGTATAATAGCAAATCAGTCTCTGAAAATAATTATTTCATTAACACAGGTATTACCAAAGTAAAAAAAAAAAAGAAAAAACGCAGTGGTATATCACATTATGTAAAAAAGAATAAAAGCCACTGTGCAGAAGGAACAAAAATATGATTCCCAAACCCTTTGATGTGTATACTTCTCTAAGATAGCAAGATACTTTGTCACATGCGGTATAGGGTTAGAAGAGATGCTTTTTCTTAGATTTCCATTTTAGGAAACTAGCGCATAAGTTTTCACATGCAATAATCCATCTGCGCTTAAAAACTGTTTTTTCTGTCTTGCCAGTTTGAAGTTGACATCTAAAATGAAAGTACATCTCCAAAGACTCTTTTTTAGAAGTTAACAATGGCTTTCCATCATGGGGTATGTGATGTGTTATCAGAATAGTTCTCTAACTGATTGAGTATGGTACTGACATAATGATAACCGCTAAGAAAACACTTGAAGATTTTTATTGTTTCATTCATATATCACAAGAATCTACACCGAAAAAGCACATGCTTGTAACTATAATGTAACTATTATTTTTATTATAAAGCAACATTATATCCACAATGTTCCACAACTATAATAGAGGAATTGTAGATCCACCGACTGAATGTGCCAATAGGGGTTTCATTAGGAACTCAAAGTATAAGGTAAAGAAGCCACCGACACTCCTTGATCCGTTCGTGATCATTTATTTATTCAAAGGCGTGGGTGCAAAGAGAATATAGCAGACACTTTAAGCATTAGTGCAATATAAATAGTATCAAGCAAATCAGTTGAAAGGTCAAATTACGTCATATGTCTAGTACAACAATGTGTTTTATAACTAAATAGTTCTTCACCTGGAGCAACCAGGAGCCATACCATAGCCTGCCGGACACTTATACAGCTTTCCAGCGAGGAAGATATATTCTCTCCTTAGGGAGAGGTTTCATTGTGAACACCCAACTTACTCAGGAGACAACTATGAGACTCAATGAAACATGTCAAGACTTGAAACTTGTATAACTTGACAGTGGACTCGCCATTCACTATGTACTCCCTGGGATCTTAATTTAGTGCTTAAGTATCACTTTCATGTGGTACTTTTTTAATACAGTACACATATATATATATATTTTTTTTTTTTTTTTTCTGTTTATTGCTACTGGTCCAGCTTTATTTGTGGTCTATAGAATACTTGAAGGAGTACTGGACCATGACTGCATTACAGGGGGCTCATTATTTCCATGCATACACCTAATGTGCATCTAGAAATAACGCTGTAATCCTTACTTTCTGGATGTACTTGAACAAAATGTAAGGAAGGCAATATTCAAATAGGTTGTAGAAAAGTTGGCACTCCTCTCTTGGTAACTGTAACAAAACTGCATGCTCGGCATTCCTTTACAGTACAAGTTATTTAATGTCACCATCCAAATTCACATAAAAACCGACAAACCACCAGAAAAGCTTAACACATTTAAAAAATAAACAATAACAGCAGAGGCTGGAAATGAATGAGGGACGACATTATATTTGTGGGACATGGTAGAAGTGGAGAACATAATCATAAATGGATGAGATTGTCTCTGCATACAGAGAGTGAAGAATGTAAGAATCAAATGAATGGGTCATCTTGGAGAATAGGAGGTTTGCAGGAAGAGATGAAGAGAAGAAAGACAAGTTTTAAATAAATATATATGAGGTGGAATACCAGTATAACAAAGAGGGAGAGGTGTTTTTTAATGCAATTTACATATTTTTCTTTCTTTGATTATTGATCGGTTATGGAATAAATGCTTTAATAGTAAGTGATTTTTTTTTTTAGTGTAATATGGATATTCTGATTTTAAATGTCTGTATATATAAATATAAATGTCTGTTTTTTATATGGAAAAATATTTAAAATATTTTTTTTAAACTTTGGTCATGAAGGGGTTAACTTATTAATTGGCATGTCCCATCCATCCAAAAGACACAGAACATTATTTCATAAAGAGTATAGGATCCAAGGGCTGTCTGGAATTTTTCTTACATATGCCAGATACTTAAACACTTCTCAGGCTTGACTGTTTCTTTAAATTCTTTGAGTATATATTCACTATACTGAATATATTGGGGGGGGGAAATGAATGCATTCATAAAAGGGGTAAGTGGCTTATCTATAGCCAAAGCAATAAACACCTTAGCATTTAATACACTCAGAGTAACCAAAGTGAGATGTGTCTGTTATGGAAGCCATCACCTCAGGGCATATATTGATATATCCAATTTACAAGGTTTCAGGTACATTGTGACATATACAGAATTATTTTTTTTTTAGAGGATAAATCTGCAAGTTTTTTTTATGCACATTGTATACAGTTATAGAATATGTTGGCACACTACAACTAAATAAATGATAATGCTCGCATGGTGTGCTTCTATAAATATCTTCTATATAAATAAAAATGTAAATGTTTGTTTGTTCAACATCTTAAATCTCCGAAAGTTTTTCACCGATTGCTTTGACATTTTGGCACAACGTTGCATTTGAATACGCGCATGTTTTTATATATTCCTATAGACTGATTCTGGCAGCAATTCGATCCCAAAATGACATAGCCTTAGCTCTTGCGTCATCCGGAATAGCTGCGACATTGCTACCAGGTGGAAGAACTGCTCATTCCGCTTTGAAATTGCCATTAAACATGCAATTCATTGATAACAAAAATAGTGAAAAAGTGCGCTTTAACCAACACTTAATATACAACAAAAAAGGGATTACCCTTAATATGGTAGCAATCCTCTTGGTAAATACATGGAGGGAAAAACAGAAAAATAATGATAATATAGTGTAGTATTTCAGTGCAAAACCAGGGAATGTGAAAAAGTGAAAATACACTCACATATCCCTGAGCAGTATACTGCTCAGTATATTAAGCCTCATGGGAGCCCACGCAGGGTAGATGATCCACGCGTATCCCAGAAGATGAGAGAGCAGAGGAGAGACGTTAGTAGGGGTATAAAATTTATTGTAGATAAAGTGTAAAAGATCTTACATTAAAAGTAAATAGGATCCAACAGGAATATGTAGAATACAATAAGTCCCAATGTCCTCAGATAGTCCCAGCAAGTCTCCTCCTCTCCACAACGCGTTTCGCCCAGTAAAAATGGGCTTTTTCAAGTGTGCTCTCTCCATATCTTCTTTTCCATTTTTAAATCTCCCGCTGCGCGCGACTTCCGGGTGTCGCGCGTGATGACGTCACACATTCAGCGTCCATTAGCCGGCATCTTCATTCTGCAGCTCGCGTCTCCCCGTCAGGACGCCTCTGCAGTTCCTCCTCATATGTAATGTTATTCCACATCGTTCCAGATTGTATAAAAAACAATAATAAAAGCCTTCAGAATCTCTTTTTGTGTCTGATTCCAGTTTTTTTAAACCTCTCGACTCTGGGCAAAACCAAATTGCACATCCCAAGGTATAGAGTGTTTCTTTTAACCCTCTCAGGGATGAAATAGAAATATTCTCAATAGATTGTGTGCTACAAATATTTTAACCCTTTGGGTTTAGGCATATATTAAATCTTAACCCTATGGGGTCTGGCACACATTAAATAACACAATAAACATTATATAAAACAATAAGTAATAGGAAAGTTTAAAATAACAATTAATTATGCTCAGAGTCCAGGGTAAATATGAGTCATATACAACCACCTACATAGTATTGTGTAATATAATATAGATTGCAATATGTCCCAACAATGAACATTATAAAAATTCTTATAAAAAATCATAAAAAATTCTTATAAAAAATTAAAAAGGTCAAAATCAGAATTAAGGCCATTGGGGGTTAAGGTTTTCAACTCATAAACCCATTGCATTTCTAATTTTCCTAATTCTTTCCAAAAATCACCCCCCCTCCAATGCTTTTTATATTTTGCAATTGCGGTGAAACTTAACTCCCGGGGGTCACTATTGTGTTGTAAGAAATGTACACATTCTGTACCTAAACATTTCTTACAACACAATAGTGACCCCCGGGAGTTAAGTTTCACCGCAATTGCAAAATATAAAAAGCATTGGAGGGGGGGTGATTTTTGGAAAGAATTAGGAAAATTAGAAATGCAATGGGTTTATGAGTTGAAAACCTTAACCCCCAATGGCCTTAATTCTGATTTTGACCTTTTTAATTTTTTATAAGAATTTTTTATGATTTTTTATAAGAATTTTTATAATGTTCATTGTTGGGACATATTGCAATCTATATTATATTACACAATACTATGTAGGTGGTTGTATATGACTCATATTTACCCTGGACTCTGAGCATAATTAATTGTTATTTTAAACTTCATATTACTTATTGTTTTATATAATGTTTATTGTGTTATTTAATGTGTGCCAGACTCCATAGGGTTAAGATTTAATATATGCCTAAACCCAAAGGGTTAAAATATTTGTAGCACACAATCTATTGAGAATATTTCTATTTCATCCCTGAGAGGGTTAAAAGAAACACTCTATACCTTGGGATGTGCAATTTGGTTTTGCCCAGAGTCGAGAGGTTTAAAAAAACTGGAATCAGACACAAAAAGAGATTCTGAAGGCTTTTATTATTGTTTTTTATACAATCTGGAACGATGTGGAATAACATTACATATGAGGAGGAACTGCAGAGGCGTCTTGACGGGGAGACGCGAGCTGCAGAATGAAGATGCCGGCTAATGGACGCTGAATGTGTGACGTCATCACGCGCGACACCCGGAAGTCGCGCGCAGCGGGAGATTTAAAAATGGAAAAGAAGATATGGAGAGAGCACACTTGAAAAAGCCCATTTTTACTGGGCGAAACGCGTTGTGGAGAGGAGGAGACTTGCTGGGACTATCTGAGGACATTGGGACTTATTGTATTCTACATATTCCTGTTGGATCCTATTTACTTTTAATGTAAGATCTTTTACACTTTATCTACAATAAATTTTATACCCCTACTAACGTCTCTCCTCTGCTCTCTCATCTTCTGGGATACGCGTGGATCATCTACCCTGCGTGGGCTCCCATGAGGCTTAATATACTGAGCAGTATACTGCTCAGGGATATGTGAGTGTATTTTCACTTTTTCACATTCCCTGGTTTTGCACTGAAATACTACACTATATTATCATTATTTTTCTGTTTTTCCCTCCATGTATTTACCAAGAGGATTGCTACCATATTAAGGGTAATCCCTTTTTTGTTGTATATTAAGTGTTGGTTAAAGCGCACTTTTTCACTATTTTTGTTATTTATTGTACCGAACCAGGAGTGAAACACTGGTTGATTTAGTTGCTGCTATTACTATCACATTTTGGCGCAGTGTATTTCTTGTTTTTCTATGCAATTCATTGAAACTCCCACATGCAACATTTCCAAAGCATCCGGCATGGGAAAAGTATTGCAGAAATGCAAACTAATTGTTTGGGATGAATGCACAATGGCGCACAAAAAAATCACTCAAGGCTCTTGATCGATCATTGCAAGATTTGCGTGAAAACATCAGACCATTTGGGAACGGATTAATACTGCTCGCAGGAGATTTCAGGCAAACATTACCTGTAATTCCTCGATCGACACCAGTGTACAAAATAAATGCTTGCCTGAAATACTCTACTTTGTGGCGACACATAAAGATGTTAAAATTAACTACAAATATGTGTGTCCAGCTGCAAAACGACCGATCAGCTGAGATATTCTTACATCAATTGGTGGAAATTGAGAACGGAAAGATGCCGGTTGATCTGACCTCAGGACGAATTTCATTGCCTCATAACTTCTGCAATTTAGTGACGTCAAAAGAAGAATTGGTTGAAAAAGTATTTCCCAATATTCAAACCAATTATAAGGATCACGATTGGCTTAATGAACGATCTATTCTTGCGACCAAGAACAAAGAAGTCTACTCTCTCGCAGCTTTCGCACAAACCTGTTTTTAGTCCCCAAAAAAGGTGGCGGTTTACACCCAGTAATCAACCTTCAACCTCTAAATGCCTTTGTGGTGTACCAACACTTCAAGATGGAAGGCATCCATTGCTTACAAGATTTGCTTCTTATGGGAGACTGGATCGTGAAACTGGATCTTCAGGACGCATACCTCACAGTTCCATTCAACAAGGAGTCACCTGTAGTTCACTTGGAATCAAGAGATCTGGCAATTCACTTGCCTCCCCTTCAGACTTTCATCCGCCCCATGGTGATTCACCAAACTGCTGAAACCAGTTATGGGGTTCCCCCGAAGGAGAGGGGTCCTTCTTATCGTTTACTTAGATGATTTATTGATTATGTCTCAGGATGTCGCTACTTTGCGCACCCATCTAACCTGGACCATGAGCCTGCTCCAGGACTTGGGATTCTTGATCAATCAAGAGAAGTCTATCCTCATCCCATCTCGAAATATGAAGTTCCTGGGGTTTGATATCAACTCAATCCACGGAGCGCTACATCTCCCAAAGTTGAAAGTGAAATCAATCAAGAAAGAGATCAAGAAAGTTCTTTCACTGCCCTTGATCACCTTACTGCACCTTGCCTAGGTCATCGGTCTCCTGTCAGCATCCATTCAGGCCATATTTCCCAGCCCTCTTCCTTATCGTGCACTACAACAATTGAAGATATTCTCCTTACACCACGAGATGACTTACGACCACTCCATCCCACTGTACTGCAAAGCAAAAGAGGGGCTTTCATGGTGGTTGACCCACATGGAAGCATGGAATGGGAGAGCAATCTTCGGCACGTTACCAGACCTAGTCGTGGAATCTGACATCAGTTTACTCGGATTGGGAGCACAATGCGGTTCCTCATCCAAAGGTGGATGCTGGTGTTAGCACGAAAAATAGACTACACATCAGTTGCCTGGAACTTCATCTCAGAATTGTTCGATACTGCTACCTGGGTGGCACAAGATCCCTGGCTCTATCCCATCAAGCAACAAACTTTTTGCGCTTCTGCCTAGCGGACAACATATCGGTCCAAGCAGAGCACATTCCGGGTTTATCCAATGCGATTTGAACTCCCATCACTTCACAGATTCCAGCAATTGGCGACTTCACCAGTCCATTTTCCAATGACTTCTGCATCTCTGGGGCCTTCTGAGTATTGATCTCTTCGCTTTCCGTCTGAACTCTCAACTACATCAATTGTACAGTTGGAGACCGGACCCAGAGGCCCTGGAGACAGATGCCTTTCTCCAACAGTGACCAGTCACCAGACATTATGCCTTTCCACCATTCTGTCTCATATCCCGCAAATTGCGAAGCATCTCTGATACTGGTGACCATAGACCTTCCTCGCCCCCTTCCACTCTGGAAGGCCTTGTCAGCAACCTCCAGGGGTCTCCACACCCATTACTGGCTGCAGGCCAACTATATCTACTGGCTTGGCTGCTATCAGGGGTCCCTGGTTCATCACTGACATTTCACAATCAACTCTATCACTCTTGGAAGGAGCTTGGGCACCAGTAACAAGATGGGCTAATCGACAGGCCTGGGTCACATGGGCTGGTTGGTGCGTGGAACACCACGCAGATTCCATTTATGCTGCTGTGAACCTCATCCTTCAGTTTCTCACTTTCCTGTTTGAAAATGTTCGGGCGTATTTCACCATTAATGGTCAGAAAATAGTAAAATAATGTAACTATTCAATTTTGGGTTCACTAATAGCTTATTTTTCTGACTAGATAGTACATGTACATCTATTTAATTAGTACTATATGGGTATGGAATTTGATATTTCTTTTTCAATCTAGGAGTTAATGTTTTATATTTCATTTAGCTGTTGTTAGGTTATTGAGTTTGGGGACAGGATGAGCGTAGTGGAGGGTGTGTGATGAATATTAGGCTGATGGGTTTTGTTCTGAAATGGTTTTATTATAAAGGTACTGATTGGCCTATTAAGGGAATACTTAAACAAATCTTAATAGCATATTATCACCGAGGGCTATGTAGTTATCACTTCTGAATAAATTTGTTACATTAAAGCAGGATAATTTCTTCTGACCATTTGCTTAACTCTACATTGGGAAAACGTTGTCGTATGCATACATTATCTAAGATGGGTTGCTAATCACCATTTTCCCCAGCTATTCTAATATGCCACAGTTAATACACTGGAGGAGATATTAAAGGTGCTGTTTAAAAATGTGGGATTCCATGTAATGGTAAATATTCCTGAAAGTATTATCACTAATTCATTAAGTCCATTTCCATACCACACGGATGTAATTTCAGCCTTCATACAAATCTACCTACAGTAACTGCCACTTAGTACGTCAAATATATATGCACTTTTTATTTACAAGCAATATTTGAGTTTTCATACAGAAGAACAAAAAACAATATTTTAAAACACAGCGAGAACAAGTTTTTAAACAAAAATCCTTGTGCATGAGGGCCTTATATGCATACATATAAAGAAAGATATCATTCATCCCTGAAGTAGCCGTGCAACATCCAAAGGAAGGCAACCATTCTGTGGTCACATGACTTCCTCAAGTAAATGTAATCTAGTAGAACCAGTGTTAAAGTCTATTAATGTAAAGCAGCATCATTTTTTTCAATGTGAACTTCTAATTTGATCACCATTCTCCCAAGAGAGGTCATGAATGTTCCAAAGTAGTAAAATAGTAACACACCCAAGATCAGTCTCATACCATATGGTGCTACACCATAAATAAAATGAGTTCTGTCCTTGAACATAGGATTTCCTCAGTCCTCTCCCAACACTGATTTGAATACTTTGTCCCACAGGTACCACAAAACACCAACGAATATCATCAATATCAAACTTGCTGCAGGTGAAGATTGTAGTGTCACAAGATATGTATAGACCCTTCACAAATATGTAATCACATATAACACATTAAAAGGTCTCTGTAAAAAAGATCAATGCATTGTATTACCAGAATTGCAAGCATATATTTAAAGTAGGATAAAAATATATTTTAAATGTGTCTCTTATGTTCATATTTACCTTGTAGCATGATATGCAAATTACACATATTTCATACTGAAAATGTATTAATTAAATCATTGTTGATAATAATAAAATGTAACTATATTTCTGCCTATGGACAGGTTAGTTTGTGACTTAAATTGTCCTTGTATTTTAGAACATACATTTCTTAACACTTATAAAGCATACTAAACATAACAATGTATGTTAACAAGTAAATACAGCTTCTGTTATTTTTTGGTTATGTCTTCTGTCTAGTGTGGCTATATCATTATTTTAACATTTTATAGCAGTTTATTGCAGAATGTGTAGCTAAATGTATGAAGAAATTCATATGTTTAATAAGGTCCACCTCCTACGTAGCTACATTCAGTTATATGTCTGACATATGAAAGTATGTCGTTTTGCAAATGTCATTAAATTATCTAAAATACTTCCCACGCCCCATATTTTAAAAGCCTGATGTTTTACTGCCATTATTTGAATGAAACCAAGCTAGTCCATGCATTATTTAAATTCCAAAGAATGAGGTGTTCTAGTTGATTCAAAAATTGTAGAAAGATATGTGACAATATGGAAGTATTTACACCCCAGTGTGCAGAATTCCAATATTGTATTTTGCAGAAAATATGCAGGAGTACATGTTTAAGAACATTAACAGATTTAAGAATTCAAACTGTGTTTCTGCAGCAGATTGTGGCAAATGGATTAGCTTTTCCTTGGTTAGTCATAAATATATTCTTGACCTTAACTATAAATACAAAAGACAGACTGTACAAGCTTTTTCTAGCTAATGCAGCCATCAGCTCTGAATATTACCTACTTTAATTTCCAAGAGCCTATGATTTGCTGTCATTATATAGGAGAAGGAAGTAGAATGCATTGGCATATACACTATGCGTGTGTACTGCTTAAAAGGCACAAAGAATAGCTGCAGGGGGAAAAAAGAATGAAATGTTACATCCTTACTCATGTCAACTCATCAGTTATAGAAGTGTCATACTAATGACTGAGCAGGAGCAGGGGAGCAGTGACATTATGCACATTTATCTTGCTTTTTTTTCCTGAAATAGGTGTTTCTGCATCCTGATGCACTCTGTCTCCTGCTGTCGCCATGATGTGTGCCCTTACTGACAGTAGACCGGATAGTCAGAATGCTACCTATCCGTCATTTTCCATACTGAAAGGCACCTTGACTCTAGTTATGGGCTACTGAAAAATAAAATATTGTTTTCTGTATGGCCATAACATGCATCCCCTTTTAAAGGTTTCTCAACAGAGCCAGTGCTACCACTAGGCAAATAAGGCATATGCCTAGAGCGCTGGCAGAAACATGTTGAACTTTGCACATCAGGGGCGTTGACTTAGCCCCCTGTGTACCGATCAGCGATTGGGCACCTCCCAACTTCAGTGAGCCTCTCACAGTCTGAGGGATTGGCAAGAGTGTGCAGCACAATGGTGAAGTCTGGCTTTATGCTCCCCCCTTTGCCATCTGCATCTTCAATAAACTTAGGGTACTTTGCCTGGCTATCTGTATAGGGACTACAGCTATACCCCTCTTTGTCTAACTGTAGAATAATGGGAGTTAATAGTGGACAAGCAAAGTGTTAGCTAAATTACATGAGGCCAAAGCTTCACGGAGGTGACAACAAACTTTATCTTGTCCTATAGCGGCAAAAACTCTGCACTGGCCCTGCATCTAAATACTTTTTTTTGTACTGTGATTGTAGGGAAGACAAACTGATCTATTTGTTGTATTATCACAACATATAGATGCATAGATTAAGAGAGAAAAAATGTAAGTTTGTTTGGGGTGTCTTCTCAACACTTTGTGGCTGGGTACACAACTGAACTGTGTACAATGGGAAATATGTAATCTGCATTTTAAAACAGGTTGTGCATAAACTTCAGGCCACTTTTTATTATATGTATTCACAACATAAATAATATTTAGGTGATGGAGCTCCTTTCTTATATGTTGGCACCAAGATAAATGCCAGACTAAATCACATGATTATCTTGAAATATGTCTCTGATTTAATTATGAAATAAGTAAACGGAATTTAGGTAACCTGTGAAAACAGGTGCATAAAGCCCATTACCCTTATAGAGACGCATGCAGTGCTCAGCTTCACTTAAAACAGTAATAACTAATTGGAAATCTGTTTGGATCCTCTCTTCATTTCAGATGTTCTTTCCTCTTTTACATCTAAATGGAATATTTTATCACTAGGATCGTCCAGTGTGACAGTATCAAAGCAAATGACATAAACAGTGGACTCCGGTTTGACTATAACATTTACCAGCAGTCATTAAAACAATACATATTACATGAAATGACCTTTTTTTATTGCATAACAGTTGCTATCAAAATGCTACTTATTTATATTTTCATATACAAAACTGAACACTTTTTGTGGCATTGATAATAGGTAAATTTTCACATATAAGTGGAATATACCACTAAATCAAACAGCATTCCAACATGAAAATGGCCTAAAAACATTCAAATCATTATAAATACGTATTTAGTCATTAAAATATAAAGGGTCTACTCAATATGCACCGATATTTCCTGAATTGGATTCGGATCAGGCATAATAGCTGAATCTAACAAATCCCTGAAATGCAGCTACTCAACATCCATTAGTTCACATCCAAAATCTGGTTTTATGCCCGCTCGGAAACTGAAGCATCGGAGGCCTTAGGATTGGGACATTTTCACTACAAAAAGCATACAATTGCGTGCTTGTACATAATGTTTTGGTTGAGGTTTTCAGCTTGAGACTGACGCTCTAGATATTATATCTGGGCTCAGAACTGTCCCTATAGGGACAAAACTGCATCAAAGAGATGAGTTTTATTTAAAATTATTATTATTATTATTTATTGAAGATAATAAAATGTGATTCCAGGAGAAACCTTTTTATAAACGTAAACACAAAACACCAAACAAATAGATCACCTTGGTGATTACTAAATCACTAAACCTTAATGTATTCAAAGTATCCAATAATTCTTGGACACAAGAACACCACCACATATTTTAACAATTATCTTGTAATTCTTGCCTCAATATCCTGCCTTTCTGTGGCCTGTGCACTGTGTCACCAAGAAACAGATCTCTTATAGATCCCTTTCATACTTTTTATGGAAGTAACATGAAAAATTATTTGGCCATACACATGAATTGAAAATGAATGTCCTCTCAATGCATTTTCTATTCCTGTAGGGTTCAACATTAAACACCTTAAAGTGGGCTTGACAAATTCCTAAAATGTTTGGACAGGTTACACAGCACTCTAGGGAAGTACCACCTCCCTGACTGCTACAATTGACTAGGCGGACTCATGAATTGGTCTGCTTGGTTCCTAAGGTCTACAAGCATGTGTCAACCAATGCCTTAAAGAGTTAAGACATACTAGAGAAGGGCCAATGGTGACAGGAACTCAGAAATGCCAGTTTCATAGCATGCATTTTTTGTACATGGTTCCACTAGTAAATGACAGATCTTTATAGTTATTGAGCTAGCCAGACTGTATTGATATAGGTCTGTGCATGCCAAAACTAGCCATGTGCCACTAGCCATGCGTCTGCCCCAGATCTCCCCTATGGATACATCTTTGCATCGACCAAATCTATAAAATAAGAACGACTACATGTACACAGATATTTAAGGGGAAATAAAAAAGCATGAAATGATATGGACTATAATGATCTGGATATTACACATTGAGTTAATAAAGATAATTACTAGATTCCAGGAATAAAATAAGATAGTTATGAATAGGTTAAACTGAATATGGCTTTGCATCTGTATTTATGTCTTCCTCCTAATCTCCTATTTATTTTCTCATCCATGCACACAGATGTACATTTCTAAACTGAGAGATTCATTTGCAATACTTACAATTGTATGAAAAAGTCATCAATTATTTTAACATCTGCTGATTATGAATAAAGATGAGATGATCTGTATTGCTAACATAATTGCAGTACACAAATTTTCTATACGTTGCTTACAAACTACTAACTTCATTTCACGTAATGTTTCTTTTGGATTTCACTGTGTTGTGCAGTTTGTGTTTCTACATTTTTTTTTTATGTATGTCTCTATGTTTCAGTCTAATAACACTGCAAAAGTATAATACATTCTAGAAGGAGTCTCATAGTCCATTTCATAATAAAAGGTGACATTCATTTGCCATATAGTTTAGCTTCACTTTTATTGGCTTAGTATTCTTTGGGAAGATAATGCAGAGCTTTCAGAAGGCTAAAGTCTTATCTGACATTTAGGTCACTAAATGGTATTTGTTGAATTGCTCACAAAATAGAACATACAATAAAAAAAAGTCAAGATAGCTATCCTTGTGTTACGATGTACAGTTTGCCATCAAATGTATTCTCAGAAGACGTGTGTAGTTAGTTTTTTTTTTTTCACATTTGTTTTTTATCATTGTTATTTTTTTTTGTGAGAGACTAAAATGATCCTCGCTAATTCCAAATGATTCTTACTAATAGTGCAATAATTGTTACCACTATGTGGGTCCTCTACACTGAATGATGGCACTGTGAGAAAGGCATACTGTTTCTTGATAGGAAACACGATGAAACACACAGTTAAATTGTAATATGGATTGAAATAATGTGTTAATCTACTGAAAAATGAAAATTGACTCAATAACTACTAGGAGAGGCACAATGAAAATTGCACAGTGTGTTTTGACTGGCATCTCATGAATGGCTGCCATTCTTTATATATAACATCTATATATATATATATATATATATATATATATATATATATATATATATATATATATATATATATATATAGATGTTATTCAGAAGTGTGAGATTAAAGCTTCTTGTGTATAAAGACATATATTATGGCTTTATTTATGTGAAAGAATTGGAATTTTCATCATCATCTTCATATTTCAACTTTTATGTTTGCAGTATATCTATAACCGCATAGATCTGTCATCTCTTCATATATTTACCTTACTGAATAATTATAAAAGGCACCTGATTTAGTGCCTGGTCCTTTAGTAGGAGATCAGTGTCACAAACGTATCTTTCTTGTTCACTGTCCTCTTACATACAGAAGGTGTCACATATAATGCCGAATTAATGTTGTATCCACTCAAACTCGTACTTAATTAAGCACTGGTTGCTTCACAGATACAAAAATAGAAACTCAAATCTCTTCCTCGACCTGAGCGGAAGAGCATTGTAAGAGCTACATGATGTTTCACAAGAGGCTACAGTGGGGTATATTTACTAAAAAATGTTTGTACCTTCACATGTATTTACATAGCACCACCAATTTATGCTACACTTTGGTACAGAGCATGAAAGGGAGATCCAGACAAAATTAGACAAACAGATTCCGACTAAAACATGACTTCACTATGCATTGTGCAGGAACAAACCTGCAAGTAGAACAGAGTTGGCTCTGCATAGCTATGCATTATCCATAGCTGTGCTCTTCTAGCAAGAGAAGCCCACAACATGAGACAGGTCTGTGCTGAAGTAGTATGGTACCTTTTTGAAAGATAACTTGTGAAAAGCTCAGTATATTACAGGCACCAGTGCATTATAGGAAGATCCATATTACAAAGGAGCATTATAAAGCTGATCTGTGCCACTGGCCTAGCTCAACTCAGACCTCGAACTCCCTCCACTACACCAAAACTGTCGGGACACCATGCTGGAGCCCAAAAAGCTAAGGGAATTAAGGACAAATAAGAAGTATGTTAATAACTGTATATTTATTTTTATTAAAAATATATTGTGGGCAGCAAGAGTACAATCATGGAGATGTTCTAAAGACACCTTGTGCTAGGAGGAGATGCTTGACCAGCTCTCTCAGCTGACACAGGGCAGAGATCATTCAAATGGCAGCCCATTAGTCTTTGCTCCAGCAAACACTAACAGCAAATATCTTTCAACCATGTACAATAGGACCACCGATCAAAAAACATTTTAATCAGGCAACAATGGTCATCTACCTGATTAAATCTAATTTTAAACTTTAGCCCATCTTTAACACAAAAGTTACATATTGGCCAAGAAAGAAGCAAAAGGCAATTATTAAATATAAACAATTAAATGTTGCATTCCCACAAGAATAAGAGAAGCTGCTTTGTATTTCACAAAAATCATACATCCATGATCAAACCATAACCATATCACACTTTCAGCAATTTCATTAGTATAATGGTGACACGGATTATAAATGAGATGATAGGAGCATAAGGAACAGAACAATTAATTGTAATTTGAATAAAATAGGAATAAATTGGGTATGCGGGAGTCTAGGAAGGAGGGCATGCTAGGAAATAAATGAGAAGTGAACAGAAATTATGTATTGAAGTATATATTTATATATATATATATATATATATATATATAATGTGTACATGATTGTGGATATATATACATAACATTATGATTGTGGATATATATACATAACAATATGATTGTGGATATATATACATAACATTATGATTGTGGATATATATACATAACATTATGACCAATGACTGGCTGAGGTTGTGTGATGCTTTGGGCAATGCTCTGCTGGGAAAGCTTGGCTCCTGCCATTCATGTGGATGTTACTTTGACATGTACCAGTTACTTAACCATTGTTTCAGACAATGTACACTCTTTCATGGAAACGGTATTCCCTGATGCCATTGGCCTTGGCAGGATAATCGCCGTACCATAAAGCAAAAATGGTTCCCCATTTTATGTACAATGTTGCAGGTTTATGTATGCCTGACATGGCTTATTTATGGATTGTGTCTGTTTGCTGCCTGTCCTGATCTATTAGCATGTAAATTACTTATCTGTCTGTTCCTATGATCGGCTTGTTTCTAACTTTGAGTTTCATTTTTGATTCTAGGATCCAATCTGCAGGTCTCAACTGCTCAACCATCTGACAATGGCTCTTTGTGATCCTCACTATGTCCAGCAATTTTGCTTAAGGAGATCAAGCTCACGGTGAAGTATCTCTAGGTGAAATATTTCGGAAAGGCACTTGAGATTTTTGAGACTAGCTGTTCCAAACATATATTTTGTAATGCCATGTTTTAATAAACTCAGTAATGTATAGTGTAAGTTACATGTTGTAATGAAATAGGAAGTAGTTTACAAACAATATAAAAAAGTCTACCTGTGTTAAAATGCATGACCACCTGCAGTAACATGTATTAAAGCTCATAAATACTAATTGTTTTATTTATCATTCATGATACACATCTCATTTGTTTGTTTTCGGTGATTGCTTTGTAAGTTTAATACAATCTTCTTTCTCTCATCTGTGTTACATAAATGTTTTATTGAGATTTTCCAAAGTAAAATGTGATTATGAAAAAAAAACTGAAAAATACACACATTTTCAATGAATCACATGTTTCAAATTTATGTTTCAAAATTTGGTCTTGGTGTGGTAAGGCAAGGATTTACTGGGACCACAAACCTATTGTATGGACATTGTGTAAGAACACGTGAAGGAAGAGTAGAGGAATGAAAGGTCATTTGTAAAATGGAAATAAAGTATTAGCACCAATCTAAAATTAAGAATTAAAGTCTATACAAAAATATATTAATTGTAAATAACCTCATCTGATGACACCGGCCTCAGTCCCCTCTGTTGGTGGCATATGAAAACAAAGATCTCTCACTGACCCCACAGGCCACCCTGTTTTCAAGTCTATTGGGCTGCACTGGTAAAGGAGCATAAGATCGGCTGCTAGCACTCAGGCATGTGCGACACAGTTAGTTAATCAATCAATCAATCAATCAATCAATAACTCCAAAAGTGGAAGAATGAAACAGGGGTCTATTCAGATAGCTTGAATATCCTTGGGAAATCCTAAGCCCTGAATTTTGAACTATTTCGGATCACTTCTGTGATCCAAATGGTCCTTTATGTCGGGCCATTTAGGAATCTGAAGTTGGCAGCCCGAAATGGTACCTAAAAAGCTCATATAGACTTCTATGGGAGGATTTTGGCTATTGCAAAAATAGCCCAAATCTTCCCATTAAAGTCTATGGGAGGACTTTGGCTATTATGGAAATAACATAAGTCCTCCTAAATTCCCTCAAATTAAAAAAAAATGTAAATAAAATCCCCATGAAAATAAATATTAAAAGAAAATTGTTGTATGTGTGTTGTATTACATGACCGGATGATTGACGTAACAATTGCACCATTTCTGCCATAATAATATATTATTAAAAAGTATTCTAATCATGAATTATTTTTATGAAATATGTGACATATATAAATCAATTATATATTTGTACATATTTTTATTTACTTAAAAATTAAATTCTCAAACTTTTTTTTGGTGATTAAAATGCCAAACATGTGGTAATTTTTTTCTTCTTTATTATATGGCTTTATAAAAACATAATAAAAAAACACTAATGGTACAGCATCCACAACAGACATGTAAGATATTGCACTTACAACATTTGATGGCACAACGATAATAGTTGTAATAGTTATGTCCTCTCTCAACAAGTTTGTCCAGTATAATAACTGGCTTCATCAGGAGTCACAAAGTTAAAAGACTCTCTCAGGAGAATACGATGGGTTCTTCAAGAGAATAAGGGGCCAGACTTTTCACTTTGTCACTGAAGTCTTCATGTTTTTCTAGCCAAGATAGGGGTCACAAAACAACAAAACAAAGCCACATCCAAATAGTGGGCTGCAAGTTGGACAACAATATAGATGAACAATATCTAGCATTACAGAGTGTAGCACTGTGTCTAACTGTGTACAAGTACATCAGTCACTGACTGAACCAGTGATACATTTTTATATTCACAACATCGTGGCATGTAGTTGTACTAAAGGATTAAGGTCTGCTGATCACAGACAACATCTTCATCACAAACAGGAATGTGAAGTGACCCTATAGAACAAAATCAGTTTTATAGCCTTTTCCTTAGAAAATGACATCTATAATCAGGCAAAGCGAGAAAGCTAACCTACTGCATGGATGCAATAGAAAGTTAAGTGATTTTTGAAATCCCTAATGCCTACATTAGCATAATTATTCACAACCTGCTTGTGCATTTTTATGAGGTGGGACTAACATTTCTAATCATTGCAGATGCTGTACAAAGGTTAATATTTTTTCTTTATCGATTCTGGAGGCTTGTTAAATAGCTAATTACATACCTCAGGGTGAACTTTTACAAAAAATAAAAAATAAACATTTTGAGACAGTACTAAAATATGGAGGACATTTCATGAATTTGTAATGATACAACGAAAAACCAAGGCAATATCGTGTGCGACACATTATTTATGCATTTTAAACCTATTAAGCCTCCAACTGGAATTCATAATAAGAAATCTAAATTATAGCATTCATGCCATTGGCGTGGGATGATTAACATTTATTGTTTGATGTTCAGGTCAGATTAAAACAATTGTAATTAACATCACAGATGCAAACTACATTCTCTGTCTTCACCAGGGTCCCTACTTATATACTAGATAATTTGTTAATGTATGTCACATTTAGCCCTATTGCCAGATAACATGGTGTGCAGCCTTAGGAGTTTAAAGGTGTTGTTCCATATGGACGTGTTTTTTGGGGGTTTTTGCACATTTTTAAATACTTATATTATTGTGCAGCACTCTTGAATTTGTGTCAAATAACTTAATAATGGTTTTTAAAAAATGTTTGCCCTCTTTTACAGGGGATTGTTTATTTTGTCACTCAAGCTCCCTCAGCTGCTGTTTGCCCTCCCATGTCTGACATTACCACAGTGATTTAATTTGAATAATCAAATCCATACTCTAAATCTCAAGCTGTGCACGAGAAGGACCACACCCAGTCCTTTAAGCATATAAATGAATTGACAAAGACTCAGCACTCAGTGGGCAGGCTGCTTGGCCTGGAAATAAAATTCCACTCACAGAGTGCCCATAACAGGAGGCTGCAGGTTATAAACCCCTCAACACACAAGGCGGCCGCTGCTGCTTTTGATGGGAATCTTATGTAAGGAGTGGTGGAGAGATCTGCTCTCTTAGTGACACTGCTGCCATTTAAAAAGGAATATCTGAACTCTCTCCCCTGTTAGCTAACATCTGCCATGTTCATCTTCTGCTGCCAAGTGCAATCTGTTTGTGTTTATGCTTGTGGGTGCATGCCATCCCAATATTGTTGTAGTTAAACAGACCCTCGACAGTGCTATTCTCTCACTTGCTGTATGCACAGAGTCTGCAGCCAAATCCGCACTGGACATGTCATACTTCTATTAATCAAAATAGCTTTGTTAACTGTACTTCTAGCATTTGTACCAATCATGTGGATTGCAAATGAACTCTACACAAGTGCCTATGTAAAAAAATAAAACAAATCTAAGTCTCCTGACCCCAGCATTTCCAGAAGAGGGACTAGAAGCCCAGAACTTACGGTGTGACATGCTTTCACTCAGGTATGCTTGTGATGATGTGATGTGCCTGCTATGTGTGTGCACTGCGGGGGACCTGGATCCAAGTCTTATAGTCTGACTTTGATTTGAGGTCAGATTATAAGTAGTGTTGAGCGAACCCGAACCGCACTGTTTGGGTTTGTACCGAACATTACGGTGTCCGTGCCACGAACCCGAACATTTCACTGTATGTTCGGGTTGGAGTTCGAGGTTCGGCTATAAACCGAAAGTCTATGAACCGAACGTCATTCGGTTTATAGACTTTCGGCTTATAGAATACATGTAATGCTATTGGCTATCTATAAACCGAACTAGAGTCCCCATTCATAAGAATTTCTTATGAATGGGGACTCTAGTTTGGTTTATAGATAGCCAAAAGCATTACATGTATTCTATAAGCCGAAAGTCTATGAATGGGGACTCTAGTTCGGTTTATAGATAGCCAATAGCATTACATGTATTCTATAAGCCGAAAGTCTATAAACCGAATGACGTTCGGTTCATAGACTTTCGGTTTATAGAATAGCATAGAATTACATGTATTCTATAAACCGAAAGTCTATAAACCGAACGTAGTTCGGTTTATAGACTTTCGGCTTATAGAATACAAGTAATACTATTGGCTTTCTATAAACCGAACTAGAGTCCCCATTCATAAGAATTTCTTATGAATGGGGACTCTAGTTCGGTTTATATATAGCCAATAGCATTACATTTATTCTATAAGCCGAAAGTCTATAAACCGAACGTCGCCGAACCCGAACATCCAGGTGTCCGCTCCACAATAGTTGTGATATGATGCCATATCATGCCTTTTCCTCTGGCATATCAAAAGTCACATTCATCACACAAGTATAAATAAGTGGGTGTAAATATCTATTTATATGATGTGAAGCTTATTACACAAACCCGTAAGAGAAAACCCATTCATTGGCCATCATTGAGAACGCATTGTATACAGAGCTTTTTGTTACACATGCACTAGCATATGATGACAGGGCTTGTAAGAGTTCCCTTTGAAATGATATTCTTTAGCTTGACTTTATATGATGCAGCACATACAGGGAGTGCAGAATTATTAGGCAAGTTGTATTTTTGAGGATTAATTTTATTATTGAACAACAACCATGTTCTCAATGAACCCAAAAAACTCATTAATATCAAAGCTGAATATTTTTGGAAGTAGTTTTTAGTTTGTTTTTAGTTTTAGCTATTTTAGGGGGATATCTGTGTGTGCAGGTGACTATTACTGTGCATAATTATTAGGCAACTTAACAAAAAACAAATATATACCCATTTCAATTATTTATTTTTACCAGTGAAACCAATATAACATCTCAACATTCACAAATATACATTTCTGACATTCAAAAACAAAACAAAAACAAATCAGTGACCAATATAGCCACCTTTCTTTGCAAGGACACTCAAAAGCCTGCCATTCATGGATTCTGTCAGTGTTTTGATCTGTTCACCATCAACATTGCGTGCAGCAGCAACCACAGCCTCCCAGACACTGTTCAGAGAGGTGTACTGTTTTCCCTCCTTGTAAATCTCACATTTGATGATGGACCACAGGTTCTCAATGGGGTTCAGATCAGGTGAACAAGGAGGCCATGTCATTAGATTTTCTTCTTTTATACCCTTTCTTGCCAGCCACGCTGTGGAGTACTTGGACGCGTGTGATGGAGCATTGTCCTGCATGAAAATCATATTTTTCTTGAAGGATGCAGACTTCTTCCTGTACCACTGCTTGAAGAAGGTGTCTTCCAGGAACTGGCAGTAGGACTGGGAGTTGAGCTTGACTCCATCCTCAACCCGAAAAGGCCCCACAAGCTCATCTTTGATGATACCAGCCCAAACCAGTACTCCACCTCCACCTTGCTGGCGTCTGAGTCGGACTGGAGCTCTCTGCCCTTTACCAATCCAGCCACGGGCCCATCCATCTGGCCCATCAAGACTCACTGTCATTTCATCAGTCCATAAAACCTTAGAAAAATCAGTCTTGAGATATTTCTTGGCCCAGTCTTGACGTTTCAGCTTGTGTGTCTTGTTCAGTGGTGGTCGTCTTTCAGCCTTTCTTACCTTGGCCATGTCTCTGAGTATTGCACACCTTGTGCTTTTGGGCACTCCAGTGATGTTGCAGCTCTGAAATATGGCCAAACTGGTGGCAAGTGGCATCGTGGCAGGTGCAAGCTTGACTTTTCTCAGTTCATGGGCAGTTATTTTGCGCCTTGGTTTTTCCACACGCTTCTTGCGACCCTGTTGACTATTTTGAATGAAACGCTTGATTGTTCGATGATCACGCTTCAGAAGCTTTGCAATTTTAAGAGTGCTGCATCCCTCTGCAAGATATCTCACTATTTTTGACTTTTCTGAGCCTGTCAAGTCCTTCTTTTGACCCATTTTGCCAAAGGAAAGGAAGTTGCCTAATAATTATGCACACCTGATATAGGGTGTTGATGTCATTAGACCACACCCCTTCTCATTACAGAGATGCACATCACCTAATATGCTTAATTGGTAGTAGGCTTTCGAGCCTATACAGCTTGGAGTAAGACAACATGCATAAAGAGGATGATGTGGTCAAAATACTAATTTGCCTAATAATTCTGCACTCCCTGTAAAGTCTGGGCCTAAGTAAAGATATTGAGATCTATTATATAAACAGTAAACTCAAGCATTACCAGCTGAGTTGCAAAGTATCTCCATCTTTTCAGCTACATCTTGAATTTTGCTGTTCGGTTGTCAACAGGTGCAGGCACCAACATTGTTCATAGTGGACATTTACCTGACTTTGTGACAGACAATTTAATGATGTTCTATGGACCTTCAAAGAACATACCACAGACACTATTTTCCTCGTACAGACACTTTGTCTATCCCTGGCAGTCAATTCATCATAGGTCACTGAGTTATATTAGGTTCATGTATTAGATAGCGGTGTAGGATAACCTGGTAGCTGACTGTTGCTAGGTGCAAAAAAAACCATGTGTGATATAAATGGATAAAATGCCTAGAAAGGCCTGATAAAAAGATCTAAGCTGCAGGATTCTACTCTAGCAACAAGTCTGCAACAGTGTTTTAAAGGAGTAGCAAGATAAGGATTGTTCAATATTAAACCCCATAATATACACATGTAAACAGTATGTGAGTAGTCACCTCTAATGGCTTAGTGGTAAAATAATGATCTAATAGGTGCATTGTTTTCTCATAATATGATTTGAAATGCAGAAAACAATGTTGTGCATTTTACATGCAAGCTAATATTTGTGCAAATCACAAAATATATAATTCTAAGTGAAGAGTTTGGTTGCTGTTGTACAGTATACATCATTTAAAATGCTGATAATACGTCAATGTTGAAAAACAATAGCCTCACATAGATTACATTAAAATTGCATATCTTGTTATTACGGTCACATAACAGTATACAGTATGCTGTCAATGATATTACCAGTTGAACTGTTGCTGCCACTTCATGTTATTGCATTAATGAGGCAACACCTGCAGTGACCTAACAAGCCAGGCCATACGAAGACCTCTTTAAATTACACTCATTTTTTTGCTCTCTGACCTCCATCCTGCATAGAGGGGCCATGCTGTGTTGTGCTAAGGTATGCTGGACTTTAGGTTATAAACTATGATTCAGGTGAGGCTTGGAAAAATATTGCATTGCTTGTTGGCCTGTCAGTCATTATTGTATGTACTGTGTTTTTTATCTCTTATTAAATGTCTGTTGAAGTAGGCAGACACAAACCATGCTACAGAAAACAAAACTTTCAATTCCCCAATGTAACCCTCCAGGGCTTGTCATGTTAAGCATGCACCAAGCCTACTTACTACAAATTTACTACAAATACCTCATATGTCCCAGGTCCTGGCGTACCATCCTTTGGTTCTTTGAAACGTTCTTGTTTTGGACCAAACAAAGAAGGTTGGGTGGATGGTTTATTCACTGGGTTATAAGCTCCTGGTCCTGTTGGAAATAAATGAAATATGTTTAAGCATAGACATTTAAATCTTGTCAAACTTCATATGGCATTGAATTATTTGCCATTGAAGTAGTTAACTTGTCATTCAGAACATAATGATGTGTGATGATATCAGTGAAATGTAAAAACGCTTTTTACTCCATATACAGTATTTAAGTCTATAAAACACAAGGAACATCTTCCAGGTATTTTCCTTTAGAACTATCTGAATTCATAAGGGCGTTGGACTGTTTAGAGTGTTCCACTACTCATATATGTTGACTCCAATGCTTCCACAGTTATGTCAAGTTGATTGTAGTGTGTCTCTGGAGTAGATGAGACCTGTTGACTAAGCTGTGGCATAAGCCCGGAAGTGTGTATCTTCCTAGGTCTGAGGCGGCACATTGCAGGGGGCAGCAAAAAAATCTGCCACCACTCGCCAAAACTCAACTTGAAGATGAGCCTACTACATTTGTTTTGTTGAGCCCACCAGCTTCATAATCTTTCCGCACGGCCGGAACCAGAGCTGGAGCTTTTCAGCCAGGCAAAGCTGCTAAGCATTTTGGGCATAGAGATGACAATGAGAAGCTTTTTTGGGACACAGATGGCACTGGGTAGTTATTTGTGCACAAATGTGGCACTGGGAAGATGTTTGGACACAAAGATGGAACTGCGAATCTGTTTGAGCACAAAAATGGCATGAGGAATCTGTTTGGGAATGTATATGGCACATTTATGTTTTTTTGGGGACAGAGTTGGCACTGTTAAGCTGTTTGCAAATATGGTAATGCTCAATTCTTTTGCGTTCAGACAGTGTGTGTCTAATAGACATAGTTTATATGCAATGCTGCATGTGCATTTGAAGGAACAGGACCCAAAAACCCAGCACTGTCCTGGCAAATCCAGGACTGGGGGCAACTATGGAATTACTTTGTCATGTATTCCTATAAGCATTAAAATGGAATTCAAAAGAAATGGTAGGCTCACTGTTCCCTGACTCTTAACACAGCAGTCATTTGCAAACCCAAATCCATTATAATACTTGTCCATGCTGAACAGAGGAAAAATTGTCAGAGCTGCAATTGTACAGTCTCGTTTTTCTTCCTTTTTACAATGCACTAATTACAAATGAGAAAAGAACATCAGAAAGATACTATTAGATTCAGTTTATGTATAGAAAACAAATGGTCTGATAGTTTAGTTCATGTACAGTGTTCAAATAAACAATTACAAGCTGAGGGAAAGCGAAATCAATGAGAACTAGGAATAAATGAAATATGTGCCCACTCTTTGGAAATTAAATGTTTTTTTTCTGTTGCGTTTTGTGACCAGGTTGATGCCAGTTTCAGGGACAAATCTGAAGAAGATGCTTAGCCTGAAATTTATTTTCTCATGATAGGAGAATATTTTTGGCCTACCGCCCATCTGTTTTGTTTATACGCATCTCCTGCATTATTTGAAAATAGTTAAGTCATGCAAAAATGATTAGGGGAAAAATCAGTAAACTTGCAATATTATCTAAAAATACATTCATTGAACCACAAAATAGGGGCACATTGAAAATATATGCAGAATGATATCATGACAATGCATAATGTTTGCAATTACAGCAGTGTACTCATTATGTTTGCAATTAGTATAAACATTGTCTATATATCATAGCAGTAATTATGTTTAAATGTTTCCTTGCAGATTTAGCACTGAGATAGGGCACGTATCAACTGACATTTATATGCTCTTACTTAAATGGACTGCGTAACCAACAGTAGTTGCAGTGTGAACATTGAAAAAAAAAATTATACATTATTATATTATTATTATTATGGCAAAATTACAAGCAAATGCACAGTGCCTAGATGTCCAACTATACCTGGTGCAACAAGCAAAAAACCTCTAAAAAATAGACACAATAATTTGGGAGGTGGTAGATCAATCAGACTGGGCCAGCAGGTGAAATCTCCTTTAAGAATATTTTTAACTTTTAAACACAGTCTGATGGGTTTATTCACTAAATTCGACTTTGGAAGTTGACTTTCATTTTGAGACTAAATCAAATTTGGCACCCGAGTTTGACTTAGAAAAAAAAAAAAGGTTTGAATTTTCCCCACTGAAAGTAATGGGAGGTGCAATAATTGAAGCTATTTTTGAGACTAAGTCAAATTAGGCACTTAAGTTTGACTTAGTATCAAAAAAAGCTTCAATCATTTTGCCTCCCGTTACTTTTGAATGGGGAAGATTCAAACTTGGGTAGTTATTTCCGAATTTTACTTAGTCCAAAAATGAAAGGTGACCCCCAAAGTCAAATTTTATTGAATAGACTTATGAGTATCTACATACAACTATGTAAATGAGAATATTCCAAAAGTCACAGTGCTACTTTCACCGGCAAAAAATCTCATGCTGCTCTGGATATTCAGAATACGGACGTGCTGAGATTGCAGTATACAGATTTAAATAAGTCTTAAATCTCTGGTTAACTTATATACTAGAGGGTGTTATTATTATTTTCCAAAGTCATAATTTACATAAGTACGTTTTTTAACCATGATCTGCATACTGCAGTAGTTTTAATAAAGGTTAACCATTTCAAAGCCATAATACATTGCCTTGTAATATGTTGATTCCTCTGGCACTATAAGATGCAGAGGATAAGAGGTATAATCTGCACTGCACTGCACTGCATGATTGTCTTCCATTCAGAGCAAAATGGGCTCATGAATAGAGTTACTGTATTCACTGGGAACCAAGAGAGCTTCCTCCTCATCTTAACGTTTCATCATATTGCACCAGTGCCCCTGATAATGCTAGGTGTGAGTGCCATGTATGGCATCAATTTGCTTCAATACATCAAACATATTTTTCAGTCAGACATTATCAAGGGCACTGCTGCCATATAGTGAAGGACAAGAGAAGCTACTATTGACTTGAAAGGAGTTTCCTGGTAGAAAAAGTAAACGTATGCATGTGTGAGTCGATTTACTTCCCCTCCATCTTTATGATCCTCCCACAATTATTTAAATCACCATATTGCTTAAAGGATATGATGCAATGACTGCAAATAAAATCAGGAAGTGATGGAAAATGCATCATCCCAAATGTAGAGTTATTGACAGTTAGGTATCATTTCCTTCCATGGCAGATGAGGTGAAAGGTAAATGTGTGGTGAGGAGCCATTGTCAGATGTGGAGTGGGTGCAGAGTTAATTAAAAAACAATGAAAGTTTTTTTTTTAACCCTTGCTTCCTTAGAGCACCCTCATTTTCGAAGGGAAACAACAGAGGACTGTCTGTTGATCCCATTTGAAAATGAGGGTCTTTCTCTGCATTAGCAGAGAGAGACAGTCACCCACTGGACCGGATTGCCTACTTCCCGTGTAAACATGGCAGATGACTGCCAGAGGATACACTGCCATCAACAGTACCCTTCCTCATACTAGGGGCAGTGAATTTTTTCACTTGTGCTTCTATTTTAGATGCAAACATGAAAAAAAAGTTAGTTGTCCTTTAAGGTAGGATTGCTGTAAGACTAGCAAAGTTGTAGATAATATTGAAACATATTAAAACAGACGGTAATGTTATGCATGAAAGAGTCCCTTTAATGAGTATGCAACTGGATAGAAATTAAATGTGGTATTTTTGAAAAAGGTAACAGCAAAAAAGGGCACAATAAACAGTTTATTTCTGTTTCCCTATACTTTTTAGAAAACTATTTTGACATAAATGCTAAACTTCTTTGACAAACTTTGACATAAACACTGCTGCATGACTGTAAAACTGCTTATTAACAGAGAAAAAAATAAAGCAAATATAGCATATTTTTGACACAGTTTTCCCTAAGCCTTTAAAATTACCATATTATTAATATTTTTGTTACGCAGTCTTGCTACTTTACTTATTTGCTTTCTTCATCCAGGATTCACTAAATTCCTTTATGGTTTGGGTTACACTAACCTGCACACACATGCCGTTGTACCTACATAGCACATCAAGTTTTTCTGACCTCTATGACAGTGTTTCCTGAGAAATGTTCATTCTCTAGTTTTACATTTGCACTGAGTAGCTACCTGCTTTGTAAGGTCAGGATGTATGTGTTCCTTTTATGAATATTTCAGTGCTGACGGGAACCTTTGTGATATGAATTGGCATCAAAGCCAACCAGACAAGCGGTATGAGCCAAACTACTGCATACATATCAGTTGCATTAGCGAAACCTCTTTGTGCTTTAGTCATTGCAATACCTTTTATCCTCTTGAGTATTGCACACAGATCAGCAATAAAGTCAATTTGAAAAATGTTAAAGTACATTAGGATAGCTCATATTATGCAAATATTAAGTGCTGCTTTCATCCTTTCTTTAATTCAACATGAGATTGTCAATATAAATTAGGGATTGCTTTTTCTTGGACATGTTTTTGGAAAAGGCTACAATTGGGCCTGATTTGTGAAGTCCATTGGACTTTCTTTCTGTGAAATATTTATTTAATGTTTGAGAAAACATTGGTTGTACCCTTATTTGCTTCAGGTTTATATGTGAGAAGGAGCAAAACTTTAGGAGTTATTTGCAAACTTGAATTATGCAAAAGCGATACTGTTTATTTACTAAAACGGCAGCTTTTTTAATCACAGGTCAGTGAAGAATAAAACTATATAATTCCAAATCAAATACCTCTGCCTGCATCATGAAAAGTATGAAATGGAAAAATGAAAAGCAAGCGCTTCCTATAATTATATATTTTCCGCCCCTGTGCTGGCTCACTCTCTATGAAATGTCAGCCAATGCTACAGGGCAAGAATGGAAGAGAATAGAAAAGATGGATAATTTAAAAAGAGATCACGTGCTAAGCAAAGGGAAAGGGTGGTAAATCAATGTTAATTTTATCAATTTTCAAGTAATAAGTTAGACCTCTACGTACTGTGACCCACTGCACAGAAAACGAAGTCTTAAATTCAATAAGATACACTAAAAAATGCATAATTAACACTAAGTAGTATATCTTAGAGTAAACTTTGTCAGGGATGCTAGTATTTCTTTTAAACGGATTTACGGAAAGTAGTAAAATCTGGACACAGCTTTATATATCACTCTATCTGTCCACATGCCTCACCTCCAGTAGGTGTACACACCAACATTGTTTATGGTGGACATTTACTGGACTGTGTGATGGACAGTTTAATGATGTTCAGGCTATAAGCCCCTCTTTATTTCTGGGTGGTTGAAAAGAATAACTTAGTCAGAGATAAGAGTATTAAGTGCTATATTAGGAGCACTCACTATTATCAAAGAATGAAGCAGATATAGAGTACATTTTGGGGGGAAATAAGGCTTTTGGAAAGCTGCTTTGTTACAGAAATAACTGAATGGTAATAGGTAGATTCTCAAAAATAAATGTCTGATGATGGCTCCATATACTGTTGCTGAACTACTACAGTTATGCTCTTGCAGTAAATGGCAATGTCTCTCTATTATAGGGAACAACCTATTGGATGTCCACTGGGCATCTGGATGGGTAGATCCATTTAATCTAATTGTCTGGATAATACTATGGGGTCTGTTCAATACACTGTGAACTGTAGTGAACTGACAAGGGAATAACAAACATCAGCATTATCAGCTGAGTTACAAAAGTATGTTCAACTCAACTATTAATGTACGACTCCATTGTCAGTGAATCTTTGTTGAATAGCATCCTATGTATCTCCATCTCTAAGCCAAAACTGTGATTTCATGGTGATCACATAACATGGTTAACAACTACCATCACATATAAGATGAAAACAATACCCATCATTCCGTTGTGGGAATCTGCATTGTCTAGATAACATTTCTGTGTCATTGTATTGTTGGGATTATATTTGATTCAACACTTCAATGATAATTATGGGACAAACAAAATGGTTGTTCACTTTAAGATAAATTATAGGTTTCCTGTACAACTCATTTAGACAGGTACCAAGAAGAGCTCAAGATGTATACAGAGAGGATGCCAGATTCCATTACAGCAGAGAGGATGGATGTAGATATTAATATTGACAAGCAATGTGCACTTCAAAATGAGGAACGAAAACTGAAACAAGATTAACCCAGCATCTAACAGCAAAGAATGAGAGTGTTCTAAGGTCTTTGTTATTCCATCCAGTGTAGATGGCTAAGGCCAACAGGGCCTGGGGCAACACTTTGCAAAGGGTAGAACAAAAGGCTGTCATAAAAAGCCACCTAACTCATACCGGAACGCAAATCGATGAAGAGTCGGCCTGCTCATTACAATTTCTTGGGGCACACACTCGATTTATGCTGTCCTGTATTGATTGGAGACCATATCTACTATTTTGTTATTTTTAAGGTGGTATTTTTACCTTTTTATTGTACCACACAAAGCGTATCTTAGTCATTTTTATTTATTTTTCTTGCTATTGTCACTTTTTTGTGTGTTATTAAAAAGACACTTTCTATAGGTGCTGCTAAAGCTGAGCATTTTTTTTTCATCGTGCAACACTCATGTATAATGAGGCACAGAAAAACAGAAAACTACAGCCAGGTACGTTGGAATGCATTTTGTGGACAGAGATGGCACTGGGAAGCTTTTTGTGGAGACAAAGTTGGCAATAATAAACAGTTTTCGGCACATTGTTGGCACTGGGAAGCCATTTAAGGACAAAGGTGGTACTGGGAAGTTGCTTGGGCACATATGTGACACTGGAATGGTGTTTGGGGACAGAAATGGCACTGGGAAGGTGTTTGGGCATAAATATGGCACAGGGATGATGTTTGGGCACAAAGATGGTACTGGTAATGTGTCTGGGGATGAACATGGCACCTGGAAGGTGTTGGGATACAAATATAGTGGCATTGGGAAGGTGGAACAAATATGGCACCTGAGCAGTGGGCACAAGGAAGGTGTTTGGGCACAAATATACTACTGGTAAGGTGTTGGGACAAAGATGGCACAAAGAAGGTGCTGGGGACCAAAGTGGCACTAAGAAGGTGTCAAGGGACAAAGATGGAACTGGGAAGGTTTCTTGGAACAAAGATGGCATTGGGGAGGTGTTTGGGTACACATATGGCACTGGAAAGGTGTTTAGGAACAAAGGTGGCAATGAGGTGTTTGGGGACAAATATAATGTCTCCTAAAAAGGAAGAGGTATGGCATGGACAGGATGGGTGTTTGGGCACAAAAATGGCACTGGGAAGGTGTTGGGGACAAAGCTGGCACTAAGAAGTTGTAAGGGGACAAAGATGGATCTCGGAAGGTGTTTGGACACAAAGATGGCATTGGGGAGGTGTTTGGGTACAAATATGGCACTGGAAAGTGTTTAGGAACAAAGGTGGCACTGAGGTGTTTGGGGACAAATCTGATGGCTCCTAATATTAGGGGTCTAGGGACTATGAAGCACAAAACCTAAATACATCACTGATTCCATCTGTTCATGTAGCCAAACATTAATTGCAGACTGGTCTCCACATGCATGTAGAACTAGGATATCAAACATAACTCACTGGGACACGGGCTGGCGCTACCGTAAGGCAGCGCAGGTGGCTGCCTTAGGGTGCCACAAGGGGATGGCGGGCCTGGGGGTTTACTTACCTCCTTGCTGCTCTGCAGGTCCGCGGCTGTGAGGGAAGCGTTGTGCGCTCCACATAAAGTTTGTTAAAAAAAAAATGTAAACAAACTTTATTGAAGCAGCACAGCTGGAGGGGAGCGCACAATACTTCTCTCACTGCCGCGGACCTGCAGAGCAGCAAGGAGGTAAGTACTGGGGAAGGGGGGAGGAGGGTGGCTAAATCCTGGCATATTAAATGGCATATTGGAGGGTCAAAATCCTGGCATATTAAATGGCCTATTGAGGGGCATATTGGAGGGGCAAAATCCTGGCATATTGAGTGGCAAAAACCTGGCATATTAAATGGCATACTGAGTGGCAAAATCCTGGCATATTAAATGGCATATTGGAGGGGCAAAATCCTGGCATATTAGATGGCATATTCAGGGGCAAAATTCTGGCATATTAAATGGCATATTGAGGGGCAAAATCCTGGCATATTAAATGGCATATTGAGGGGCAAAATCCTGGCATGGGGAAAAATCCTGACATATTAAATGGCATATTGGAGGGGCAAAATCCTGGCATATTGAGGGGCAAAATTCTGGCATATTAAATGGCATATTGGAGGGGCAAAAGCCTGGCATATTGAGTGGCAAAATCCTGGCATATTAAATGGCATATTGGAGGGGCAAAATCCTGGCATATAAAATGGCATATCGGAGGGGCAAAATCATGGCATACTGAGGGGAAATTACTGGAATATTGAGGGGAAAATCCTGGCATATTAAATGGCATATTGAGGGGCAAAATATTGGCATATTAAATGGTATATCGAGAGGAAAATACTGGCATATTAAATGGCAAAAGAATGGCATATTGAGGGGCAAAATACTGGCATTTTAAATGGAATATTGAGGGGCAAAATATTGGCATATTAAATGGCATATTGAAGGGAAAATACTGACATTAAATTGCAAAAGAATGGCATATTGAGGGGCAAAATACTGGCATATTGAGGGGCTAAATACGGGCATATTGAGTGGCAAAATAGTGTGTCTCAGGTTATGTGTGTCACTGTGTCTGTGTAAGGGTGTGTGTGTAAGTGTGTCACTGTGTCTGTGTAAGGGTATGTGTGTGTGTGTGTGTGTGTGTGTGTGTGTGTGTGTGTGTGTGTGTCACTGTGTAAGGGTGTAAGGTTGTCTCTGTGTCTGTGTAAGGGTGTGTATGTGTAAGGGTGTGTAAGGGTGTCACTGTGTCAGTGTAAGGGTGTGTGTAAGGGTGTGTGTAAGGGTGTGTGTAAATGTGTCACTGTGTCTGTGTAAGGGTGTGTGTGTGTGCCTCAATGTGTGACAAATTTAGAGCATGCGTGTTGAATATTTAGATGTATTTATTTTCCACACTTTTATATATATAAAATGTAAGGAGGTTTGGTGGTGTGGGAGGCGTGGCGGGTCAGAGGAGGGGGGCACCAAAATGCACCTTCGTCTGTGTAGATGAAAATCCTTGAACCGGCACTGACTGGGACTAGACTTTCTCAGAAAGAAAAGCACACAAGTTTTATATACATATATATATATAACTTGTGTGCATTAGTAGGCAAATAGCATGGAGGATCTATTCAATTAACTAAAAAAAGACAACTAATTTGTTATTCTGAAAGAATGCTCCAATTTAATGATTCAAAGTTCCGCCTCTCTCTGTCCACTGCCCTTCTCTGTCCACTGACCTATGATTAAGCGTTGTAATACGCGAAACGCGTAAGGTGCGGTTTTCTGTTTGTTCGTTTTGCTGTACATGTACCTCCTTTTTGGTCTCATGTTCATTGTTTAAATAAAGCACTTTATTGGATCGCTCACTGGAGTGGAGTGCACATCACTTTTTCGTCTTTTTTGCCTGTACATTACACGCCTGGTCAGCGGGATGGAGCACCCTCGTGGAGAGCATAGGTGAGCGAAGCCGGTCATCATTTTTCGTCTTTTTTGATCCACTGCCCTTCTCCCCTAAGAATGTGGCCAGGAACAGCACAAATATCTCCAGCCACCTACCAAACAAATCACTAATGATACCCTTTAATGTGCAGACAATGCAAATGGCAGTTCCTGTTATTATGAGCAAGTCACTTTAAATGACTAGAGTGGCTTTCGCTGATAGAGAGTGGCAAATGCCGCTTTACTGCTGTGAAGAGCACTCACATGCAGTTACAATTATGGGTATCTTGCTATGCACAGGTCCAGGGCCGATTCTGGGCGGGTGCACGGGGTGCACCGCGCCCAGGCGCTGTATTGCTGGGAAAGATGGGGGCGCTTAGAATGCCGCTGGCCGCCACACAGAGCAGGCGCTGCTATCACAATGATTGATAGCAGCACGCCTTTGCTCATGCCGGGTGCCTTGTACCTGTGCAGTGATCCTCGAAGGAGCCAAATACAGGACACGTGCGGTAACCGCACCTCCATGGGCGGAGCTCAGCGCGAGGGGTGCATGCTCCGCCCCCCTCAGGCTGTGATTGGTCAGAGTGCCTGGATTCTCAGAAGAAGCATACCCATGCAGTCTGAGCCACCCCCCTCCCTGCAACTAAAAGGTAAGTGAGCAGGGAGGGGGACGAACATCATATATATTTTTTAACGTTAAAAAAAAGAAAATACATCTTTTTGTAAGGGTATCTGTTAGTGACTGTATATGTGTGTCTGTGAGTGTATGTCTGAGAATGTATCTGTGAGTGACTGTATATGTGTGTCTGTGAGTGACTGTATATGTGTGTCTTTGAGTGACTGTATATGTGTGTCTGAGTGTGTATATGTCAGTGTGTGTCTGTGAGTGACTATATGTGTGTCTGAGTGTATGTCTCAGTGTGTATATGTCAGTGTGTATATGTAAGTGACTGTATATGTGTGCCTGAGTGTGTATATGTGAGTGTGTGTCTGTGAGTTTATGTCTGAGTGTGTATATGTCAGTGTGTATATGTGAGTGTGTGTCTGTGAGTTTATGTCTGAGTGTGTATATGTGTGTGTGTCTGTGAGTGACTGTATATGTGTGTCTGAGTGATTGTGTATATGTGAGTTTGTGTCTGTGAGTGACTGTGTGTATATAAGTGTGTTTGTGATTCATTGTGAATGTCTGTGAGTGTGTATATGTCAGTGTGTGTCTGAGTGACTGCGTATATGCGAGTGTGTGTCTGTGAGTGACTGCGTACATGCTAGTGTGTGTCTGCGTGA
The DNA here is from genome assembly GCA_036172795.1 of Pelodytes ibericus. Classification (NCBI taxonomy): domain Eukaryota; kingdom Metazoa; phylum Chordata; class Amphibia; order Anura; family Pelodytidae; genus Pelodytes; species Pelodytes ibericus. The sequence continues at coordinate 97,509,394 of CM069863.1, forward strand.
CAGCGTACATGCGAGTGTGTCCGAGTGACTGAGTACATGCGAGTGTGTGTCTGTGAGTGACTGCGTATATGTGAGTGTGTTTCTGTGAGTGATTGTACATGCGAGTGTGTGTCTGTGAGTGACTGTATATGCGAGTGTGTGTCTGTGAGTAACTGTATATGTAATTGTGTGTGTGTGTGTGTGTCTGTGTATATGTGATTGTGTGTCTGTGAGTGACGGTGTATATGTGAGTGTGCATTAGTAAGTGACTATGTATGAGTGCATCTGAGAGTGACTACGTATATGTGAGTGTGTGTCTCTGAGTGACTGCGTATATGCGAGTGTGTGTCTGTGAGTGACTGCGTACATGCTAGTGTGTGTCTGCGTGACAGCGTACATGCGAGTGTGTCCGAGTGACTGAGTACATGCGAGTGTGTGTCTGTGAGTGACTGCGTATATGTGAGTGTGTTTCTGTGAGTGACTGTACATGCGAGTGTGTGTCTGTGAGTAACTGTATATGTAATTGTGTGTGTGTGTGTGTGTGTGTGTGTGTCTGTGTATATGTGATTGTGTGTCTGTGAGTGACGGTGTATATGTGAGTGTGTGTCTGTAAGTGACTGTGTGTGTGTGTCTGAGTGACTGTGTATGTGTGTGTGTGTTTCTGTATGTATACACTCACATAACATGCATTAATACACACTCACTAATAGACACGCTCACCTACATAACATACACAATCACACTAATACACACTCACATAACATGCATTAACACATACTAATACTTTTATTCATATTGAATCCTATGTGGAAATAAAAATAAATATAATATGAGATAGCATTGTTTTTTATTTTCACACTTGATTAGCACATTCAGTATGAATTACATTACATTACCATTAATTTATATAGCGCCAACAATTTACGTAGTGCTTGGTACAGAGCATAGAGGTGAACTACATACTAAGTTAGACAAACTAGAACAGACTGGTACATGATACCTATGATGCCCTATCTAGAGGATAGCGATTAAATATTTTCTCCATTAGTAATCACAATGGGTTTCTACTGTTTTTTTTTTAAAATAATTTATAATAAGGTTTTTGTACTTTAATTCATAATTCTTGAATAAATTTGTAAGGGGGAGGAGATACATTTATAGCCACGCCCAACATGGGGGCGCCCCCAAAAATCCTGCACCTAGGCGCTGGTGACCATAGGATCGGCCCTGCACAGGTCTCTTTAGGTCAGTCAGGTACCTAGCACTGATAATGCGTGTCATATGTAGCTTGACTGTTTTGGAGAAACTGTTGTCTTGGGCTTCTTGTAAGGGACTGAATGTGAGGCAACCTGAGTGGGGCTCTTAAGCAGCTGCATCAAGCTGACCTGATCAATAAAGTAAACCTCCTTTACGTATCTAACCTTTCTGGGTCCTGTGAGTCTGGCATTATGACTTTTTTTTGCCTCTAACTAGATTTTCCTCATATGTACATGGATGGATATTATTTGAATGATGTATCCTACTTTATGTAATATATTTCGATCCATTCATGAATTTGTTTTTCAAAAAACCTGTACATTTCCTTGATGCCTTATATTCAGCTTTCATATATTTATATTTTCAAATTTCAGTTCCTGTGGCTAATTTGCAAAATATATATATATGTGGTTGTTTTTAAACACATCACTATTGTTTCCTTTTGTTGCTTTTAGGTACTCTTTCTTTTAATTCATTGTCCTCACCTTTGTTTATGTTTTCCAGGTGGAGATTAGTTATGGAAGAGTTGTGTCCATTATAATCCTACCCACTATTAAGTGCTATACAGGCACCAAACGTGTCTGGTAATCCTTCCCTTGCATTTGTGTGCACATATTTTCACTGTTCACTGAAGGGAGTTTGGTGTATTTTTTTTTTTTTTACAAAACTTGAGCCACCTGACATCGCTATGCTTACTATGTTTTTTCTGATGTTCCTGCTAAAAAGTAACATTAACGGTATTTAATTTTTTTTAATGGAGGGCCACATACTATACCAAATGTTAGGCTAGGGGGCCAGACATTATTAATTTTATGAGGTAACAATAGAATCTATGGGCTTTTCAGACAAGATAAGGAGCACAAATAAACCACATAAACTCTTGACCACATCTGGCCCACAGGACACAAGTTTGACACCAACAATATAGACAATTACAGTGCCCTTTGGGCATACACTCCTGATAGAAAGTGTTATATGTGAGAAAAAACATAGGTAGGGAAGAAAGTGAGAACTTAAATGAAAGCAATAAATTACATTACAGTTTTAAATTAACAAGCGAGAGGACATTCCAGGATGGACTAGTTATTCTAGATAGACATGAATAAGTGGACGTTTTAAATAGATCAAAATCTTAAAAATGCAACATGGAGGGGCTGTAAATGATGCTGCTCAATAAATGATGTATCTGTCATGTGAAATGAAACATTACTTATGTCTCCTATAAAAACTGCTACTCATTTGTAAGATATTCTGTATTTGGAAATTCTAAATTATTTTCTTAATTTCACACACTAAGAAACCTGGCAAATAATTGGGTTGACTATAACAGCATAATAAGGAGTTGTTTAATTTGCTCAACATTTCAGAAAAATAAGACAAATAAGAGTTTGTTATATGACAGACAATATAACAGATGCAAGCAGTTAAAATAACTAACCATTCAAATTACTTCTCGCACTATGTCATGTAACATTTGTCTCAAAAACAGTAATTAGTTATATTTGGACCTACAAAACTATATTATTATTATTTCTAGGCAAAAAACCCTCATTATTTCTGGACAAACAATGCTTTAATGGAAACCATATGAGATGCAAATTGGATATGTTTTGGAGTAAAAATGTGCATGGCTTTTGGCGGGAATTTTAGCTTTTAGTTCCCTAATAACTACAGCTGAAATCATATTTGAAGGCTAAAGCTGGCAAGTCATTATATATGGTGTTTGTGACTGCTGAACGATTTGCTTTTATCACATATTTGATACTCAGTTTCATGATGTTAGTGGCTAGATACAGACTTACAAGAAATTATTTCAGAAGGATTCCATCCATACTAAAATAGTGTACAAGTGTATTTGGCAAAAGCAAAAGTTATGTTGAATATTAACACTTACCACAATTTTCTTGTAGAATGCACTTCCATTTTTAAATAAATTAAGTTCATCTAAAAATATTTTATTGAAAGAAAACTAAAATAATAAAAATCAAATCAGATAGAAATGAACAAACAGAAATAATGTGTTCTATTTTAAAAAGTATATGTATCAATGTGGTCTACATTGTTAAACATTTATTATTTATTTATAATTTACAGTATACACATGTATATATATTATATAATCTTTATATATAGATATAGATATAGTTATATATTGATAGATCCCAATTTTGGGGAGTCATCTTATAATGATGCAAATACAGTATATATAAATAGTATTATTACATAAAGAGTAAGATTAAAACTAAACAGCGGAAAATAATATGACAACTCATGAATTTCAACCAGTATCTCTTTGTTTCTTCCTATCTAAGCTTTCTATTTTTTCCTGCTCCCTTCTTTCCTCACTTTCTTTTTTTATTTTTCTCTTTTGTTAATCTATCTATCATCTATCTATCAATCTATCTTCATGTCTGTCTGTCTGCAATAAACATCTTAACCAAAACATAGAGTAAATGGCTGATTCAATCAGTTCAAGAAAATAGGTAAAAGTGTTTTTTTTTTATTTCCTTTGCTCAGATTTTACTGAAACAGATTGCCCTACAAAAAAGGGAAATCAGGCTCTTAAATCTAGCAGAGAAAAACAAACAGCATAAAATAATAAAAAACTTTTGTAATAGCACCAAAAACAAATAATGCACATGCACTCTAAATGACATCTGCACTCAAAATGACACGTAATCTCTAAACAGACCTTGGATCCATCCCATATCTAATACAGATGTACATATACATTTTTTACCTCTTTACAAATGCACTCTAAGATAATTAAGCATGATGACTGTCAATCAAGGACACAACCAATGCATCTTGCAAGTAAAACTAACATTTTATGGTCCTTAAAAAACCCTTTGAGCTGCATTTGTTTCTGTGTCTATAATTTACTCTGATACAAAATAATTCCCTCCATCCCACTTGAAAGGCTTTTTACAAAAGCAAATTTACATTTACATTTTCTTTTTTTTTAATTGTTCTCTCCAACTTAGTTTAACAAGTACAGATAATTGCAGATGTTGATTAATGATTCATAGATTTCATTATGTGTAAAAAATGCTAAGAGAAGCTCCCACTTCACTAGTTTCCTCTGCTTTTGGTTGCCTAGCAATGCTTATTAAGCAATATAACACCAAATATTTTAATTGTGCATATCAAGGCTGACTAGTAATACATCATTAACTAAATTTATGTTAAACATTACAAAATACCTTCCGGTTATAGGACTGGTGTTGGTTAAATAGGGAATAATGACCCAGTCATTCATTTTGAAGGGTTAATTACTATGTGAACAGTGGTTATATTGTCTATATTATATGACATGAGACTAGCTACAATATTCACCACATCATACAAATACCATATTCAGAATTAATATACAGATCAGTATAACAAGCTTCTCACCCTAATAAAGTTGGCAACAATTATATAAACATAATATAAATGAGAGTGTTTGGTTATATGAATTTGTCAAAGCATAATGAAGCTCACCCACCACATCAAGGCACACTCTCATTACGGCGAGAACCTAGCCTCACCAACTATATAGTGGGCACACAAAACAGTGTTGGAGGAGGTGCAATTAAGCCTTCTCCCAATTAAGCTGACAAAAAGGAGCCAACAACTTCAACTATGTGTAAGCAGGAAAAGGAAAAATTCTATTTGAAAATGATCTACCATATATTTATGCTTATCCTTTTTATCCTTTTAAAAGGGTTTCAGGCAAACAGAATCAGAGACCCTATCCTGGGTCTTTACATACCTCTGCCGAAATTGTGACATCACAGGTGGCGTGCCTGAACGCAGAAGTTCGGGCATTGGGGAATTCAAATGGGGAAATTCAAATGCGATCACATTCAGCTTCAGTTATATTTACACTGTCGGACTGAGGCCATTTTAAGCTTCAGGTGCCTGCAGTGGGATCCGGAGCGCAACTGGTGATCTCCAGAGCACTTGACATTCTGTGTCTGCTACCGATGTAATAAATGTTCTTGTCACAGTGCTGGTCTAGTCTAGTACGTGGTGAATCCAGCTCACCATCACCGGGAAGCTGATAAGGCATTCAAAGCACAATAGAATATACCAGAACTGTGACGGTTATTGAAGATAATGTAAGATACTGCATTCTTATTTTGCTTTAGTAAAGTTCCAGTTTCTTACTAATACCTGCCTCCATCCTCTTTTGTTTATCCTCGTGCTATGCAGAGACATTACTACCTCTGAGTCATCATTCCAGGCATCTAGGAATGGACATTTCAAGCATTTATACTAGAGGAGAATCTGCTCCAAAAAGCACATCTATTCACTATTCCATTTCACCCTAATGTACCTACTGCACTATAAGTGGTTTTCTGTTTTATGATGTTGTCTTCCCATGTAAGGAAACACTAAAAATAAAATGTAACATTTGTAAAATGTGGGAAGTATAACTTTATACATACAATTAGTTGTGAGCTACAAATAGTGCATTGCTCTTTTTTTGTACATTGTAGTTTTTTTCAGAGTTATCTATAATGACATTGTAGTCCTAACCCTAGCCCTAACTAAAACACACTTTTTTTATTTTCAAAAATTCTGTGGTGCTGGGTGTGCTTGAGGGACATGGGCAGGCTGTCCATACTATAATTAGTCTCTCTATGCCCCGTGGTTGGTCTGTCTTTGACAGCTAAACATGATTGCCATGTCTGCTACATGGTCCTTTGTCACTAAAAGGATGATACACATTGTTTATATTATAATCATATTCTTGGAGCCCCATTCTGCAGTCCTTTTCTTACACCCTGCTGGGCACCATGGTTTGAAGCAAGTCCTCATGATAAATGTAGTGGCCGCAGTGCTGTTAGTAGAGGAAGGGTCTATCGCGCTCGATCATTTCGGCAGCACCTTGGAGCAGATCATTTCAACAGCTACTGTTCTATAAATGTTCTACATTACCTATAGCCAATGTATGAAATGGTAATGTAGAAAATATATATGGCTTCTACCAAAATGATCTGTTAACTGAAAGTATCTATTATATGAAATGCTGCTTATCCTAAGCATTTTGGATAAGGGATGCTCAATAGACATGTGCAAAACTAAATTTTTTGTTTCGTTTTCGTCCATTCGGACAAAAATGTTATTTATTTAGTCTAAAACGAATTTCGTTCATTACTGCATTCGATTCAGACGAAATTCGTTAATTTTTTTCGTTTCGTTTTATTAGTTCGTTTTATAGAATACGTGTAATACTATTGGCTTTCTATAAACCGAACGAGAGCCCCATTAATAAGAAATTCTTATGAATGGGGCTCTCGTTCGGTTCATAGAAAGGCAATAGTACTACATGTTTTCTATAAGCCGAACGTCTATAAGCCAAAGGTAGTTCGGTTTATAGACTTTCGGTTTATAGAATACATAGAATTACATAACGACCTTCAGTTTATAGACTTTCGGCTAATAGAATACATAGAATTACATGTATTCTATAAACCGAAAGTCTATAAACCGAACAACCTTCGGTTTATAGACTTTCGGCTTATAGAATACATGTAATACTATTGGCTTTCTATAAACCGAACTAGAGGCCCCATTCATAAGAAATTCTTATAAATGGGAACTCTAGTTCGGTTTATAGAAAGCCAATAGTATTACATGCATTCCATAAACCGAAAGTCGTTCATTATGTCAGTTTATGGAATGCATATGTAATGCTATTGGTATTCTATAAACCGACTCTATTTCGGTTTATAGAATGCCAATAGCACGAATGGACGAATGGACAAATTATTTTCAATTATTAACCATTCGTTCATTCGTCTTTCGTTAGTTTAGCATTTTCATTATTAGTTTTTCGGACGAATGTACGAAAATGCTATTTTCGGACGAAAATGCATTCGTCCGAAAACGAATGCACATGTCTAATGCTCAACTTTTAAATGTTGTATTTGTATTACTATACCCAAAATGCATAGGTTTGCATTTATCTTTCAATCCTATTGAATCTCATTTGCCATTTTACTGCCCAGTTATCCAATTTGTCCAAATCCTCTTACAATGAAGACTGTATAATCCTACTTAATTTTGTGTCATTGGCAACCACTGACATATGGCTCCCTATGCCCACTGGAAGATCATTAATAAACAAATTAAAAAGAAGATGATCCAGGAAAGATCCCTGAGGTACTTCACTTATCATATTTGTCCAATTTGAGAACTTCCCATTTGCCACCTCTGTTTGCATTCCATCTTTCAGCCAATTACCAATTCACACACAAACGGTTGCCCTAAGTCTATTTTTTTGTGGAACCATATCAAATGCCTTAGCAAAGTCTAAGTACAACACATCAACTGCAACTCCCTAGGCCAGGGGTGTCAAAGTTTGTTCGGCAGTGGGCCACTTTACCGCAAATGTATATATAGATATACACATCAATACATACATGTGTGTATACACACACACACACACACACATATATATATATATATTTATACATATATATATATATATATATAGCTCACAGTAATAAAACTCATAAAAAACAGCTCACATTAAATGCACACTCTCACATACCCATAGTCACACTTACGCGAACACACTCACACACACTCTCACATACAGGCAGAGTCACACTTACACACTCACAAAATATATTAGTGACTAAACTGTTTTGAAAATTGTGCTCCTTTTTTTAACACTGTAATTTTCCTATTTTTCACTGTAATGTTCCTCTTTTTCATACAAATTATATATATATATATATATATATATATATATATAAATTTTATTTATTTTTTTATTATTTTATTTTTTTGGGCATAAGGGCTTTCTTTAGATACCACAAATGTCAGCTTATCATATAATTTAACCATCTGAGTGGCAGCATAATTACAGACTAAACAATTTGCAGATATCCAACAAATACAAACTATAATTCTTTGTACAAACATGAAACCTATAGTGTACAGACAGTAAATAACATCACTTTCTTGTATGTATCACAGGATTCGTGGATGCACTCTTCCACAAAAATCACAATGACACAGGTGGCTTCCTTCAGTCCTTTTACACATTAAACACCATGGCAGTCAAACAGAGGCATTTAATATATTTTGCGGCACTGTGATATTATCACACATCAAGAAGGAAATGTGACTTTTAAAATAATTATTGCAGTTTACTGAAATAGTATGAGAAGTACATATATATTAAAATGGCCAGTACTGTCTCGATTAGCATTATAGGCAGAAACAAAAGGGAACAAAGGAGCAATCATATATTAAGTCTATAGAATATTTAATAATTGTCATCTTTCTTTAACCACATTGTGACAATAGACATACAGGTTTGTCACAGCAAATGGGATCTATTCAATGAGTTAATTTATCTGATGTCATTCAATCCCATGGACTGCAATAGGAAAAATGTATTTAAAAAAACAGTGATAATGTGTGTGTCATTGAAATTAGCCCCAATCAGCAATATCGAGGCATCTAGCCACACCAAAAGTTGAGCGCCCAGGTCTCTGCAAACACTGCCAATAGCAATTGCTGGTGTCATATGGGAAGGCTGCATGCCATTCCAATACGGCGGTGCCCTGTTGCTGGTGAGGGCTTCAGAAGTGCATTGTTTTATACTAACTATTTTCTGATATACAGGGAGCCGGAAATGAGAGGCAGGAAATGAAAGATCAGACATCTTATTAAGCTGCTCAGTTTCAGCTGGGTCTCCTGGGAACCCATTTCCGTTACTGCAGGGTTGTTTTATTCTCCAATAAATCAGAGGTTCCCGTGTCATGCTCAGGAAACCCGAGCCAGGAGTGATCAATCAATCCAGCTATGGATCTGCATGATGCAGTTCTGTGTGCTGATTTGGATACTTAGTTTCTCAGAAGGATGAAGGGGGACAACGGAGATCTGCCAATGCTAAGAAGAGACAAACCTGTGTATTTTTTTTATATTTGTCCAGTGCAGGTTGAGTATTGCTAGTTCTCTGAAATTATCCAAAATTAACTGATTTACAATTAAGCGGTACTCAACCTGTAGTAGCAAAAAAAAAAAGTGAGTGATGATTGGTTGATGAATACTGCATTAAAAAAATTATACTTAAAGGGACTGTCTAGTGCCCAAAATACATCTTCCAAATATTATTAATGTGCTTTCAAAGTACTTTAAATGCATGTCTTACATTTTGCATTGCTTAAAATATACACTACTTACAACTAGAAGACATTGTGAAATTACAGCAGTTTGAATAAACCAGGACTGCCCACACTAGATGAGTTAAAGTAATTTCCTTTTTCTTTTTTGCTGCAGGAACCAATGAGAATAATGCCATTCAAATGAATGGAATATCCTGTCTCTCTAGTGGTCATCGGACAATGTGTTGCACTGTTAAGAGATCCTACTGTGTACAAGAGCAAGGTCACTCATAAGCCACTCAATAGACTCAATTTGAGGAGGACAGGAAATGACTATATGAAACAAAACTTTATATCCTCAGTGTCTATAGAATCAGTGCTGTCGCACCTGCAGTAAGCATGCAGGGTTATAACTGGGGAGGCTTGAGTCAAATATTAAAAATGTGATTTATACAGAATGCCTAATTAAATCACACTGGAAAAAAGCCTGTGCACTATACAAGTAGTAATCTTCATCTTACACCAAAGTGAGATTGGGGACTAGACTGTCCCTTTAAGAATAATGACTTCACAATTACTAATGCAGCTGCATAGGTGAGTCATATTAGGTTGATTGCTATTCTATAGATGCCATGGTATCAGAGGTCTGACAATTACCACTTTGATATGTGACGTTTTAAAGCAACACTAAAAGAATCCCAATGGGGCCAAATGGATGGTGCTTGAAATTAAATTATTTAATATGTCAACAGCAGAGAAGAACAGTGCTTAAGTTGATTCTAACACATAAGGGTAGACAGACACTTAACATACAGTTAATGAATGCTCCAAAATTGCAACTTAAAAAAATCTGAGAACTAGCCTACTCTCATAAAACCTGTCTATTTTGAGTTTTACAAAGTAGGAATTTATGGAAGGGCTGCTATTTGCAAACCACTCACATCCATGGACAAAAAATTGGAGAAAGCCAAAGAATGTCTTAAACACACAATGTGTCCACTGGCAACTGTTGGCAACTTTTAAAATGGTGGAGTCAGCCATGGCCGTGGATGGACGTGCTTTATTTGAGCTCCGAGTATAAGCATCTTGACAAGGCGAATTTTGATGGCCAAACTGCCTAAACCTGCAGATAACAAATAACTGAAAGTGCGTGACACCATTGGGCATTGAAACAAAAACTGGGATTCGTCCCTTCTTATGGCAAATCGCAGCATAGGTGCCCTGTTGATTAAGCCGCCGAAGTCTACTGTACCAGCTGCCAGTCTACTGCTGACACAAGCACTATCTGACTCCGATGAGTCACCGGAGGACTCAATAGCTCCTAGACGAAGACAGGAGCTGCTAAGCCCCCTGAATTGCATGCGGATAAGACCCCGGTGACCAGAAGCGATCTGCAGAAACTCTTCTCAGACTTGCAAGCTATGGTTCGTGAGGAACTGTCAGTGCTCTACACGGAGGTCAAGTTGTTACACTCTAAAACTGCTTTACTAGAAACCACGACTGAGAGTCTGCAGAAGACTCAATCAGACACGAGTCAACAGGTAAGCCTGCTCACCCAACAGCTAAACAGTACCCAGCAACGTACCCTGATGCTTGAAATTAAGTCCAGACATGCCAATGTAAGGGTCAGAGGGGTGCTGGAGGTGGTTGGGCCCACTGCACTACGCTCCTACCTACAAGGCATACTGAACCAGCTTAAACCTGACTTTCCCTCTGACTATGATAATACTGGATGGCTTCAGGATCACAAAGGCTTGGAAGGTTCCGCAGGCCTTCCCACGCAACATCATCGTACAGCTTGGTTCAGTACAAGACAGGATGTCACTTATGTCCACCTGACATCTTTGTATGGTGAATGTTGATGCACCCATTGACTGTACACTTACACTCCCTAGGAACGGTAAGCGTTGTTTCCCCACAACGCTTACCATGAGCCGAGATGGTAACCAGCTGTATATCGATACCCCAGCAGATATCTCAATGTTTTTGACAGATTTCGGCATCACAACCCTTCCCCCCCAATGACTGGGACTTGAGCTTCCCAAAGCCTCCAGTGTGTCCTATAGAATCGGACGTTTGGCTCTCACTTGGAAAAGTCACTGAATTTATCTCTGATCCCAGAACTTACTCTAACTTTGTTTGACTCTGAAGTGAAGTGGTGGGAGGGGTTAAGGACTAGGCAGACTATAAAACATGCAGGTACTGTTCATTCAGTGCTTAGACATTCGGTTTATAGACTTTAGTTTTATAGAATACATGTAATGCTATTGCTATTCTATAAAAAGAAAGTCTATAAACTTTTTCGGTTTATGGACTTTCGGTTTATGGAATACATGTAATGCTATTGGCTTTCTATAAACCGAAATAGGGTCCCTATTCATACCAATAGGTCAATTGACCTATTCGTATGAATAGGGACTCTATTTCGGTTTATAGAATAGCAATAGCAATAGCATTACATGTATTCCATAAACCGAAAGTCTATAAACCGAATGTATTTTGGTTTATAGACTTTTGGGTTATGGAATACATGTAATGCTATTGGCTTTCTATAAACCGAAATAGAATCCCCATTCATACGAATAGGTCAATTGACCTGTTTGTATGAATGGGGACTCTATTTCGGTTTATAGAATAGCAATAGCATTACATGTATTACATCTGAGAGTCAAATAGAACATTCAAATACTGTGCTTACAGTGCACTTTGAAAAATTCTAATTGTTTTGGGTGCTAAATAGTACATTTGCGTCTTGCGGTGCACTTCATATCTGAGAGTCAAATAGAACCGTCAAATACTGTGCTTACATCGCACTTTGAAAAATTCTAATAGTTTTGGGTGCTAAATAGTACATTTGCGTCTTGCGGTGCACTTCATATCTGAGAGTCAAATAGAACAGTCCAAAACTGTGCTTACAGCGCACTTTCAAACATTCTGGCTACCTCCTCCTCCTCCTCCAGCGCTGCTTCCACCTACACCGGTCTTCAACCTATGGGTCACTTAGTATAAAATGAAAGAGAATACCCTGCACTCCAACCCTCTCTCAAATGGATAATTCTGTTGATCCTCCTGGCAGCCATGCTTTAGATTTAGATTTATGTTCTTCCAAAACTAAAATCAAAGATTCAATCTAGTGCTATTTTATGGCTCAGCTGTATTTTTAATTTGTATGTATTTTATGTTATTTGAAGTTATTTCCCTATCCATATTTGTTTGCAGGGCACTTGTCCTACTCTTACCCCCATTTTACTTCCTTTTGCAGCCCTCTAGCCCTTTCCAGGACTTTTCTAGAGGCATTTTAGTGGCCAAAAGTTCAGGGGTCAATGGGGTTCGGGGTCAAGTTCGGGGTCAAGTTCAAGCCGAACCCAGATTTTTTTCCGAAGTTCGTCCAAACCCGCCGAACCCGAACATCCAGGTGTCCGCTCAACTCTATTAAACAGCACTCCACTGAGTTTTCTTTGGTTTGCTTCAAGATTGCATCAAACTGCTTTGAATGATTGCAGGGTTGCAGGTCCCCTGGGGAAATGTCATCCGGTATGCTGTGGACCCTGATATTTCCCACATAACAACTATTATCTAGGGCTTCAACTTGTTGGGTCAGAGAATATATTTAATATGTCTTTGTACATGTACATCTTTCAGAGCATCAGTCATGTCACATGTTGCTGGTACACTATCAAGCACTATCACACTATTATTCATTTGGTGAAGGTCCCAACAGAGCTCCGTAACTTCTGCTTGTAGAGGTTGTAGGGCTTTGTCCATAATATCAGCTATATCAGCCTTAGTTGTCACAGATCGCTAACTCCCATCTTTCAAGCTGGATGTGCAGGCTCGCCGGTTGGTAGGCCTGTGATGTAGAGGCCCCTGCTTGTCCTGCGGCCATCTCCACTGTTGGAGTCTTCATGCTTTGTGAACGTGCAGAGAAGTCGCCTAGTGGGGCCTTTTTGCACGTTCATGATTTTCTTTCATGGAGGGAACTTGCAAAAGCCTCCTAGGAGTTATTGAAATGTACCTGCAGCACTGAATATCTACATGAAAGAAATGGATCCTGAACAAACTCTAAACCCTGATGAATAGTGGTGCCATAAGGGTAACAGATGATCTGTGTGCAGGGCCGGACTGGGAGAAAAATTCGGCCCGGGCAATTTTTTATCACAGCGGCCCACTAAGAAGGGGGCGGGCAGAGGAGGTGTGTTTTGTCATCACCAATGACAAACACGCTCCTTCTCAAAGTGAGCTGTTGGTTTAATGCTCTTCCAGGGCAGACCATGCGCAGAGCTCAGCTGAAGAGCTCTAGCATGAGAAAAAAGCCCTGTATTTGTTCTGCACAGTGCAAGCAAATTGAATAACATGCTTGCACTGTGTTTCCTTACAACTTGTCTCTGGTGTCTCTATAAATTGATAACAGGAGACAAAAATGCCAGGAAAGAGTATTGAGCATGTGTTTGGAGCCTGCTTGTGGGATTGCGTGTGTGTAGAGTGAGCTGATTGTGGTGTGGTATTGTGTAATAAGGTTGGTTTTAGTTGTGTTGTGTTTGTGGTGTAATGTGATGCATATGTGGCTAGGGACTGTAGAGAATGTGTGTATAGGGGATATAGAAAGTGTGTGTATACAGGCTACAGTGTGTGTGTGTGTATATATAGATGTAGTGTGTGTTTAGGGGTGTAGTATGTGTTTGCTTACAAGGAATCTAGTGTGTGTATATATACATATATATATATATGAGTCTAGTGTGTTTGAAGGAACCAGAATGTGTATAGGAGATCTAGTGAGTGTGTGTGTGTAGATGATCCAGAGTTGGGTAAGGGATCTAGTGTGTGTCTGGAATGTAATGTGTTTAGGGGTGCAGTATGTGTGTGAGGGGTGCTGTGTGTATATATATATATATATATATATATATATATATATATATGGAAGTATTGTGTATGTCTGCTGTGCAGTGTGTTGGGGGGGTTCTGTGTGTATGTGAGGGGTGCAGTATGTGTGTGTGAGGGGTATACCTTAGTAATACCAGTCAGATGGCCATTAAATATGCCACATACAGGAGCCCCACAAATTATGTCACACACAGGAGCCCCATAACTATGCCACATACAGGAGCCCATAACTATGCCACATCAGAGCCCCATTATTTATGCCTCAACTTGGATCCCAATTAATTATGCCACACACACAGGCGCCCCTTAATTATGCCACACACACAAGCGCCCCTTAATTATGCCACACACACAAGCGCCCCATAATTATGGCACACAAAAGAGCCCCTTAATTATGCCACACATGGGGCCCAATAAATATGCCACACATGGGACAGCCATTAATTATGCAACACACAGGAGCCCCACAAAATGACAATTGTACAATTCGAAAACAATACATATCTATAAACACAGACATCTCTCTTTAACTAGTTGCATTTATACTTATTTAAATTATTTAATATTGTATTTAATAAAAATGTTATTGAAAAATTGCATTACTATATTTTTTTCCCTTCCTCTGCACCCACATTGCACCTACAGGACTTAACACAGCACCATACAGTACCCACAGAACTTGCCATCCACCTATATTGCACCCACAGCACTTGGTTTGAACTCATATTGCACCTACACGATTTGGCATGCCACAGTGTCACTTTGCCCCACAGAACTAGCCAGTGCCACTTTCCACATAGTACATGTTATTTTTCCCCACAGACCATGCCACAACATCACTTTGCCAATTAAAATATGCCAGTATTTAACCCCTCGATATGCCATGATTTAGCCATTCAATATGCCAGGATTTTGCCCCCCAATATGCCATTTAATATGCCAGGATATTGCCCCTCAATATGCCATGAATTTGCCCCCCAATATGCCATTTAATATGCCAGTATTTTGCTCTCAATATGCCAGGATTTTGCCCCCAATATGCCATTTAATATGCCAGGATATTGCCCCCAATATTTAATTTAATATTCCAGGATTTTGCCCTCAATATTCCAGGATTTTGCCCCCAATATGCCATGTAATATGCCAGGATATTGCCCCCAATATGCCATGTAATATGCCAGGATATTGCCCCCAATATGCCATGTAATATGCCAGGAAATTGCCCCTTAGTATGCTCGTTATGCCACCCTCCTCCCCCCTTCCCCAGACCCCAGTACTTACCTCTTTGCTGCTCCGTCTCCCGGTGCTCTGAAGGTCCGTGGCTGTGAGGGAAGCGTTGTGAGCTCCCCTCCAGCCGCGCGGAACAATAAAGTTTGTTTAAAAAAAAAGTTCCAGCAAACGTTATTGACCGCGCGGCTGGAGGGGAGCGCACAACGCTTCCCTCACAGCCACAGACCTGCACTGGGGGACAGAGCAGGAACGAGGTACGTTTTTGATTTGTTTTTGTTTTTTAATGCAGGGGACACCACTGCTGGGACGTCCCCTGCCGGCCGCGGCCAACCGGGCATTTGCCCGGTGTGCCCGATGGCCAGTCCGGGCCTGTCTGTGTGTTGTGGGGCTGACCGAAGTTCACAATGCGCTAGAAGGTTAAGTAATTTCTATTCTGCAACATAGGTGGAGCAGTTTATAGCATACATGCAAGTCTGTGTTTTGCTACTTAAGTAATTACATAGCTTGTTCTCCTTTTTTTCACTTAACGTATGCTTTTGTTCTGCTATTCAAGACTACCCTTAATGGTTTTTCTGTATATCTTTTTCAATACAATGAGGAATGGATTTGAGCATTGATGTGTGTTTGTATCAAAGTATTGATCTTTTGGAAATAAAGGAAAACTACAACAATCATTTGTTCATCTAAATAATCATATCCCTATTGTTAAATCTTTATAAAATGATTACATAATGCAACGCTCCATTCAAGTTATTATTTCTTGAACCACAGGAATTTAAGTCCAACAGCTCAGAATATTGCTGAAGCCAGCTCTATTCCATACATCATCTAATTAACTGCTACACTTAAGGGATAGTTTACATAACACTCTCCCTCAATGGATGTGTCAAACATTCCTTAGCTTCTCTTCAAAATGACACTGTAATAAATAATTATAACCAGCTTTTGCTGCACAATATATTTCAAACTATAAAGATCTCTGCTTAATCCGACAATATTAGCAGATTTGTTTCTCACAAATTATACATTGTAAAAAATAGTTAATATAATATAATGGAATGTGTGGCATTTTTTTTTAAATATAGAACTATTTTTATTTCTCTATGTTTTATTATTATCAAAAATGAGTTAGGAAGGTAACAACTGAAACGGCGGTGCTAATGCCATCTAGTACAGTTTTTCCCAGCCTGGGAGGCCCGTAATTTCGTCAGGGCTGTACAGGGTTGAGAGTATTCCAGGCAGGGTATATGGATATTCTTTATTGTTCCGTTAAGAGGCTTGCAAACAAGGGGAGGTTAACTAGGGGAAATAAAGAAATAGATATTATTAACACGGTTAACAGAGGTTAT
The DNA here is from genome assembly GCA_036172795.1 of Pelodytes ibericus. Taxonomy (NCBI): domain Eukaryota; kingdom Metazoa; phylum Chordata; class Amphibia; order Anura; family Pelodytidae; genus Pelodytes; species Pelodytes ibericus. Next base: position 97,526,201 of record CM069863.1, read on the forward strand.
AATGTTTCAGTCAGAAGTGTGAGCCCATAGAGCTTAACATGCCAGGGGAAAGGGGCAGAGACAATTATGAGATTTGAGGAGAATTCATGTCATAATCTCAAAAGGCTGGGAACCCCTGATCTAACACAATAATCCAACTGCTGCCTTATAATAGATTGGGCAAAAAAATATTTAATAAAATGACAAACCCAAGATTCTAAACAAAATGTCCACCCCTTAATAGAGCTATGCAAGCAAAGACGGCTCAGTGAGGTACTTTATTTGTATTGTTTAATGTTTATTTCATGAACATTACTCAACTTTTTGTGACAGATGCCCTCCAAAAATCAGGTAATGATAGCCAAAAGATAGACAAAGTGGAGAATTTCTCCAACTCGGCTATAACTGTTTGAATTAGGGTGACCACATTTTAATCCTGCCATTCAGGGACACATTTAGCATGAGGGGTAGCGACATTTTACCAGGACCCCCGTTTTTATAATCAGTGCCAGGAGCATTGGCAGCTCCTGACACCATTCTATTTATAGGGGGCAGAGTTACTTGAGTCATTTGTGAAACCCCAGGACCCAGTTTTAACAGGGGAGCAGATTTATTTTGTGGGGGAAGGATTTTCAGGCTGAAAGCATTTTGTTCCTTCCACTATTGGAATAAATGGGAGCAAGTTTCTTCTCACTCCCATTTATTTCGGCAGCCTTCATCTCGTCTCGATCTTTGCAAAATGGTAAGTAAATACCATTTTGCAAGATCAAGATGAGGCATATGAGGGGAGGACAAGCAAGTCTGTTCGATGTTGGAGGTCGAGATTAGTGTTAATCTCTACTTCCAATTTCATATTTTAGTAAATGGACCACAAAGTCCATCAAGTTCAACCATGCCACAAATCCATATCGGTTGATCCAGAAGAAAGAGAGAAAAATAATCTCATCTCAAAGAGGAAAATCATGCCTAACATTACCAGAAGCTTCAAAGTTAATTTGTTATATGGAGTGTCCCTTTAAGGCTTTGTTTGTTATGTATTTTTCTTGACTACAAATATAATTGAGAAATATAATGTATTCCATGCATTTCCAACAAACTGCCTAACTTGATGTATAGATGAGATTGTAATATTTAAAAATTACACCATGTCATTTTAGCATGCCAGTTACACGTTAAAATGTAAAAAAAATGACAGGTGTGAAATCACAAGACTAGTTCACTGTAATTAAATGTAATTATATTATTCTGTAATATAATATACTAATGTAATTTAACTATGTACTAAGGTGTTTAAAATCACATACATCTTTATACTTGTTCATCTAACAAAATAATATAAATTGTCTGTAACTATATAACTACCAAACTGATTGTAACATTAAGTGACCTTTATTACAAACAGGTATGTTTTAATCAGTATCATCCTGTTCTATTTGACCCATTTGGGTTTATTTGTAAAGTATACACACACTGACCTCTTCTGGTAACTTAGTGCATTGCTTTGTTATTCTACTTGTACATGCCTCTATGCAGAATAGGATATGTTAGCAACTGTGTTTCTAGACAACCTTGCCTTTTATACATTAGAGCCAAATGTTATATTGATTACATGTAAGTTCTTTATACATTTATGAATGTAATGATAAATCTCTGAATTGAGTGTCTCACAACTTCTAAAAACAGAATGTACCTGTTATTAGTTTACAAACTCAGATATATACTGTACATGTTGTTTTCACTTTTATTTTTTGTGTAAACTTGTATAAATATATGTATGTATGTATTTTTTAAATCTAATGTTAAATGTGAATCTCTGTGTAATACTGTTCTTGACTTGGTCCCCAGGACTTACTTGAAAATGAGAGACATCTAAATGTATTCTTTCTGGAAAAACACTTTCTAAATAAATAAATAAAAATAAATAAGGCTCCTGTGTCTAGTCAGCTGTGTTAGAGTAGGACAGCAACCCGATCCCCAATTTGTGCTTACCGCACTATCATCATGCTCAGCCAAAATTGGTACGTTCCAGACGGTGAGATCTCCCCTCTCACCGTGGCCTAAACGGAACATAAATCGAAAAAAAAAGAATGGATGCAAACTTTGGATCTTTGTGAGTAATAAAACATTGCGGAAACTGGACCCAACTTGTCGGTAGAAAAGCTTCAATTCTTTATTAAATGTAGACATACAGCAACAAGAATATCACCAGGATGGTCCTCCACCATTCAAAACAAGGCACACCTTACGCGTTTTGTCCATTGTCCGAACTTAGTCTTAGGTCCTGTGTATAGAGCCCCCAGCAATCTTACTTAGAAAATATGTACATATTGAAGGAATAACAGAAGGAGAGACTATAAACTTGGGCTTTTCAACAATGATGTTTTGCTAATGCTTTCTTCACCCTTAAATTCCCTACCCAACCTGTAAAAAATGCTAGGAAATATCTCTAAAACATCAGGCAACAAGATAAATTACGCTAAGTATAAAGCATTAAATATGAATCTCACTCCACAAATGGTTGGTTCGATCTGCAAGGGCTAAACGTGTCAATGAAAAGTCAAAAGCATAAAATACCTGGGAATGACTCCCCCTTATCTGGGCGTTGCCCCAAGTCTCCCCGATAACATACAGCCAACCCTAAAAACTTCAATAAAGCTGTCAACCCCTCTTTAATGAAATCTTAGAAGGCATAACTTCTAAGTTAGGTTTCTTTCAGATCGCATGATCTTCGCTGTTCAAATGAAATGAAGAGGGACATGTGTAATAACACTGTAAAGTTTTGGAAGAGGTATAAAAAAAAAAAATCACAATCGCCCTTTGTTATGTATACAGTGTTTGGCAAAGATTCCTTGACACTAATCAGCTGCTTTTTTTACACATATGCTGCATGGGTGGGGACAATGGTGGTATCCATAGGCACACACACCAATAGAGCCATTATTTTGCGTGTGTGCACCGTTTTTATACATGACCAAAATAGTATCTAGAATTGTATATTTGTTTAGAGCGTTGACAATATTAGTATATATATATATATATATATATATATATATATATATATATATATATATATATATAAATATTATCATATGTACTAGTATATTTAATGAATTATAAGGAATTTATTTAGTGGTGTTGGTTGCCTTGTCAGAATTTGCATCATTTATTTTCCATGTGCTCTAACGGTGACGTTTTGTGGCCCTGTGATAAGGAAAACAGATTGTCTATCATGAAGTCCTGCTGCTGTCAGATCTAAAATTTCTATTTACTAGGGGTGGCACAGTTAACATCTGAGCTGCAGGTGCAGCTTACTAATTAACCAGACTGCTAACCCCAATCAGGGTTAAGCAGAGATATTGGGTTGGCTGCTCTGCTTGATTGCCTGGTTTTAATGCTTTTTAATGCCTTGCTGTGAGTTTGGAAAATCTGACTGATGTAACACTGCACTGCCATGAAGAACAAAAAAGATGGCAATAACTTTTCTCAAAATGGGTAACAGGGCAATCTAGTTGTCAGTCTATTTACATAAATTAACCTATTTGAGAATTTATCACCTATTCGCACTATCATCATGCTCAGCCAAAATTTGTACGTTCCAGACGGTGAGATCTCCCCTCTCACCGTGGCCTAAGCGGAACATAAATCGAAAAAAAAGAATGGATGCAAACTTTGTATCTTTGTGAGTAATAAAACATTGCGGAAACTGGACCCAACTTGACGGTAGAAAAGCTTCAATTCTTTATTAAATGTAGACATACAGCAACAAGAATATCCCCAGGATGGTCCTCCACCATTCAAAACAAGGCACACCTTACGCGTTTTGTCCATTGTCCGGACTTAGTCTTAGGTCCTGTGTATAGAGCCCCCAGCAATCTTACTTAGAAAATATGTACATATTGAAGGAATAACAGAGGGAGAGACTATAAACTTGGGCTTTTCAACAATGATGTTTTGCTAATGCTTTCTTCACCCTTAAATTCCCTACCCAACCTGTAAAAAATGCTAGGAAATATCTCTAAAACATAAGGCAACAAGATAAATTACGCTAAGTATAAAGCATTAAATATGAATCTCACTCCACAAACGGTTGGTTCGATCTGCAAGGGCTAAACGTGTCAATGGAAAGTCAAAAGCATAAAATACCTGGGAATGACTCCCCCTTATCTGGGCATTGCCCCAAGTCTCCCCGATAACATACAGCCAACCCTAAAAACTTCAATAAAGCTGTCAACCCCTCTTTAATGAAATCTTAGAAGGCATAACTTCTAAGTTAGGTTTCTTTCAGATCGCATGATCTTCGCTGTTCAAATGAAATGAAGAGGGACATGTGTAATAACACTGTAAAGTTTCGGAAGAGGTATAAAAAAAAAAAAAAATCACAATCGCCCTTTGTTATGTATACAGTGTTTGGCAGAGATTCCTTGACACTAATCAGCTGCTTTTTTTACACATATGCTGCATGGATGGGGACAATGGTGGTATCCATAGGCACACACGCCAATAGAGCCATTATTTTGCGTGTGTGCACCGTTTTTATACATGACCAAAATAGTATCTAGAATTGTATATTTGTTTAGAGCGTTGACAATATTAGTATATATATATATATATATATATATATATATATATATATATATTATCATATGTACTAGTATATTTAATGAATTATAAGGAATTCATTTAGTGGTGTTGGTTGCCTTGTCAGAATTTGCATCATTTATTCTCCATGTGCTCTAACGGTGACGTTTTGTGGCCCTGTGATAAGGAAAACAGATTGTCTATCATGAAGTCCTGCTGCTGTCAGATCTAAAATTTCTATTTACTAGGGGTGGCACAGTTAACATCTGAGCTGCAGGTGCAGCTTACTAATTAACCAGACTGCTAACCCCAATCAGGGTTAAGCAGAGATATTGGGTTGGCTGCTCTGCTTGATTGCCTGGTTTTAATGCTTTTTAATGCCTTGCTGTGAGTTTGGAAAATCTGACTGATGTAACACTGCACTGCCATGAAGAACAAAAAAGATGGCAATAACGTTTCTCAAAATGGGTAACAGGTTAATCTAGTTGTCAGTCTATTTACATAAATTAACCTATTCGAGACTTTATAATATCTTATTGGTGACGCTCAACACTGTAATCTTAAAGGACTATATTGTTTATGAAATGGATTTGCTTTCATGCTTATTTTTTTGCTTGAGTTTTTTTTTATTACAGGACCAGTTAAAACAAAGAAGTAAATACACAGTATTATGTCATAAAACAAGATGGTTTATATTATAAAGCAAGATGCATAACTGAAATGTCCATAGAAAACCAATGGCAAGTGTAGGGTTTATCCACTAAAAAGTGAATCGTGGTGAACTGTGTCTCTAAAACAAGTTTTCATAGAATCTCTAAATTCCCTGGGTAAAAGCAATGTTTATAAATGTATTATTAACGTTTCTTCTCGGAAAGTCAAATCTGCAGATAAAAACACAATGCAGTCTATTTATTTTCTAATGAGATTGTATTCTTTCTAGTAAGTACTGACAGGAGAAACAAAACTGACTAACATTTTAGAACATAGGTTATTTTGATCATTGCTTCATGACCCTGGAAATGTTGTTCTAAACTACAATTCTGTGATCATTTGTGTATGGGAAATACATAGACAGCTCTAGCAAGAAGATTATCCATTGCAATGGCAAGAGATTTTAAATATGGTGTGCTTTTTGTTAAAATAAACCCGTCAGCAATAAAATTTTAGCAACGAATGTAATAATAAACAACATGCACCAGAGCAATTCGGAGTACTCACGACATGAGTTAAAAGTCTACTTTATACATAGATGCACTAACGTACAGCACTTATTGGTTATGTATAACCCCATTGCCTTCCCTGCTGCTATGCTGCCTGTATTTATTACTCTCCGGTGATCAATTTTTCTGTTCCGTTATCCATTTTCTGTAAAAATTAGGCAAACAAACTAAGCCGAACGTAGATGAACAATTTATTGTGAAGAACAAACAATTGTGCGCATGTGTAGGGCATTTTATTGTGATGATTAATGTATTGCCAGCTTCTTGGCATTTACCTAAACTTCTAATATTTGATATAATATTTATGGCACCAGTAGGTGCAAAGATAGTTTACCCAGCACAAAGATGATATACAAAACCACAAAACAACCAAGTGGTGTATAACAATAATGATACACCTTCAAAAAAACAGCAGAAGGAAATTTACTGCAGTGGCCCCTTAAAAATCTAGTATAGTGTTGTACAATTACAACACCTGGATATATACTATGCTGGATAGTACTCACAAACAAATCTTCAGTTTAGCTGGGGAGCAGTAAATAAGCAAAATAGGTAGACCACTGGGATGAGTTCAGATGAAATGAAGTACTGGTTGGCACTGCTGATAATGAGTAATAAAATGGGTAAAGGTTTATTCCGAAAATACAAATTGAAACCAAGAAAATTAACTTAGTCCACAGAGATAGGAAGGAGCACTGTATCACTGCAATCTGGACAATGTAGATTTCAGTTAGGGCTACCGGAAAGCAACAAAGAAGCTAAGCAACTACGGTGTCCGCCAAGGGAAACACCAACGCATTTCGACTTCTGTCTTCGTCAGGGTGTAACCTATAGTTTTCAGGGAAATTGTTAATAGTACTACAATGAATAATGAAGAATGTTAACGGCTACAGGAATAGTGTTTATTCAGGAAGCAAATGAGAAAAAGTTGAAAGGACACCTAAAGTCATATTACAGCTCTACGAATAAAAACATTATTGATGTTTACCCTCTTGAGTCTGTTGATTTGTACAAACAATGTAAAAAATATTATGGGCTAGGTTCAGTGTAGTTTGACTGAAAACTGAAAGAATCATTAATAAGGCATTATAAGCTACTAATGCTAGATTTTTTTAGTTGACTTGTCAGTTCTGTTCCATGGTCAACTAAGAGGCATTACTGGAAAGTGGAAGCATTTAGGAACAGCATCCACAAAGCGAAAGACCATGGTAGTGCATGGTGCATAAAAGTATTCAATGAGCTGCTGATTCCATAGCTAAAGAGTTCCAAACTTCCACTGGCATTAATGCCGGCACAGAAACTGTGCAGCGGGAGCTTCATGGCATTGGTTTCCATGAGCAAGCAGCTGCATGCAAGCCTCAAATCACCAAGTGCAATGGCAAGCATCGGATCAAGTGGTGTAATGCATGCCACCAAATGTGTTCTGTGGAGTCTTCGCTGTTTTATAGGCAAGTCTGGGTTTGGCAGATGCCTGGAGAACATTAACTGCTTGACTGCAGTGTGCCAACTCTAAAGTTTGGTGTAGGAAAGATAATGGTATAGGGCTGTATTTCAGAGGTTGGGCTAGGCCCCTTACTTCCAGTGAAGTGAAATCTTAATGCTTCAGCATACCAAGACATTTTGGACAATGCTATGCTTCCAACTTTGTGGGAACAGTTTGGGGAAGGCCCTTTCTATTCCAGCATGACTGTTCCCAAGTGCACAAAGTAAGGCCCATAAAGACATGGTTGGATGAATTTGTGGTGCATGAATTTGACTGGCCGACACAAAGCTCAGACTCCACCGAATACATTTGGGATGAACTGGAATGGATATTGAAAGTCGGTGCCTCAAGTGCTTTGTTGGATGAATGGGCAAAACTCCCACATAAAAATTCCAAAATAGAAACATGTATCAGCAGATAAGAACCATTCAGTCCATTTAGTCTGCCCCATTTTCTAAATACTTTTATTAGTTCCCAGTTCCCTATCTTATAGCAAGGATAGCCTTGTGCCTATCCCCTGCATGCTTAAAATCCTTCACTGTGTTTACCTCTACCACTTCTGCAGGAAGGCTATTCCATACATCCACTACCTTCTCAGTAAAGTAACACTTCTTGATATTACTTTTAAATCTTTGCCCCTCTAATTTAAGAATATGGTTCTTCTTATAAATATACTCGCTTCCTTTACTTGAAGGATCCTAGAAATCTTGTGGAAAGCCTTCACAGAAGAATGGAAGCTGTAACGGGCAGGTGTCCCAATATTGTTTTAACATATAGTGTACATGTAATAAAAAATAAAACAAAATAATAATAATGAAAATAACTGATTATCTTAAGAAAGCCTTTCAAAAATAATCTAAAAAATGATACCAGCATTTTCATTTCAAAACAACATGATTGCAATTCATAGCTACTGATCATTGCTGTACCCCTTTTATTCAGCAATGTCCATGAAACAAGAAAACAGATTATGTCTGTGCTTCAGCAAATACTAAAATCTATTTATATGCAAATAAGCTATCCATTATTAGTAGTATGAGAGGAGATTTAAGCACAAAGTGAGAAATAAATTATCTCTAGAAACCATTAACATGCTCCATTTCTAAACATAACATTTTACAAGTCCAGGCTCATGTTTAAAAAGGAAAGGGCGACTCCTACACGAAGCTGATTTCAAGAGTTACATGTGCGCCATCTTATTTGGCTGATAAGTGCAAATACATTTTGATGGCAATAACTTCATTATGAAATTACAAAGCTCTCTCAATGATGGATTGCTTGGCAGCCTTTATTCAATACAGTGACATTTGTCTGTACCTAGCCACAACAATAGGCTGAATTAGGTACACCGATATATATAAAGGTTTTTTTTTTATAAGAAAGTCATCGTAGAACACACATAATTTAAATCACATTCATAAAACTTACAAATATGGCTTATAAACCTGTTGAAGAAGGGTTACAAAAAATAACATCTTGAAATGTATAATATTGTAATCATAGCAATTGTATTTGAAAATTAAAGATAGCAGCTTATATTAAATGTTTAGCTAGAGCGAACCAAAATATAATGTCTGGCTGTAAGCTAATAACAGATCTATACGAGTAAATAGCCATACAAAATAAATTTGGTTCAAGCATATCGTACACTAAAATGTATTGGACATATTAAAACTCAGCAGTAAAAGATCTATATCTACTATTCGCTGTCCAAAATACTGAAAGTGATTTCACTATACTGTACACTGTATGAGACTTAGTCTAATCAACATATATCCATCACAGACAGTGGAGGGTGATAGGTTAGAGACTGGTCACACTTTATCACTATGGTCCATTTTCAAATACTCCTCTGTCTTTAACTAGGCCTACATGCCTTATTAAAGAGTTTACTTGTGACATAGAAAGTATAAAAGACCAATTTTGACCATATGCCAACATTTTTTTCTGTGATCCTGCCTCTTTTGTGATATACAATAACTGCATCTTTGCAAACTTTTCATGCTCACACAACTTTTTTAGTGCATGAGATGTGTTTCAGATGCAGGGGCGTTGCTAGGTCTCCAAAAGATCAGGGGCTGAAACCCATGTCAGATTTGAAGACGTGGAGTAAAAAAAAGCTCATATACTTAGTGGGGCATACAGACAGAAATAGATATAGATATAAAAAATTGGTGTGAGGCCAATGTAAACGTGGAGGCAGCAGAATGGACAGTATTTTTATGCAGAAAAGGTGGCAACCGTAGGGGGACATATTGATAGATGTACTACCGAATTTGCTCGAATATAAGACAAGGTTTTTGTCTTACATTCAAGGTCGTCTTATAATCTGACCTCAAGTTGAGGTCAGACTATAAGACAGGGATCCAGGTCCCCAGCAGAGCTGCAGGGGACCTGGATCCCCCTCTCTAACAGCAGGGGATGTCTGCGCGATGAGCAGCACACAGGCAGCACACACACACTCACATGGAAACTCAGGCAGCACACACACTTACATGGACACTCAGTCAGCACACACACTCACATGAACACTCAGCCAGCACATACACTCACATGGACACTCAGCCAGCACACACATTAACATGGACACTCAGGCAGCACACACTCACATGGAAACTCAGGCAGCACACACACTCACATGGACTCACAGCCAGCACACACACTCACATGGACTCTCAGGCAGCACACACACTCACATGGACACTCAGGCAGCACACACACTCACATGGACACTCAGCCAGCACACACTCACATGGACACTCAGGCAGCACACACACACTCACATGGACACTCAGCCAGCATACACACTCACATGGACACTCAGCCAGCACACACACTCACATGGACACTCAGCCAGCACACACTCACATGGACACTCAGCCAGCACACACACTCACATGGACACTCAGCCAGCACACACTCACATGGACACTCAGTCAGCACACACACACTCACATGGACACTCAGCCAGCACACAAACTCACATGGACCCTCAGCCAGCACACACTCACATGGACTCTCAGCCAGCACACACACTCACATGGACACTCAGGCAGCACACACACACTCACATGGACACTCAGCCAACACACACACTCACATGGACACTCAGGCAGCACACACACTCACATGGACACTCAGCCAGCACACACACTCACATGGACACTCAGCCAGCACACACACTCACATGGACTCTCAGCCAGCACACACACTCACATGGACTCTCAGCCAGCACACACTCACATGGACACTCAAGCAGCACACACACACTCACATGGACTCTCAGGCAGCACACACACTCACATGGACACTCAGGCAGCACACACACTCACATGGACACTCAGCCAGCACACACTCACATGGACACTCAGGCAGCACACACACACTCACATGGACACTCAGCCAGCACACACACTCACATGGACTCTCAGCCAGCACACACTCACATGGACACTCAGCCAGCACACACACTCACATGGACACTCAGCCAGCACACACTCACATGGACACTCAGTCAGCACACACACACTCACATGGACACTCAGCCAGCACACAAACTCACATGGACACTCAGCCAGCACACACACTCACATGGACACTCAAGCAGCACACACACACTCACATGGACTCTCAGGCAGCACACACACTCACATGGACACTCAGGCAGCACACACACTCACATGGACACTCAGCCAGCACACACTCACATGGACACTCAGGCAGCACACACACACTCACATGGACACTCAGCCAGCACACACACTCACATGGACACTCAGGCAGCACACACACTCACATGGACACTCAGCCAGCACACACTCACATGGACACTCAGGCAGCACACACACACTCACATGGACACTCAGCCAGCACACACACTCACATGGACACTCAGGCAGCACACACACTCACATGGACACTCAGCCAGCACACACACTCACATGGACACTCATCCAGCACACACTCACATGGACACTCAGCCAGCACACACACTCACATGGACACTCAGCCAGCACACACTCACATGGACACTCAGTCAGCACACACACACTCACATGGACACTCAGCCAACACACACACTCACATGGACACTCAGCCAGCACACACACTCACATGGACACTCAGCCAGCACACACTCACATGGACACTCAAGCAGCACACACACAGACACACACACACACACACACACACACTCACATGGACACTCAGGCAGCAAACACACACTCACATGGACAATCAGCCAGCACACACACTCACATGGACACTCAAGCAGCACACACACACACACACACTCACATGGACACTTAGGCAGCACACACAAACTCACATGGACACTCAGCCAGCACACTCACTCATAGACATACTCACCAGACCAAAGAGCAAAAAAAAACGCGTTGCAGTGAGAGCGGCATGAAGTCCCTGCTCAGAGGGAAAGTCCGGGCTCAGAGGGAGGAAAAAAACCAGTATCAGAGTCTCCATTCGGGGCTTTGATCTGGAGATTTGGGGTTTCAGCCCCAGTAGCCACCCCCTAGCGACGCCTCTGCTTGGATGTAAATCTGACCTTGGGTTTAAGGTATTTAAAATGTACCCTTTAAAGGGACACTAAACACTTGTTGCTGGTGCTTCTAATATGGAATATGCAAGACCCTGCATTGACATTGTCCACATGATCCACCCTCCTGATCAGTTTTGGATCAGCTGAGAGATAGATTTCAGAGTCAGGTTTACTCTGGAGAAGGGACACACATTTGTGTAATTCTTGCTTTTTATTAAGAAACAAGGTTAAAAAAAATAATTGACCTTTAATATGGTTCACACTTAACCTGGGTCTGTATTGGAATGCATAACTATTACATGTAATGTAAACTCTATATTTTTCCTAATTCCTAATCAGTATTTGACATATCCTGTTGCAATTGTGCATGTTTATTTGACACGTTATATTTTATCCATTTATTTATATATATATATATATATATATATATATATATATATATATATATATATATGTGTGTGTGTGTGTGTGTGTGTGTGTACACATATTGTATAAAGTGTTATTGCACATTATTGTATAAAATATGTAACCTTTAAAAATCTTTCAATCAAACTAGTTTGACTGTTTAGGGAAAAATGCTTGTCAGATAAGGACACAAAACCATAAAGATATGCACAATGTAAAAAGTTTATGTTAAAGCAATTTATATAAAGTTTATATAGCCCATTTTGGTTCCCAGCCCTACACTTTCTTACAGTACACTTCCTTCACTTATGCTGAGTAAATAACATTTTGCACCATACACCCAACCTCTTTGGAATTGGTCGCTAATTTCCCATAATTTTAAATATTTCTGCCATGTTTTAGAATACATTTAGGAAAGAGCAAAAGGCGGGGTGACTTATGCTGTATGTACTGCCCTGCAGTTCAAAGGGAAATACATTTGTTTAACAAGGGGTTCTTATAGCAGGATTAATTTAATTTAGTTTTAGAACTCAGCTAAAAAATCTAGGAGACAGACAATGGCACATTCACGTAACCATACACACACACACACACACACACACACATAGAAAGACAGTAAGGCACATTCAGGCACACATGAACAGAGAGCCAGTCACGTACACACAGAGAGAGAGAGAGAGAGAAAGTCAGTCACATATATATACAAACACACACAGAGAGCCAGTCAGTCACATTCACACACAGATAGAGAGAGAGAGAGAGAGAGAGAGAGAGAGAGAGAGAGAGAGAGAGAGAGAGAGAGAGAGAGAGAGAGAAAGAGAGAGAGAGAGTAAGTCACATATACACACACACAGAGACAATCAGCCATATACACACACACACACACACACAAAGACAGTCATTCACATACACACGCCAGCATTTTTTTTTTTTTTTTAAAGACTGGGCAAAAAGTTAATTATATCAATAACTCCCCCCTCTCTACTGCTTTACCTCACTGCACAGGAGGGGGATTTCTGCTCCAGCCTGGTCCATGCCTTCCACAGAGGCACAGACCATCTTCAGGCTCCTGATGAGTGGTCGGCTGTCACATGACACCAATTACTCTGACACTAAGGCACAAGGGGGCAGAGAGGGAAGCCTGTGCTCTGCTCCCTCACACTCCCTTCCAGTTGACCTGGCAGCCCTGTCTTGTAGGATTGATTAATTGGTTAACCCTGAACACATTTGGATTCTATATTCTGCAGGGGAACATGTAAGAGGTATATGTGTCCAGCAAGAAACTGGCTGGCCCAGCAACCCTATCTGCAGATGTGTGCTTTGTACAGGCTCCTCTGCTATATATTTATGCACAAATTGCAAGCATTGCCATCATTTGGGAGACTTAGCTTTTTTGCCTCTTTGAACACTTGTTGCTTTTTTCATCCCAGCAAAATGCTTGGAGCTGAGTGGGAAGGTCAGTAGAGGTGGCAAACCTGGTATTTATTTAGCATATTTGGAATACAGCTATTCCAATTTGAATAAATGTATACATTTGTATTCTAATTATTTCACTTTCATATGAATGAAGAAAAGTATGTATTTTTCAGTGTGGTCCTTTAAATCCAATTTTTTTTAAACTTATGCTTAAAATCTATTGCCATTTTTATAGACCTGCGAACCCGTTGAGTTTAATTATTCTGAAGACAAATGCAATTTCTTCTAAAATAATTCAAACAGGGTTTGAGACATGTAAAAACAAGCAACCTGCTTTATCAGTAGGGAGAAATCTTTCATTTCAGCATTTTATATATTTTTTCCTACTCCTGATATTCTTGTGCACCAATTTTCAGACTTGGCTTTATAGCCAAGGGTTTTGATTAAAAAGCGCTCCACTGTTAGTAGTCTACTTACAGTACATTCTGTTCCATATGAAGAATAGTACAAAGAGATACATGTTTATCAAGTCCAGTGCTGAAATGAAATGTATTGCTCGATTTTTGCTTTGTAACTGGTTGCACTACAGCAATGTTCATAAATTATATTTAAATTATTAAAATGATTGTACTGTCAGATGCTTGTGGCTGTCATAAAATAGGGATAATTCACTTTCTATTTATCTATCATTTAACATTAATCACAATTCTGTCAGGATATAATTATTAAGATTATTATTGTTGTTCTTTCACATCATTCCTGCGTATGTGATAGGGTGCAGCACTGTAAGAGGCACTTGAGAGAAAACTTATTAAAAAAAAGTGAACTATGGTAAACTGACAAAAGTGTTGCAAATTGTGCTACAATGATTAAATTGGAAAAACTCTCCAACCTGACCATTTTTCCATTTCAGATATTTCATAAATGTCATAATAATCAAGTACTCTCCTGGACATAGTGACGGTGTGACCAAGTCAAGTGACTCAGGCTCCAACCTCCAGAGATCAGGCCCAAGCCTAAACCGGGCCTGCGGAAATGTAGGTAGTTGGTTTTTACAGAGAAATGGTCACATTTTACACCTTTTATGTCTTAAACACACAAATAGTGTAGACCTTTTTTTTGTGTGTGACGCCATTTGCGCACAGCCATGCAGGACTATCCCAGCATAAACAGAACAGTACCACAACAATTTGCAATTTGGTAGTCAGTTCATCACAGATCTCTGTGTAGTGAATACACTCCATGTTTAAAAGTAAATACAATTGTAGGAGAGATGCGATTGTCAATATACAGAAGGCGTCTTTATATGTCTAATAGAAGGCTTGTTGTCTTTAATTAAAGCTGATTCCGCATAACGAAATGGCAATAAATGACATACTGGATCTCTGCATCAAATTCTACCAAAGAAAGAAAATAATCATCTTGGTGTTGTCATTTTCAGACAGCCGTCCGTTAATATGTGATGGAATGTAAGATTTGATTTTTCTGTAGTGAAGGTACGGTATAGAATAATGTTACATCTTATTTCCTTTCAAATATCAGTCTATTACATTTTGTATTAAATAAAATGTTACTACTTAGATCCAAGGACTATTATGAAGAGAATCAATGGTCTGGAAAAGTGTCTCAGTAATGAAACAAGGTGTATTACTCTACTCCGTGTAATGCAAAGCTTTAAGCAGAATATATTTTCTGATTCAATCAGAGTGTGTGTTTAACTCAGTCTGTTCAACAGAAGTTTAGGATAAAACACATAAGGCGACAATGGGCTGCCTTTACTGTCATGGTGGACTAAAGTTTTGAAACTAATAGTAATAGTTTATATAGTGCATATATTTAAAGGCCACTGTTCATTCATATTAACCCCTTAAGGACAGAGCCTTTGAAACATTTTTGTCCTTTCTGGACAATGGCTATTTTAACATTTCTGTGCTGTTTGTGTTTAGCAGTAATTTTCTTCTTCGTCATTTGCTGTACCCACACATATTATATATTGTTTTTATCAAGACAAAAAGGGCTTTCTATGGATGCCATATTTTTGATCATATCTTATCATATTATTAAAAATAAAAAAAAAAATATGGTAAAAAAAAAAAAATACACAAATTTCTTTGTTTTTATTTGAAACAACTTCTCCTCATCGACAATAGCGAACGAAAAAACATGCTAAATAGATTCTACTATTTCTCCTGAGTACAGGGATACCACCCATGCATAGGTTTGTTGGGTTGTTTGGGGGCTAAAATGCCAAATTTGTGAGGTGCAGTTTTTTGTTTTCCAACTTGAAATTTTTACATGCAGACAGCCTGCACCCATGTCCCATTTGGGACATATTTGAAACCAGCCAGTGTATTTTACCACATCAACCCATATATTTTTTAAAAGTAGACACCCTAGGCTATCTCAAATGGTGGTATTTTTACACTTTCCATGCACTAATTCTACCACCAGCCTTTGTCAAAGTTTGTGGTAGTAATTTTTTTGTGTTTTTTTTTCACAAACCTTGTACTTCAGACATGAATTTACAGATTTTGGTATGTGTCACTGCCAAATAACACCCCAATAAGTGTTCAACAACATCTCTTGAGTACAGGGATACCCCCCATGCATAGGTTTGTTGGATTGTTTGGGGGGTAAAAGGCCAAATTTGGGAGGTGAAGTTTTTGGTTTTCCAATTTGAAATTTTGACATGCAGACAGCCTGCACCCATGTCCCATTTGGGACATATTTGAAACCAGCCAGTGTATTTTACCACATCAACCCATATATTTTTTAAAAGTAGACACCCTAGGCTATCTCAAATGGTGGTATTTTTACACTTTCCATGCACTAATTCTACCACCAGCCTTTGTCAAAGTTTGTGGTAGTAATTTTTTTGTGTTTTTTTTTTCACAAACCTTGTACTTCAGACATGAATTTACAGATTTTGGTATGTGTCACTGCCAAATAACACCCCAATAAGTGTTCAACAACATCTCTTGAGTACAGGGATACCACCCATGCATAAGTTTGTTGAGTTGTTTGGGGGCTAAAAGGGCCACATTGTGAAGGTGCGCATTTTCAACTTGGAATATTGACGTGTAACCAGCCTGAGCCCATCATTCATTTGGGACTTTTTTTTAAAGTAGGACAGTGTATTTTACCCCAAAAAGTATATATTTTGTAAAAGTAGACACCCTAGGCTATTTTAAATGGTGTTATTTTAACACTTTCCATGCACCAATTCTACCACCAGCCTTTGTCAAAGTTTGTGGTAGTCATTTTATTGTGTATTTTTTCCCACATACATTGTACTTTAGACACAAATTCACATATTTCGGTATGTGTCACTGACAAACAATACCACAATATATGTTCAGCAACATCTCCCGAGCACAGGGATACCACCCATGCATAGCTTTGTCAGCTTTGTTGGGTGTTAAAAGGCTACATTTGAGAGGTGCGCTTTTTGATTTTCAAACTTGGAATTTGAACATGTAGAGCAAGGAAGGGGTTAATAGCTCTTATAAGAGCCTTTGTAGTACTGTACAAAAAAATTAACCCCTAAAAATGCACAGACAAGAAAAAAGGTTCTGCTGTGCAGTGATCAGTGGCAGGGAAGGGGTTAATACACTACACTATACAAAGGGTATGGCTTTTATAAAAGCCCTTGGGACTCACAATTTTTTTACATTTTATTTAATTTATTACAATTAAAAAATTATGTTATACAGATCTGTCTCTTTCCCTCACTAAAACTCAAGTGAGGAGAGGGAGGCAGATCCATATGGGTCAGAACAATATTTACGAACCAGACGAATGGTGATGCTCATCTGAGAAATCACCAAACCACCTTTGCCACTGATCGGCTGTTACTGATCGCTATACACGCGTTCAGACAGCTTCAAAAGGAATACACGTAATCCCCTAGTGGGTATAACTAACCCCTAGCGAGTCTGACAAAAAAAAATGCTGATAGCAAAAAAAAATCCTTCTGCGACTAGATTGCTCCATATGCGCTGCTTAGGCAGTGACCATATGCACTGCTTAGGCAGTGACCATATGTGCTGCTTAGGAAGTGATATACGGCAAGGAAGGGGTTAATAGCTCTTAAAAGAGTCTTTGATATACTGTAATAAATCAAAGTAAAAAAAAATAACCCCTAAAAAAATGCACAGACAGCAAAAAATGTGCTGCTGTGTAAGATCACTGCGTACACAGCGATCAATTGCAGGGAAGGGGTTAAATACTGGAAACGGCTTTTATAAAAGCCTTTGGGTCTCAATTCTATTAAATATATAATATTATAATTAAAAACTTACATTATACAGCTCTGTCTCCCTCCCTCACTAAAACTCAAGTGAGAGGGAGGCAGATCTACACGGGGCAGATCAAATATTTACAAATATTGATCTAACCAGACGAATGGTGATGCTCATCTAAGCAAACGCCAACCCGCCTTTGTCACTTATCAGCTGTTACTGATCGCTATACATGCGGTCAGACAGCTAAAAAAAATTTTTTTACGTTAAACGTAGTCCCCTAGCGGGTATAATTAACACGTGACGGGTGTAATAAAAAAGTAAAAAAATTTAAAAATGCTTCTGCAGCAAGATTGCTGCATTTGCGTCAGATCGCTGCTTAGGCAGTGATCTACAGCAAGAAAGGGGTTAATCTCTCTTAAAAGAGCTTTTTTTTATACTGTAATGAATTACAGTAAAAAAAAAATGAACCCCTAAAAAATGCAGACAGCAAAAAATGTGCTGCTGTGTATGATCACTGCGTACACAGCGATCAATGGCAGGGAAGGGGTTAAATGGCTTTTATAAAAGCCCTTGGTGTTTAAAATTTTATTAAATATTTTTTTTATTATTTTATTTTATTTTTTTACTTTATCTGATCTGTCTCTCTCCCTTACTATAACTAGTAAGGTGAGGGAGGCAGATCAATACTTGTCAAAGGCAATATTTACTAATATTGCCTTTGACAGTATGATAAGTGCTCATCAGAGCACTTACCATACATGCCTGCACACAGATCACATAGATCTGTTGTGCCGGCATCGATTGGCTCCCCCTAGAGGATCGGAAGTGAAATACTTTCACTTCCGATGCTCTTGCCATTAGAAGGGAAACGCTGCCTGTACAGGCAGCGTTCCCTTCTACTGAGCCGATGGGGTCGCTCAGGAGAGCGACCACCATCGGCTCTGGGCAGCCTGGAGGTGTTGTTAAGTGCCTCGCTAGCAAGGCACTTTAACAACACCGCAGATGCTTAGAAAGCGAACGATCGTTCGCTTTCTAAGCACATGTGTGCAGCGGGCGCAGCCATTTTTAAATGGCTGCTACGATCACTCCGTGGAGTGATCGTAGCGCGCCCCTGCACATTTGGGGGGTGTTGCACAATGCCTCTACCTAGAGGCATTGTAGCAACACCGTTAGAGTAAAGAAAGCGACCGCTGGTCGCTTTCTTTACTCCATTTAGTGCATGACGTGCCAGGCACGTCACCTGTCGGCAAGTCCTCGATTTGCCGTGACGTGCCTGGCACGTCACCTGTCGTTAAGGGGTTAAACACTGACGTAATGGCGGGTAATTTATATCAGAGCACAGTATGTCAATGTAATGTTCTATGTGTGTGAGACACCTTCTTTCATTATTTAAAGTTAAAAACAAGATAGTTAAGCTCCTCCCATTTTACGGACCGCCTGTTTTCTAATGCATTGGAAGAATGAGGTCGCAGACCAGGTAGAGGTAAGGTAATGTGGAAAAGTTAAAGGAAACTAATCAGAGCATCAAACTGCCGCTCACGTCTCTTGGATGTGAAGGTGTTGACAGTCCCTGAGTGTTGAGCGAACCCAAACCGCACTGTTCGGGTTCGTACCGAACATTTCGGTGTTCGGAACCCGAACCCGAACATTCCACTGTATGTTCGTGTTGGAGTTCGGGGTTCGGCTATAAACCGAAAGTCTATAAACCATACATACGGTTTATAGACTTTCGGTTTATAGAATAGCATTACATGTATTCCATAAACCGAAAGTCTATAAACCTAAAGACATTCGGTTTATAGACTTTCGGTTTATAGAATACATGTAATGCTATTGCTATTCTATAAACCGAAATAGAGTCCCCATTCATACGCATAGGTCAATAGACTTTCGGTTTATAGAAATACATGTAATGCCATTGCTATTCTATAAACCGAAAGTCTATAAACCGAACGTCGTTCGGTTTATAGACTTTCGGCTTATGGAATACATGTAATACTTTTGGCTTTCTATAAACCGAACTAGAATCCCCATTCATAAGAATTTCTTACGAATGGGGACTCTAGTTCGGTTTATAGAAAGCCAATAGTATTACATGTATTCCATAAGCCGAAAGTCTATAAACCGAACGACGTTCGGTTTATAGACTTTCGGTTTATAGAATAGCCAATAGCATTACATGTATTCTATAAACCCAAAGTCTATAAACCGAATGTCGTTCGGTTTATTGACTTTCGGCATATGGAATACATGTAATACTATTGGCTTTCTATAAACCGAACTAGAGTCCCCATTAATAAGAATTTCTTATGAATGGGGACTCTATTTCGGTTTATAGAAAGCCAATAGTATTACATGTATTCCATAAGCCCAAAGTCTATAAACCAAAAGACATTCTGTTTATAGACTTTCTTTTTATAGAATAGCAATAGCATTACATGTATTCTATAAAACGAAAGTCTATAAACCGAATGTCTTTCGGTTTATAGACTTTCGGTTTATGGAATACATGTAATGCTATTGCTATTCTATAAACCGAAATAGAGTCCCCATTCATAAGAATAGGTCAATTGACCTATTCTTATGAATGGGGACTCTATTTCGCTTTATAGAATAGCAATAGCATTACATGTATTCCATCTGAGAGTCAAATAGAACCGTCAAATACTGTGCTTACAGCGCACTTTGAAAAATTCTAATAGTTTTGGGAGGTAAATAGTACATTTGCATCTTGCGGTGCACTTCATATCTGAGAGTCAAATAGAACCATCAAATACTGTGCTTACAGCGCATTTTGAAAAATTCTATTAGTTTTGGGTGGTAAATAGTACATTTGCGTCTTGTGGTGCACTTCATATCTGAGAGTCAAATAGAACCGTCAAATACTGTGCTTACAGCGCACTTTGAAAAATTCTAATAGTTTTGGGAGGTAAATAGTACATTTGCATCTTGCGGTGCACTTCATATCTGAGAGTCAAATAGAACCATCAAATACTGTGCTTACAGCGCACTTTGAAAAATTCTATTAGTTTTGGGTGGTAAATAGTACATTTGCGTCTTGTGGTGCACTTCATATCTGAGAGTCAAATAGAACCATCAAATACTGTGCTTACAGCGCACTTTGAAAAATTCTTCCTCCAGTGCCGCTTCCACCTACACCGCCACGGTCACCGCCTCCTCAACCTATGGAATTCTGTTGATCCTCCTGGCAGCCATGATTTAGATTTAGATTTATGTTCTTCCAAAGCTAAAATCAAAGATTCCATCTAGTGCTATTTTATGGCTCAGCTGTATTTTTAATTTGCATGTATTTTATGTTTTTTGAAGTTATTTCCCTATCCATATTTGTTTGCAGGGCACTTGTCCTACTCTTACCCACATTTTAATTCCTTTTGCAGCCCTCTAGCCCTTTCCAGGACTTTTTTAGAGGCATTTTAGTGCCCAAAAGTTTGTGTCCCCATTGACTTCAATGGAGTTCTGGGTCAAGTTCAAGCCCGAACCCGGACTTTTTTACGAATTTCGGCCGGACCCGCCGAACCCAAACATCAAGGTGTTCGCTCAACTCTAACAGAGAGGTCCTCATTTTTGCATCTAGTCAGAAGCTGGACCAAGTCAGGGACCAAGTCAGGGTCCCCTTGATCGTAAGAAAGGTTCTCTCACTGTGCAAGCAGTTTGTACTAGTCACCAACTGGACATACTTATTCCAATTTACATTTTACATGTGATCTGTGAATTCCGATTTGAGAAGATCCCTGCACACAAAACAGTGTGTAAAAAAAGGGAACAACTGAGATACTGTAAACCTAGACTGGCACATTTCACATTTTAAAAATGCAGATTTGATTAACTTGATTGCAGGTGACATTTAGCTGTGTTATTAATAAATTCCAGACTATTTACAGAAAATCTGAAACCTAAATATATTCAGTGATAAAGTACAAGATAAATAAAAGTCTCATAAACCAGGTCTACAGGTGGAATTGAATTCACCACCTGACTGGTTGTAAATAACCAAGTTCTGATTGAGCATAATATAGTAAAAGTCATTGAAACTCTTACTGAAAGAGAGATTTGGGTCAAAATGTATCCTTTTGAATAACCTATTAAAGGGACAATAAACTTTGTTTTAATAATAATTAAAAGCACAAGTGAAACATTAGCTGTCCCTAGTATGAGGATGAACTGGTGTGTACTTTTGATAGTACACGACAGTTTATCCTCTGACCGACAGCTGTCATGGTAGGAAGAAGGCAGCTATCTGGTCGATGACTGTCTCTCTCTGCTAGCGCATAGAAAGACCCTTGTTTTTGCATGAGATCAGCAGAGGGGACCTTAACCCCTTGCCGACACAGGACGTGCTAGGTCCGTCCTGTGTGGCGAGGAGTTAGTGACACAGGACCGACCTAGTCCGTCCTGTGTCAAAACGAGCACTGAAAGCGGATTTTTTTCAGCTTTCAGTGCTCAAGCCGCATTGCCGAGGCAATCAGTAACACTAAAAAAAAAATGCACAATCTTGGTCACTGTGTGCAGGGCCGGTGCAAGGATTTTCGTCTACACAGGCGAAGGTGCATTTTGGTGCCCCCCTCCTCTGACCCGCCACGCCTCCCACACCATTAACCATCCATACATTTATACATATATATATATATATACATTTATATATATATATATATATATATATATATATAAAATCCAAAGATCAGCGCACTCACCTCAAAGCAGGTAGGAAAAAACCTCTTAAAGCTATAGTTTTAAATAAAGCTACTTAAAAACACCTGTCTTACTAAGATAACAAAATTGGAGATTTAGTCACATATATGGCCATATTATGCTAAGCCCACCACTACGTCAAAGTACTCCAATATTGGTGGGCATTTTAAGAGTTATTAACCCCTTCTTTGCCATCGATCACTGCTTACGCAATGATATTGACACCAAAGCAATTTTGTCTGCATATCTGTCTGCATATTTTTATAGCAGGGGTTACGTGTAAAGTAAAAATATTTTGGATTTCTTTAAAGCTGCCTGAGCGCATAGCGATCAGTAACAGCGAATTATTGGCAAAGGCGGCTTGGTTATTGCTCAAATGAGCAACACCATTCACCCTGGTCAGATAAATATTTGTGAATATTGATAGGACCAATTTTTATCTGCCAACCTCTCCTGACTTACATTTTTGTAAGGGAAAGAGACAGATCAGTATTATATAAATAACATTTTATAAAATTGTCAGGTTTTATGAAAGCCATTCACTGTTTATTAATCCCTTCCCTGCCATTCATCACTGTATAAGAAGTAATCTTCCACAGCAACAGTATGTTTTGCTGTCTGCACTTTTTTATGGATTCATTTCTTTGTACTGTAATGAGATAGGCTCTTCTAAGAGCTATTAACCCCTTCTTTGCTGTAGATCACTGCTTAGGCACTGATTCTGAGGTCGCTGACTCAGGGTTCGATTTTGACCCTGGTCAGCTTTCTGATACATCATCTAGTGATATATTGGTGGCTGCTGAGCCCTTGCCACAAGCAGTCATGGGTGTCTACCTTTAAAAAATATATGGTTTGGTGGGGGTAAATTACTTTGGCTGATTTCAAAGATATATCCCATATAGGACACGGACGCAGGTTAACTACATGTCAAAATTCAAATGTTGCCTTTTAGCCACAAAACAAACCAACAAACCTATGCATGGGTGGTATCCCTGTACTCGAGAGATGTTGCTCAACACATATTGGGTTGTTGTTTGGCAATGACGCATACCAGAATATGTGAATACATGCCTGAAGTACAATGCATGTGGAAACAAAACTCCAAAAAAAGAACTACCACAAACTTTTACAAAGGCTGGTGGTAGAATTAGTACATATACAGTATTAAAATACCACCATTTGAAATACCTTAGGATGTCTATTTTCCAAAATTATATGGTTTGATGGGGTAAAATACATTGGATGGCTTCAAACAATTTCCAAATGGAACATGGGCGCAGGCTGACTACATGTCAAAATTCCAAGTTGGAAAAGCACCCCCCCCCTAATTGTGGCCTTTTAGCCCCCAAAGAACCCAACAAACCTGTGCATGGGTGGTATCCCTGTACTCAGGAGATGTTGAGGTGTTGTTTGTCACTGACACATAACAGGATCTGCGAATTCATGCCCGTTACAATGGATGTGGAAACAAAACATTAAAAAATACCATTTGAAATACCCTAGGGTGTCTAGTTTTCAAAAATATATGGCTTTGTAGGGTAGAATACACTTTATGGCTTCAAAAATGTCCCAAATGGGACATGGGCGCAGGTTTTCTGCATGTCAGAATTCCAAGTTGAAAAACCAAAAAGCGCACCTCTCAAATGTGGCCTTTTAACCCCCAATTAACCTAACCAACCTATACATGGGTGGTATCCCTGTACTCAGGAGATGTTGCTGAACACATATTGAGGTGTTATTACCCCTTCACACTTTAAGGTAATGTTTACATAAATTGCAATCTATGTGAAAAATAAAAAAAATTAAAATGTTGCTGCAAATTTTGGCAAAGATTGGTGGTAAAATGGCTACATGAAACGTGTCAAAATACCCCAAGTTAAATGCCCTGAGTAGTCTAGTTTTCAAAACTATGTACATGTTGGGGGTCATTCATGGATTTAGTACAGATATCAGTGTTATAATGTCAATATCGCTAATTTTGAAAAAAAAAAGGATTTTAAAATAGCTTTGCACTACTTATAGTTCTGGCCCTGTAACATGAAAAAAAGCACAAAAACATAAGACATGGGCTATTTCTGAACTCAGGGCATATATTAGAAACTATTTAGCAGTGTTTTTTTTGTTGTCTCTTGTACATGAGTATACGATTTTTCAAATAAAAGTCATAATAAAAAAAAATTCATTTTATTGCCATATTTTATTTTTTGATATCAAAATATATGCTATTATCAAAATAATGGTATCAAAAGAAAGCCCTTCTTATGACGATACAAACGATTTATAGTTTGTGTGGGTACACTAAATGAGACTGAAATAAGTTACAGAAAAACACAAACACCTCCGAATTTTAAAACAGCCCATGTCACAGAGCGTCGGATAAGCCAAAAAAGTAATGTCACTAAGGGGTTAACTAGGTCCCCATTGCTGATCCAATGCAAAAACGAGGGTCTCTCGCTGTGCTAGCAGTGAGAGACCCACGCATTCAGCTGTTAGAGCTAGGTGACAACCGGGAACTGCTGTGTCTCGCATGTGAGACACAGCAGAAAGTAATCCCCCCTGTATCTATTAAGATACACGTCGGGTTTACTTCATTCTACTGGCACATGTATTGTTTAACCCTTGCTTCCTTTAAGGAAGCAAGGGTTAAACAACGTTTAATTTTCCTTTAACACATCTTTGCTTGTAAACTTCCTGATGTAATGTGATAACTGCAGATCAATCACTGGTCTGAGGATAACTTATAATATAGGAGAATGTTGTTTCCTCTGTGTCATCACTGTGTGCAGCATCCCTTCACCCAATGATGGCAATGTGTTCTACTTCAACACTGTACAGCTACTATTAATAATAATCAACTAATTCCCAAAGTTTTGAATTTTTAAGTTTATGTGACTCCAAACTATACAATTGTTATCATGATTTGTCACTTGGTATAAAATAAGAGATATAGAATGTTACAAAAGGTTTGGCCCTAGATTGACATTGTAGGGGGCAAATTGTGTTACTGTCCAAGTAAGAAAATCACATCCAGAAGTTTCCAGTTACATTTGGTAAGTAAACAAAAAAACAGTTGGTCCTCGGAACTGGAATCTTTAAACCCTCAGGAATTTTATGATAGGTTTAAAGGACAATTAAACTTGTTTAACTTGTTAAAAAAAACATGTCTTGCATCACCCAAGTAAATCCAACATGTATCTTAATAGATACATACTGGTTTACTCTTGGCTGTATCTCACAGCTGAGACACAGCCAGCCTGGGGGCTGGAATTCTGACAATCAGAAGGGGGCTAGCCCCACTCATCTGATCTGGGTCTTCATTTTCTGGGGGTCTCTCTCTGCCAGCACAGAGAGACCCTAATTTTTGGATAGGATCGCCAAAAGGGAATCTGGTCAAAGTTCTCTCTGCTGATCCCATGCAAAAACGAGCGTCTCTCTCTCTGCACAAGCACAAAGAGAGAGTCGCTGACAAGACCAGGTTGCCTGGGATGGCAGCCTACCGGTGACAAGATAAACTGGCATGTACTAAAAAGTCAGTTTATCCTTATACTAGTGACAACTAATATTTCACTTGTGCTTCTATACAAGAAGCACAAGTTAAAAAAAAGTGTAGTTGTATTTCAAGTGAACTGCTTAACTTTTTCCATAGCCCTTTTTGTGATATGTCATGCTAAAATACACTGAGGTTCAATACTTCCTGCTGCATTGTCCTCCATTAAACAAGCTGCTACCCATTTATATATTTATGAACTGTACCAAGCGGTTAAAGAGAAGAGCATCCAACCTATGTGACATCTAATTGTGTACTGATTTGGCAAGACTAAATCTTTTTTACCAGATTGAATGTATTATATTTCACATATTAATTGCATTTATTTATAATTGTCTTAATACCACGTCTATATATTTTATTCCTACTGTTGAAAATATCAACATAATAATTGCATAGTGCCGTTAACACAAATAGGGTTTCTATTTCTACGTTTATGTATTTTTCAATAAATAAGGTTCATCTTCCAATAATTCTACAATATCTTATATGGGATTCCCATTGATGGGTTCATAGTTCATCAAAAGATCTTCAGCACACAGCATTGTTGACGAACAAGATTAAATAATAATTTAATTCCCGGATTTGATATACTGTTGCTTGTTAAATGTCAGAGAAAAGTCATATTTGAATGACATGCAGTTCTGTTTGCCATTGCCAGACATTTACTGAAGGCTGAATGTATTTTACCCAGTGAAAAAGAGATTAAGGAAATTATTTCAAGTTAATTGTAAAAGATCATGGTCTGCGATGCATATCTGTACAGTATTAAAAACTGAATATTATATACAAACGCAACGAACCTTAAAATTTGTAATTATATTATAATACAGCCTTATGTGTAGAATTGTCTGCATTTTTCAGAAAGGTCTTGTTTATTAATGATTTTAAGTAGGCACCGGTGATGTTAATGTGATAATCATAAGGCATAGCATATTTTTACATGATGCCTTTATTATTAAAGTCTGTTTTATTTCATTATTTATGTGCTGAAAGTCACAGCCTATGCAAAACATAATGTGAATCTAAATTTGATGGATTTCTATTATTTTCCATGTTTTACTTTGGGTTTCTGGGAGTAATGTCATATCCTTTTGTTTGTTTCTTTGATGATGTAGGCACTATGTCTCATAGGTTTGCATGCCATAGGCATAGAGAAGGGGCTGCCTGTACAATGCATTATGTCTGCTCTGATATGCACTCAGCTGATCCTCGTCACTTATTGGGTTTATACTAACATACCAAACAGGATGCTATGTAATTGTTCTAGCAGAGTCTCTACAACAAGCATATCCCCAACTATAATCAGGTCAGTAACAATTCAGTCCTGATTTTTATTCTCTAGTGTTTGTGACATCACAGAATGATATATACACGATAGCCCCTTTCAAGCTATGCCCTCCCGTATCCCGTATTGTGGGTGTGGCAGGTTGGGATGTATAACACAGCACATAATTTGTTTGGAGAGCCCTGAAAAAAAAGGGATTATTTCCCATTTAAAGAAACACTTTTTTTTCAACAATTCACTCTTATTGATGCTCCTGCAAAAATGTACTCAAATTAAAAGAGGTTTGATCAATTAGACAGAATATTAGATACGAAAGGAGTAACTGTCCATATTTGAAACATGGTGAACAAGTCAACCATAGTTATTATTAAGAGTGAGAGAGGCAGTCTTCATTTAACAGAGAAAATAAAAATGTTGGTGCACAAAGTTGTCACAGGCTGTTCATTTAGCAGAAGATATTAAATAAATCAATTACTAGATCAGGATTTTATCAAATACCAACCCTTAGCTATTATTCTGCTATAACCTATAAGTGCACAAACTCAACATGATGTGCTCTTTGGCTGGCAAAAGTGTATGAGAATTTGCTAAGAGACTTGTTAAGATTAAGAGCTCTAAAAATGTGTTGCTGACTGGCATATTTATCAGACAGTGTGTATCTTATATTGTATGTGTGACTAACACCATGACTGAAAGCATTTACTGTGCCAAGAGATAGACAGCTCACTACTAAAAACAAGAAACAGACCTTCAGAATAGATGTGGAATGTGGTTTATCTATAAAGGGAAACTATGTTAATCAACCTAAGGTTTATTTTAATGTATTTGTCAAAACAAATATATTTTTTGCACATTTCCAGTGGAGCTTCCATTTAACTCTGAGGCAGCTCAATAAGATACAATGTTGATGCAAGAGCAG
This sequence comes from Pelodytes ibericus, assembly GCA_036172795.1. NCBI lineage: Eukaryota > Metazoa > Chordata > Amphibia > Anura > Pelodytidae > Pelodytes > Pelodytes ibericus. Next base: position 97,554,545 of record CM069863.1, read on the forward strand.
CAATGTGATCTTTCTGGAAGAGATGCCCAACTCTGCCCACAACATTTGTAAAACATAAATGGAAAAGTTAAAACCCTTCTGGGTGTTGGATAATTAATGATATACATAGTCATGGATTGGTCATTGGTCCCCTAAAAAATTAGTAATCTAGACCACTGTACCCAATGGCAAGGGGACAAATGTAATTCTTTCATTAGAATGTAGCCTGATTACCTTTAGATTCTGCCTGTGTCTCTATAAAGTCTATGACAGTGCTAGTCAATTTATCAGTAGTCTGGATTATATATAAAGATAAGAGTGCACAACTTATCAAATGGCAGCTTCAGGTTTATTTTATCAAGTATTTACCAAGTATATTAGCAATTTAATATGCGGCATATGAAAATATATGTGTAGTTTCAGTGGCAGTAAATGTCATGAATTCTCCCCAAAAACACATCCTGGTCAGCTATATAATTATGTTTTTAAATCTTACATGTAAACTCACTTGATAGCTTACACTTCATGTTTTCATACTTGTCAATATCCCAAGACTGGGTAGCAGGACATAGGTGGTGGAGCAAATGGGAGGGGCCAGAGTGACGTGACATCACCAGAATGAAATCCAGTCTTCATGGCACAGGTAAAAGCCTGTACTTGGCATCTGGAGCTCAATACAGGAGTTTTTTTTTTCTTGTAAGTCTTTTAGAAATACATATTTTAATCAAGAATGCACTGTGCACAACTGGCAGTAGAGACAGTACAACCCTGAATTTGATGGGGCAGAATACCAAATCTGTGGATAAGTTATCTGCTTAAATACCTCATCACTTATGAATATAAAGGGTTCTTTTTCTTCTATTCAATGTAACTTAAGGCTGTTAAATACACAAAAATAAATTTCTGCTTCTCAGATGCTGTAAAACAAACCATGGATGCACTAAGCAACAGGGAATTTAAGTTACAGCTGATGTTCGATCTTCCCTATACGTCCACTAATATTTCATTTTGTACTTTCTGCAATAAAGTAAAGTGAATCTAATTTTTTAAGTCAGTGAAGCTGTGTAGTAATTCTTTGAGATTTGCTGTGCCTCATTACTTTTAATTTGATAAGAGTGCACCGTTTCAAAAGAATCATAAAACAACTAAAACAAATACTGTTTAATTACTAGCACATTCTACAACAGTAAGTGTTTAAAAGAAAACTAACCCTGACGCCTGTGGTTCCTTATTGTTTATGTGGAGCCAAAACAACATGGAAATAATAAAAATCTAGTGCTAAGAAGGATGACAAACATTCTCGATAGCAGTTCTTTCTGAGTCTGCATTCTCGACTTGCCAGCGAGAATCCTTTAAATTTACACCGATCAGCCATAACATTAGGACCACTGACGGGTGGCAAGCCGGCAGAGGCTGTATGATGCTTTGGGCAAAACTTATGTCTTGCCATTCATGTGGATGTTAGTTTGACATGTACAACCCACCGAAGTTTGTACATACTTTTGTGGAAACAGTATTGCATTTAAGCAGGGTAATGTGCCCTCTCACAAAGCAAAAATGCTTCATGGATAGTTTGAGGAACACAACAATGAGTTCAAGGTATTGATTTTTTTTCTCCAAATTGCCCATATCTCAATCCAATCGAGCATCTGTGGGATGTGCTAGACAAATGCATCAGTTCCATGGAGGCCTCACCTTGCAACTTACAGTACTTAAAGGATCTGCTGCTAGGGTTTTGGTGCCAGATACCACAGCACAATTTCAAAGGTCTAGTGGAGTCCATCATGATGGATCAGGGCTGTTTTGGCATCAAAAGCAAACTTTTGACTCCAATGTTAGGAAGGTAATAATTTTATGACAGATTGGTGTAAGTGACCAGAGGTATAGTCCCTACTCTTTACCTTACCACCACTTTTGACTTTGTGGACTTCCTGCTCTGCTCATACCCTCCAACATCATGTTTTGCTGTTTGTTCCTGGTTATCATTCAGTTTCTTTTAGTGTCAACTTATCCTCTCCTTCTTCCATTGTCTATTAGTTGGCTAACAGCTAAGGTTCTCTTCTCACTCTACATATAAATAATCACCTCCATGATCCTTCAAAATTAAAAGCCTTCAGAACTTCACATACTGGTTCCATTATGTTTAGATGTGATGATTGGGGAGTCCATGGAAGGCATTTGACATTGTGTTTGTTTTTATGATGCCACTTTTGAGTTTGTTTACAAGATTGTTGGGGCTATCACTCTTAAATGCATGAACAGTATGAGGGGACATTGTTTGCAGCAGGTGGTATCCCATGGACTGTCTTTTTCCACCTCAAGGCAGCAGGTGCAAGGTCACTTATACATGTGTCTTAAATAAACCTGATTTACAATCTTCAATCCTAGCACTGACTCTGTGCAAAGAGGTGAAAGCAAAGTTAACCTAATGAAATATATAATGCAAATGAACAGTATCTGCACTGTGGATAAATGTATGCATGTTCATAATCTATAGATCTGTTTTGCATGAGATCCCATGTTCGATGTGAAATTTAGTGGATTTGCATGGTTTTCCAATGTGAAACTGTTCAAACAGTGTGAAATTCGCCTGCCAATTCAATGGTGACAGTATGTTGAATAAACTAGAATTTATGCTTATGGAGGCATGGCTTGAGAGTCAAAAATTAAAGAATAACCACCAAAATGTGCAATCTATAAAAAAAAACTTTCCTGACTACATATTTTCAAATTAAATGTAATGATTCCTCAACCTGTTAGTTACAGGGCGGGAGCACCATTGGATATTGATTAATCTCAGGTTTGCAGTTGCCAATTCTTGTCAAATAACAAAAGTTCGAATTTCTCTATGTTACAAAACCAAGAATATAGGAATGTACGTCAGTAATAATAATCAGTGTGATAATCCCTGGCCCAGCATTACTCTGTCGAATACAATGCTGTTAAGTATGTTTTAAGCCAACAGATTAACTGTGCTGTTACTTTTGCCAGGTAATTGAAATGGAATATCTCTCTGAATTCTTTAGTATGCATTTTACTTGGTAATAATAAAAATATGCAATATAAATGAAGCCTCACACATTACCGTGTCTCAGTCAGATATCAAAACAATCATTTTAAATACATAGGATGAACATTATTTAGAGGACTTTGTGAATCAATCTACCTATGAAAGGACTTTCTGGCTAGAAAATTACTTAACTTTTGTTTTGTTTCATGTATCTGTATATTCAAATTTGTGTGGATAATCTGTATAATATTTATGTCACAATGATCGGGGTAGTATCTTTCACTAATCCTCCCACTCAGCTTTCAAAATGTTGGCCTAGTCTAGGAGGAAAAAAAAATTGCATATTAGTAAAGAAAATGCATTTGGAAGTAGTGTCAATATTTTTGTTGATAGTATCAATGGAAGCTTACACATCTTCAGCATAGCATGTGAAGTGTCACAGGGGGAAGCCTGCCTGGTTAAACTGAATGTTAAACAACTAAATCAGTGATGGCTAATCTGTGGAGTCTTAGGTCAAGCCTATGATTAAGCGTGGCTCCACGCGAAACGCGTAAGGCGAGTTCTGTTTTATTTACCGACTTATGTACTGCTGCTGACTCATTCATTTTTTCTGTCGGATCCTCATCTAATAAATTATTCACTTTTTTACTGGGACTAGAAGTGCATTCGTTTCTTTGCCTTGAAGTTGCTGCCTCTACAGCCTGACGAAGCACCCTCCATCCAGCACACTGCCACCACGAGATAACTATTTACTGCCACAGGTGGAGCCGCCTTTTCCTTTGTGGAGATTCTTTACTTAATCTGTGGGGTTAACTGAGCTTCATGTGAAGTATAGTCAACAGAAGGTGTTACAATTATGAGATCTGGGTTGTATTTCTGCTCTCAGTGTATGATTGTGTTGCATGGTCATGTGTTTGTTTCATTAAAAAATATCATTACTTTTGGAACAAAAAAAAATATTTATGGTTTTATTTTCCTTTTGACACACACCACTTTCAAAGTTCAACAAAAAGTCAGTGCATTTTTAAAAAAAAAATTATGGCTTTGTCATGCTACTTTAAGAGGTCAATAACAGTGTAATGTTAATGATTTAACCTTACCCTCATATCAGTTATACTAATAACCAATGTTATATAGTTCTAACATGCATGTCTTTGTGAGATGCATGACTGTTAATCACAAACAGGTGCTGAGCTCTTATGGTAACTGAGGTACTCCTATTACTAAATCAACATGATAAAGCACACATACATGAAACTGCAGATTACAACCATAACAGACAGTCCATATCAATGCTGCTTGTTGTTTTTCTTTCTATTAACTAGTAAACATAATAGAGACCTTATCGCCCTAACCTTGTAACAGTGTGAACTGAGCACAATGAAAGCAATATGTGCTTTTTCACTTAATTCCAGTAAAAGGATCTTGCCCTTGATACTGTACATAGTATAGATAGCCTCAAATGCAAACACTATATCAATGTATAACAATGTTTTAGCAACATTTGCTACTTAACCCCTTAGTGACAAGACATTTTCACCTTGACTTTCCCTTGGTGACAATGGCTGTTTTGACATTTCTAGGGTGTTTGTGTTTAGCTGTAATTTTTTTCTTTCTCACATACAGTACCCACACAAATTATATGTTGTTTTTATCGTCATAAGAAGGGCTTTCATTAGATACCATTATGTTCATCATATCTTATAATTTACTACAAAAAAAATCATAAAATATGATGAAAAATTTTAAAAAACCCACTTTTTCTAACTTTGACCTAAAATATAATTTACACAAATAAAATCATTAAAAAAGACCCCGTCTAAATAGTTTCTAAATGTTGTCCCGAGTTCAAAAATATGCATGTTTCCATATTTTTCGGTATTTTTTTGCGAGTTATGGGGCAAAAACCCAAAATAGTGTTTTTTGTTTTTTTCCTATATTGATCTTTTGACCCCAACCCGAACCCAAAATTTAACCCTAACACTAAATTTAACCCCAACTCTAATCCTTATTATATCCCTTAATATTTTTTAACTTTAATTTAATTTTAACCCTATCCCTTATGCTAAAAAATATTTAATTTTAACCCTATAGGCTAATATAGCTAAATAACCTGTTTTTATTTAATTAAATATGTATTATAATTATTTTCCATTGCAATGCTACTTAACTACCACTAGGGGTAGTCAAGTAGCATATTCAGAGCGACGGAAGTGAAGTTACTTTCACTTCCGAAGCTCAGACCGGCATTTCTTCGGTTAACCACCACAGTTGTTTTCCGTGGTCTTCCGGGTCTTTTGGTGTTGCTGAGCTCACCGGTGCGTTCTTTCTTTTTTAGGATGTTCCAAACAGTTGATTTGGCCACACCTAATGTTTCTGCTATCTCTCTGATGGGTTTGTTTTGTATTTTCAGCCTAATGATGGCTTGCTTCACTGATAGTGACAGCTCTTTGGATCTCATATTGAGAGTTGACAGCAACAGATTCCAAATGCAAATAGCACACTTGAAATGAACTCTGGACCTTTTATCTGCTCCTTGTAAATGGGATAATGAGGGAATAACACACACCTGGCCATGGAACAGCTGAGCAGCCAATTGCATATATACAAACTGTTGTAATTCCTACACCGTTCACCTGATTTGGATCTAAATACCCTCAAATTAAATCTGACAGTCTGCAGTTAAAGCACATGTTGTTCATTTCATTTCAAATCCATTGTGGTGGTGTATAGAGCCAAAACGATTAGAATTGTGTTGATGTCCCAATATTTATGGACCTGACTGTATATATATATAAAAATCCAAGATATGATGCACTCAGCTAAGGGCAATCGTAACAATCACTGGCCCGGGTGCTGTGTAGCTAAAGTACAAAAAATCCAAAAAGCACGCACTCACAGGACTTATACACAAACAAGTCAATGTTTTACTTACTCATACCGGTGTGGTATTCACATGAGCATAAAATCGACGTTTCGGTCCACACCGTGGACCTTAATCAGTCTTGATAAAGGTCCACGGTGTGGACGGAAACGTCGATTTTATGCTCATGTGAATACCACACCGGTATGAGTAAGTAAAACATCGACTTGTTTGTGTATAAGTCCTGTGAGTGCGTGCTTTTTGGATTTTATATATATATATTACGTTTAGTCGACCTTTCAAAGCATGTTGTATTTCACTCTATTCTAGGATTTCTAGGTTGCAAATGGTGGTAAAGGGATTGTAGCGTGTTAGCCAGGCAAATACAGGAAACAGGAAGTAGCATTTCAATTTGTTGGGTAGCTGACCAAGTTACTAGGTCTCTTCCTCAGATACAGAGTCAGCTCAGAAATATATAGTCAAACAACACAAATAGAAGATCAACCCAACCACCAAAGAAATAAGAGACAGAGAGGAGAAGAGAGAAACATTTAAATATATAAAGCGAATCAACGCGATTCTGGAGGAGAGTATATTTAAAAGAAGAAAGACTACCACAACAAGATGGTATAATCTTAAAATGTTTAATGTCTTAATGTTTAGGAGAAAATGTTTAAAAGTAATATCAGGAAGTATTAGTTTACTGATAGAGAAGTGAATGCTACAGCAGAAGTGGTAGAGTTCAATATAATGAAGGTGTTTAAACATCCATGGGATAGGCATGGGGCTATCCAAGATATACAATAAGGCCAGGACTAATAAATTGGGTGGGCAAACAAACAAGCCAAAAAAGGGCAGTCAAGATGGGCCAAATATGTGTAATCTGCTGACACATTCTATGTTTCACCAAGGAGGAGACGACCTTGGATCAGTAAAGATCAACCAAGACATTTTAATTAATAGAGCAGAAAAGGGTGATTTCATATACTACATCAAGCTCCAGGAGGATCCCACACACACAAGAATGCCACTGAACATCAGAGACCAGGTAGAAAGTCTAATGCCAACAGACCCAAAAGTAGGCTCCTCCGCCATGTTCCCAAAAATACAAAAAGAGAGAAATCCAAAAGACCCATATTTTGTCCCTCTCACAGAAAAGGGCTGGGTTGTAAAACAATAAATAAACCCCTAGTAAATGAAACACACAGTTACCTTCAAATTACTACTGAACTCCGAAGTAAACTTGGCAGCATTGGCCCAGTTCCAGATGGCACCATCCTTGCTACCTTGAACACAGAATTTATAAAGACACGGAGCCTCGTATTTATGCATTACTCTTTCCATTTACTCCCTCAGCAGCAAATTAAAACACAGTGAAAAAACAATGAAAAACCTTTAAACCAATTACAACTACCCAACGGTTATGCCCCTCACCTTATATAAACCCCAAATTGGATCAGTTCCTCCTCTTTCTTTGCTGCTCCCTCGGCAGTTAAGAATACTATTTTGTTGTTCATATGTATTTATTAGTAATTTCTCATTTTTGTGATCCCTTGGGGCGGTTGTGTCCCAGGATCTCAGTTTATTCATAAACTTGTTTTATTACCTATGTACATGTTTTTACCCTTCCTCAGGTAAGTCTGTACTTACTATTTTGTACCCCCCCTAGAGGTAGCTGAACGGAGCTCCGTCGTTTTACTTGCACACTCGACGGAGCCTCCGTTCAACTTATCTCCGACTTCTCTTTACTTTAATTTTCGCTTGGGGCGGACGTTTCCATAGCGCCCCAAGCGTCCCTCCGTTTTGTCGGATATCGGTTGCCGCGTATTTCGTCGTGCGCCAACCAGCATAGCTACAGAAACTCCTCTCCTCAGGCTGTTATGGACGTCATTATCAGGCTCCGTTTCCCGCCTTTGGAGTTGTACCGCCCACTCTGCCTCTGTCTTCATGATCAAGCAGAGTGGATGGTTGTAGATTTCTGCTGCCCGTTTTTTATCCACAGGTTTGACAAAATAAAACGTTTTTTATTACAGAAAATAAACGTTTAATCACTATAAATTTTAAAGTTTACACTGTCATTACAGTCTCTCTCCCACATCTTATAACTAATTGGTTAACACAGTATTATTGCAGTAATATTTGCATTTAACTATTAGGATGCCTTTATCAAAAGAATCTATAGAATCTGGGAGTGATAAAACCTCACAGGCCCATACATTACACCCCACCATTCCCACAGATGGGGGCATGCAAATGAAGGATGTACCTAACCCTTCAGATTTTCATGCTCTGTTTGCTAATTTGGCCTCTTCTATCACCTCGGCTTTACGGGCTTCCCAGACCCCTGATGTTCAGAGGGAAGAACCGCAAAAAGCAATGGTTGGCCGCAAGGCTACTGCTAAGACTAAACACATCTCCCAGGATTCTAGATCTGACATGGTATATCATGTCGAGGAGGGCGCTCAGTTACCGCGCAAAAGAGCTGCGCAAGTGGAAGACAGCTAAAGCCTGGTCTGAGTCGGATTCCTCATCCGCATCAGAGAGGGAGTTTGATGAGTCTGATTTTTCTGACCATAATGAAACCGTGCCATGAACTATACCACTAGACCCCGAGGAAGGTAGCTCTCAGGAGACTACACCTATTTCTGATCCCTCGGTGCTTGTTGACCTTAAGGGTAAACCCCTTTTTACACCTGAAGAGTTACACCATCCCCGTTCTTCAGAGTGGACCCCTATACCCCATATTGCTGATTACCTAGCAGCCAGAGTTTGTAAGCCTTTGGATAAGGCTACTAGGAGCAAGTTAAGGGCTGAATGCCCAAGGCCCACAGTTCCCAACCAGGTCTGCGTAACCCCTGATGTGGACCCTACAATTGCCCAATTTCTAGGTAAAACGGGTTGGAAAACTCGTAAAGGCCTTGACTTCTCGCTTAAAAACTGTCAGGAAAAGATCCTAGACATTCTGGGCCCTGTGACAAAATTTTTTTAACTAGCAGAAACTGCTATGGCTAATGAAACTATGGTGGACCCCACCTGCATTACAGGCTGGACTCAGAGAGCCCTTTGCCTACTGGGAAATGCTAACTCCGCCTTAGCCACCGAACGCAGGAAGGCTATACTGTTAAAAATAGAGCAGAAATTTGTTAATATGGCTATTTCAGAACCGGGCCCCAAGGCACAGGGCTTTTTGTTTGGAGACTCCTTTGTAAAGGAGCTAGGCAGTTTTGTCCAAAACTTTACAGCAATTGACAAAGCGCAATCCAATATGATAAAAAAAATATTTAACCAGAAGGTTTTTGTCGGGGATGTTTTTGTCCATGCATGGGATACAATAACCTCGGACACATGGGTGCTCGAGACTGTACGGGGCTATTACATAGATTTAATCTTTCCCCCAGTCCAAACACGACGACCTCAACCAATGACTTTTTCTGATTTTTTTTCAGACCTAAACACGATAGATTTAGAGATTCACACATTACTTCAGAAAAAGGCGATTGCCCGGTTCCCCGACGACAAGTCAGCGTTCATAAGCAATCTATTCCTAGTGCTCAAAAAGGGAGGTGGCGTCAGGCGGTCATCAACCTTCGCCACCTGAACACCTTTATACGCTACCATCATTTCAAGATGGAGGGCATTCATTGCCTAAGAGACTTATTGTTACTAGGGGATTGGATGTCCAAATTAGACCTCCAAGACGCGTACCTGACAGTCCCTATAGCTACAGAACACCACCGTTTCCTCCAATTCCTATGGCAGGACAAGCTATGGAGCTTTTCGTGTCTGCCATTTGGCCTGTCTTCCGCTCCTTGGTGTTTCACCAAGTTAATGAAGCCAGTGGTAGCTTATCTTCGCAGAAGAGGCGTGAGACTCCTTATATACCTGGACGACATCTTAATCATGTCCCAGGATGTACAGACATTACGGTTACACATGACTTGGACAATAGACCTTCTCCATTTGCTGGGTTTCCTCATCAATTGGGAAAAATCCCTACTTCAACCCGCTCAACAAATAGACTTTCTCGGCTACACCATAAATTCAGTTCAGGGATCTCTCCATCTACCCAGATCCAAAGTGAAGCTGATCAAAAAAGAGATCAGAAAGACACTGATACGTTCCAAGATCACGATTCGCCATCTAGCAAGGGTCATCGGTCTATTATCAGCATCAATCTAAGCCATATTTCCGGGCCCCCTTCATTATCGAGCGTTACAACGCCTAAAAATCCGTTCCCTCCATCAAGGATGGTCTTACGACCAGATCATATCACTAGATTCCGAAGCCTCAGAAGAGCTGAAATGGTGGTTACACCATATGGAGGCATGGAATGGAAGAGCAATTTTTGGTTCCACTCCAGACCTTACAATTACGTCCGACGCAAGCCTTCACGGATGGGGAGCCTTATACGAAGGATCCTTCACAGGGGGAAGATGGTCCCTCCAGGAACAGGAGTTACATATCAATGGTTTAGAATTGTTAGCAGGATCATTTGCCGTCAAAAGTTTTGCAAACAATCTGAGCAACTGTTCCATCCTGCTTTGCATGGACAATGTATCGGCAGTCCGATACATAAACCATTTAGGAGGTACAAGATCCCCAATCTTATCCAAACTGGCGACAGAATTTTGGCAATTCTGTCTCGCTCACAATATTTCGGTTCAGGCCACTCATATTGCAGGCTTAGCCAATTATGGCGCGGATTGGAGTTCACGGTACCTGAGAGATTCAAGCGATTGGCATCTCCACTCCCTAGTATTCCAACGTCTACAGAAACTATGGGGACCCATGGATTTGGACCTATTCGCATCCCGACTGAACACTCAACTTCCCAAATTTTTCAGCTGGCGACCAGACCCAGAAGCTCTGGGGACAGATGTTTTTCTACAGGAATGGCCCCTTCGCAGGTCTTACGCCCCCTTTTGCCCCCTTTTGCCTCATAGCTCGCACTTTGGTCCATCTAGGAAACATCAGGGATCTTTGGTTCTAATCACTCCATGGTGGGAAACACAACCCTGGTTTCCCAACTTATTGGAAATGGCGATAGATTATCCACGGCTCCTTCTTCCCCGACCGGACCTTCTAACAGACCCAGAAGGGAATGCCCATCCTCTCATATTATCTATTGATTGGACATATACAGTTGAAGTTGTTGGCTTGGCTCCTTTCAGGGGACCCTGGTTTATCCCAGGAGTTTCGTAAGCTACTAATGATCTCTTGGCAAAAGCTTGGGCCCCAGGAACGCGATGACTGATTACCTCTACCTGGCGGTCATGGTCTGGCTGGTGCATGGAGCAACATTTGGATCCCATATCTGCTCCTGTAATTCAAATTCTTCATTTCCTGACATTGAAATTTCAAACAGGTTTGGCATACCGTTCTATGAACGTTCTACGTTCAGCCATCTCTGCCGGCTTTGATGGTTTCCCAGCAGGGAAACATTCCATGATCTGCTGTCTTTTAAAGGGCATGCGTCTGACCAGACCTCCACAACCTAGATATTCCGATCTTTGGGACGTGAGGATAATCTTCAATTTTCTGATCAAATGGCCAACTAATAGGGAGCTTTCTCTAAAACAGCTTTCAGCAAAACTAGTAGCATTATTTTGTCTGGTGTCCTGCAAACGGGTTTCAGATGTGAGAGCCTTAGATTTTTCAGCACGTTCCTTCACTCCAGATGGAGTTCTGTTCGACATCACCAGATGCACTATGACCGCCATCAAATCGGTATTCTATCCATCTTTTCCAGACCATCCTCAGCTTTTCCCTGTGGCCTGTTTACAGGAATATGAACAGAGAACAGAAGCTTTTCGTCAAGTTTCACCTTCCAATTTGTTCCTGGCTATCCGGAAACCACAGGAGAAAAAAAAGGAAGCAAAAACGGTTTGCGGAAGGAGCTCACAATCAAAACAGGTATGTGAAAATAAGCCAGAGTTTAATACTTAAGTAAAACAGGCTAGTACAAAAAAGGAAATGAACCACACAGTGAGAAAGACGCCTTACGCGTTTCGTGCTTCAAAAGCACTTAATCATAGGCTGGTGGGAGAGAGCTCACATGGCTAGTTATAACAGGCAAGCAATTAACTTGATTGCCTATACATCTGTAGCTGTCTCCCACCATTCCAAGCAAAAGATTATTTATCCAGAAACCACATCACGCTGTCTGTACAGGGACTCTAGCTAGATGGGTCAAGTGGATACTAGGTGAAGCTGGTATCGATATATCCATTTTTGGCCCCCACTCTACCCGAGGGGCTATGGCTTCAAACGCCCTATTATCAGGCTGCAGATTGGAAGACATCATGAAAGCGGCCGATTGGTCGAGAGAATCAACTTTTAAAGAATTTTATTTTAAACAATCGGTCATTTTACAGAAGCATTATTGGATCAGCTTTAAACTTGCATAAATACGAGGCTCCGTGTCTTTATAAATTGAAGGATATTATTAAGTCATGACATAAAGTCATGATTTATAAAGACACGGAGACGAGTATTTACCGACCCTTTTTTCTCTACGTTTCTGCCCTTCCCTTGTGTTTTTTCCTTGAATTGATCTGTTTGTAATATAACTTACCATACGAAATAATTGATTAAGATTGTGATGTTTATACCTCCAATTGCGAGTTGCTTCCAATAACCCCGCTTTTGCTCTTCTCCCTTTCATTCTAGTATGAAGACCGCAAAGATCCATCATGGCCTTCGATAATTATCATTTTTGTTCCGGTGTTCCCGATGTTCGTGGACTGAGTTCATCTTCTGTTTACCTTCATATCCCGTTCGGATGAAGTCGTTTTTCTACATTTGACTTTCTGGTCACACCAAAAGAAAGAGGAGTAGCTGATCCAAGTTGGGATTTATATAAGGGGAGGGCATAACCGTTGGGTAGTTGTAATTGGTTTAAAGGTTTTTCATTGTTTTTTCACTGTGTTTTAATTTGCTGCTGAGGGAATAAATGGAAAGAGTAATGCATAAATACTCGTCTCCGTGTCTTTATAAATCATGACTTTATGTCATGACTTAATAAAATCCTTCAATTTCTCTACAGCAATATTCCCCATTCTGATGGTGTAGGAATGGAACCCATAACCCCAACTACATTCTATTTTCTTTTAAACATGGAGACTGCAATAGGCACAAGAAGGGCACCGCAATATGCCAACTTGTTCTTGCTAAAATTAGAAGATGGCTATATCTCCATGTGATACTCTAATGATCTGGAATTGTAGCAAAGAAGGTCTCCTGAAATGTCAAGCTACAAAGCCTTTCATCCCAATATAAACTTGAAACAGAGTTACCCAACACAGCATCCTCTTCCTAGACACTACCATTTACATTACATTCAACTGTTTTCAGACTTCACTCTACCAAAACCAACAGGAAGACCATCCTACCTGAAACATAGTAGTTTCCATGCCAGAAATACAAAAGAAACAATCATTTATAGCCAATGCAATGAATTCCTACTTATTCAAATCACTTAACCAATTAATCTCTAACGCATTACACTAAGCAATAATTATGTTTCTTTTGCATGGATCATGACTATGCAGAATAACATGTGACAATATCAGCCTTTACCAAATTTTAAGCATGTTACATGATATTCTACTCATTGTAAGTAAAGTACAGCCACCAATTACCATAGTTAATAGCTGCAGACTTTGTATAAGAAAAAACAACAGCTTTTCAAATGATACATGTCAAATGTTAGAATTACACTGAGAAAAAATAATTTCTAAATGCTTTTTCTATTGCAATATCGAAAATACAATGCAGTGGGTTATTTGAAGCAAAGCCACTATGTGAACAATGCAGGTATTACGTACTTTTCAATGTATTGTCTCATTTCATGCATTAATCTAGAACCCCCTGCTTGCAAGGGCTCTATTTATTATTAAGAGTGATCCCTTATTCTTTGCCTCAAAAACTATGATACTTAGAGCCTACTGATTAGAGCTCTGACTGAGTACATGAAACAATCAATAGAATTCAGCATTCTGCACATAATCAACTAAATCGTATTAGTACATTCACTTATTGTTTACAACACAATGGATATAAAAACTGAAATGGGATGTAGGAAGATAAGGATTAGACCATACACCACATGAAGAGCATTATTCCAAGAGAGGACTAAAAACAAACATTGAAAGTAAATAAGCACCAATATCGAATGGAAAATGGCACTACATTGCTTACAATTGTGTAAAAAATTATCTAGTTGGTTAGATGAATATACAGGACAGAGAGATAGATGAAGATAAAGAGATAAAGAAAAAAAGAGAAAATGAGGTCAATGGATGGATTGGCAGAAAAGGTTATCAGGCTATTCACTAAAAGGTGAGTTGCAAGTGAGATGAGGTGAGTTAAGGCGAATATTTCATCCCACCAATTTAGCTATCCATTGCTTAGCGAAGGAAACTCATCAGGTTTGTCCTTTCACAATGTATGGTTAAAATGGTTAGATGAAATGTTAATGTCACCTCAGCTCACCTGCAACTCACCTTTTAGTGAAAAGACCCCTGTGTGTGTAGATGTATGTATGTATGTATGTATGTATGTATATATATATATATATATATATTTATATATATATCTTATTCTTACATTTTATATTAATATAATTTGTATAACTAATATTCAATAAAAGAGGACTTTTAGCCTTTCAATCTTAATAACCTGCAGCTGACTTGGCCAAATAGCCAAATAAAATAAAAAAAGACACAGGACAAAATATTTGGATGTCTAATGCTTAAGGCAATAAATCTATTAGTTTATAGTCTTTCATAAAGTTTATGAGGCTTTCTAATTCTGATATTTCATTTTTATGGCAAATAGTATAATGAAAAAAGAAGTGCCGAGTATAAAGTATTAATCAAATCTTGTGACAAACACCGTACAAGGAATAGTCTCTGGCTTAATGTAAAGCTATTCTCATTTTAATTACACATCTAATTTAATTGCGTTCATCAAATCTAGGGGATGTGATTATACTAAACTAAACATCACCAAAATATTAAGTAGGCATTAAAAAAAAAGAAAATAAAGGAAAGCATGAACAAAGAATAATAGTGTTGCATGTTTTCAAATTACAGAATAAATCCACTTACAGTATTTGTTATTTTTGGAGAGCAACACTATTTTGTAGCAATGTTATTAGTGGTGCAAAAAGTAGTAGAATGTGAAGCGCTGGGAATCAGGGTGACATTTTGAGTGCCAGATATCATTTTACCTAACAACAAGTGGTGTACTGCACTCCATGATAGGATTTGCAGGGATGCAACACTTTTCACTTCTAAATCCAACTTTACTCAACTTGTCTCCTACGTTTCTATGGCTAACTAGGTACAAAAGTTTATCTTCTATTAGTCTCTTTTCCTTATCTATCTGCACATCTGGCTTGCCTGTTTATTTGTATCTATCTCTGATGATATCAGGTGGGCTGATAAAGCTGTACCATGGGCCACTAAATTGTTTTTGCCCCCAGGCTAACAGTTGTCAGCCCTCCCCTGTGTGGTACTAATTGTGTTTGGTACATATCGCATTTGTACCAGTTACATTCTTTTTTCCTTATCAGAATATCAAATTGCTTGACCGTTAGAAAAAAAGGTAATAAAATGAACTAAACTTTTATAGGTGTGCATATTTTGACTTTTTTGGTTCATGTATTTTGAGGCCATTAGGGGATGATAACCTGAAGGATCTCTATTTGCACCCACATTAGGGCTGAATGACATCTTACTCTCTCTCTATCTATATAATATTTAATTGAAGGATTATAGGCGCTCTTTATAAACTTTGCATTTTTCAGACAGACTGTAATGAAATTACTCCTTCTCCACAGTAAGTAAAAGAAACCAGAGTTAACTTTGTGCAACATTTTATTGCCACAAGATTTTATTGAAGCATAACAATTTTACAGTGTAACATAATAACAGGTAGAACAGAGAAACATTATGCCTCATGTTTTATATCTGTGATAATGTTACTCTGTTTTTTTGCACCTTAAAATACATGTGGTATATCTAATCACGTGTGCAAAGTGCCTTAACGCAATGTATGTGGGGGGAAACAGGACAAGCATTCACAAACACACAGACGGTTCAATTCCCATAGACATACTATTAATCAGAAAAAAAAAAGATACACCTGTTGGAGAACATTTCTGTCAACAAGGACACAGTATCCAGGATGAAAACTTTTGGTACTGATGGGATTTTTTCCCCAGAGGGAGATAAAAATATGGGGGGTCAAATTAATATGCCAGATTAAGGCCCTAATCACTGGCCTCAATAGAGAATTGATCTCCAGATATAACCTGACTAATTAATAATCTTTTTACAAGTGGACTTATCTCATACTACAAACATGTGACACCTTCATGGATCTGGCATGTGTCTAATGATTTTATGGTCCCCCCTAACAAGGGAGTGGAGGGATCAGGGATGCTCTGACTGAACTGATTTTATCTGTTGCATCTTTGTAGAACGGGCTGATTTTTCTTGCCTTTTTTTTTAACTTTTAAAACTTAAACTTTTTAACTTTTTTTAAAACTATGTTTTGTAATTAGGAATTAAGTTTTAGCCTCATTTATGCCTGAGGAAGGGACCTAACAACTTGGTCTTGAAAGCTTGCAACCGAACTCTCAGTTAGCCAATAAATGGTATAATTTTAACCCTGCTTGTTTAATGTTACTCTGTAACATATATATGCTATAAAGTCTTATGGTGATAAAACGATACACAACACTGTTTTGCATAGTAGTGATTAGAACCTAAGGTTTATAGCGGATCTATCAAATAATGTGTTGTGCTACACTGTATGCTTTTGGAGTACTGGGAGCTAAGACTTCATGTAACCTTTTATTAATCTAATATATAAGATTTTGTTGTACTGGAACATACACAACTCTAAGGCATATAGACTGACACTGCAGATATGTTGCAGTTTTCCTCTGTAATAGGCAGACAGATGACATTTTATATTTTGGAGCAAGATAAATACTAGACTGACATATCAGTTGCTGCATACTGAGATACATTGCTAATAAAATCTAACTTATTTTTGTATTGAAATATAAACTGCATTATAATATAGTGTTCTTGTAAATTTGGCATAAAAGTATAAAACAGAGCATGCCAAATATATAAAAGTGTATGTGTTAACTTTATGAAACAGATTAAGAAATATTTAAATCGTTGTCCATCCAACTGTACATTTTGTAGCCAAAAGTTTAGCAATCTTGTAGGTGTTCATGTTGCCTCTTCACTCTACTAGGCTATATTCTTTCTATTTAGAGTTTTAGCACGATAGAAAGTAAGCCTTTGGAAGAGTAGATGAGCTGGAAAATATTTAAGTGTGGTTGCTAATTCACCACAGATTCACCTCTTAGTAAAGTGCATTTTCTATGGTCCCGTCATTAAAGCCACTTTCCCAACCTTTGTGTGGTATAATCAAATAGCTGATGGTATTCTATACATTATAACTTTTAACAAACACCAACATGCTTTTTTTCTGATCTGGTGAGTAGGAGTTTGTGTTGCATGTTGTAACCAGTACTTTGTATAGTAGAACCCATTGTAGAAACGGGGCCCGCAACATGTCACAACATGCTAGGGATCACTGATCTGACATCTCTAACATTAAACCCAATGTTCATGGTTATTTGGGGGCAGGAGTGGAAGAAGTGTTCAAGGGGGGCTAGGATTTTTCTTCACTGGGCCACTTTGTTTCTTTGGTTCACCACTAGTAGAAACTAAAACAATACAGCAGGGCAATCACCCTAATATTTTTGGATTTTTCTAAATAAAAAATGGGTTTCAAACCTAAAATGTTATCAGCTTTACCTAGAAGGAACCAGTACATTTAGGAGATCCTTGTAGATTAAAACATTGGCTATATCCCAAATTAGTGAACAATAACAGACTGACTCAAGTTTCATTTAACCCCTTAACGACAGATGACGTGCCAGGCACGTCACGGCAAATCGAGGACTTGCCGTCAGGTGACGTGCCTGGCACGTCATGCACTAAACTGAGTAAAGAATGCGACCAGCGGTCGCTTCCTTTACTCTAACGGTGTTGCTACAATGCCTTTAGGTAGAGGCATTGTGCAACACCCCCCAAATGTGCAGGGGCGCGCTACGTCACTCCACGGAGTGATCGTAGCAGCCATTTAAAAATCGATCGTTCGCTTTCTAAGCATCTCCGGTGTTGTTAAAGTGCCTCGCCAGCGAGGCACTTAACAACACCTCCAGGCTGCCCAGAGCCGATGGTGGTCGCTCTCCTGAGCAACCCCATCGGCTCAGTAGAAGGGAACGCTGCCTGTACAGGCAGCGTTTCCCTTCTAATGGCAAGAGCATCGGAAGTGAAAGTATTTCACTTCCGATCCTCTAGGGGGAGCCAATCGATGCCGGCACAACAGATCTATGTGATCTGTGTGCAGGCATGTATGGTAAGTGCTCTGATGAGCACTTACCATACAGTCAAAGGCAATATTAGCAAATATTGCCTTTGACAAGTATTGATCTGCCTCCCTCACCTTACTAGTTATAGTAAGGGAGAGAGACAGATCAGATAAAGTAAAAAAATAAAATAAAATAATTAAAAAAATATTTAATAACATTTTAAACACCAAGGGCTTTTATAAATGCCATTTAACCCCTTCCCTGCCATTGATCGCTGTGTACGCAGTGATCATACACAGCAGCACATTTTTTGCTGTCTGCATTTTTTAGGGGTTCATTTTTTTTTTACTGTAATTCATTACAGTATAAAAAAAAGCTCTTTTAAGAGAGATTAACCCCTTTCTTGCTGTAGATCACTGCCTAAGCAGCGATCTGACGCAAATGCAGCAATCTTGCTGCAGAAGCATTTTTAACATTTTTTTTACTTTTTTATTACACCCGTAAGTGTAAGTGGAAAGTGTTAAAATAACACCATTTAAAATAGCCTAGGTGTCTACTTTTACAAAATATATACTTTTTGGGGTAAAATACACTGTCCTACTTTAAAAAAAAGTCCCAAATGAAAGATGGGCTCAGGCTGGCTACACGTCAATATTCCAAGTTGAAAATGCGCACCTTCACAATGTGGCCCTTTTAGCCCCCAAACAACCCAGCAAACCTATGCATGGGTGGTATCCCTGTACTCAGGAGATGTTGTTGAACACATATTGGGTTATTGTTTGGCAGTGACACATACCAAAATCTGTGAATTTATGTCTAAAATACAATATTTGTGAAAAAAAAACACACAAAAATTACTACCACAAACTTTGACAAAGGCTGGTGGTAGAATTAGTGCATGGAAAGTGTTAAAATACCACCATTTGAAATAGCGTAGGGTGTCTACTTTTAAAAAATATATGGGTTGATGGGGTAAAATACACTGGCTGGTTTCAAATATGTCCCAAATGGGACATGGGTGCAGGCGGTCTGCATGTCAAAATTTCAATTTGGAAAACCAAAAACTGCACCTACCAAATTTGGCCTTTTACCCCCCAAACAACCCAACAAACCTATGCATGGGTGGTATCCCTGTACTCAAGAGATGTTGTTGAACACTTATTGGGGTGTTATTTGGCAGTGACACATACCAAAATCTGTAAATTCATGTCTGAAGTACAAGGTTTGTGAAAAAAAAACACAAAAAAATTACTACCACAAACTTTGACAAAGGCTGGTGGTAGAATTAGTGCATGGAAAGTGTAAAAATACCACCATTTGAGATAGCCTAGGGTGTCTACTTTTAAAAAATATATGGGTTGATGTGGTAAAATACACTGGCTGGTTTCAAATATGTCCCAAATGGGACATGGGTGCAGGCTGTCTGCATGTCAAAATTTCAAATTGGAAAACCAAAAACTTCACCTCCCAAATTTGGCCTTTTACCCCCCAAACAATCCAACAAACCTATGCATGGGGGGTATCCCTGTACTCAAGAGATGTTGCTGAACACTTATTGGGGTGTTATTTGGCAGTGACACATACCAAAATCTGTAAATTCATGTCTGAAGTACAAGGTTTGTGAAAAAAAAAACACCAAAAAATTACTACCACAAACTTTGACAAAGGCTGGTGGTAGAATTAGTGCATGGAAAGTGTTAAAATACCACCATTTGAGATAGCCTAGGGTGTCTACTTTTAAAAAATATATGGGTTGATGGGGTAAAAATACACTGGCTGGTTTCAAATATGTCCCAAATGGGACATGGGTGCAGGCTGTCTGCATGTAAAAATTTCAAGTTGGAAAACAAAAAACTGCACCTCACAAATTTGGCATTTTAGCCCCCAAACAACCCAACAAACCTATGCATGGGTGGTATCCCTGTACTCAGGAGAAATAGTAGAATCTATTTAGCATGTTTTTTCGTTCGCTATTGTCGATGAGGAGAAGTTGTTTCAAATAAAAACAAAGAAATTTGTGTATTTTTTTTTTTTTACCATATTTTTTTTTTTTTTTTTAATAATATGATAAGATATGATCAAAAATATGGCATCCATAGAAAGCCCTTTTTGTCTTGATAAAAACAATATATAATATGTGTGGGTACAGCAAATGACGAAGAAGAAAATTACTGCTAAACACAAACAGCACAGAAATGTTAAAATAGCCATTGTCCAGAAAGGACAAAAATGTTTCAAAGGCTCTGTCCTTAAGGGGTTAATAAATGTTTTAATTATTTGTTGGTACATTTCAGGAACGAATAAGGTGTACCAAGAGCGAGTTAACACATTTAATTTAAACATTTTATCGAACTATTATGTGTCATCATTAAATAACTAGAATTCAATTTTAGAAATTAACTCAATGCCAAGGATCTCTCTAGAACCATAATCAAGTAGCAATAATGTTTATTAAAATGCTCCAGCACTATAACTTTATTACAAGATATATTATGATTTCATTTGCAATTATGTTATATTCTAATGAATTGCATGTTGTTGGGCAATTACTGAATTATCCATGAATAGAATAAAGGCTCAGCCCTTTTGTAATTTACCGTTCCATTGATTATGTGTACAGAATTTGTAAGCATTGTAAGCGATATATATATATATAAATAAATAAACGTGGCACAGAGGTAATCTATACATTTATAATCATTTCAGGCATTTTTTGTTTTAACACCATTTTTTTTTTGATGAGTTCCATTTTAAAATAAGAGTTAGCCAAAGACTTGAACAGGAAGGCTCTTCTATAAAATTGTCAAAAAGCACATACTTTTCCTAAAGTTTCTACTTTAGAAGAAGATCAGATCTTCAGGCTACAATTCAAGATACATGTAGGACATATATGTGCACATGCAAACAGAGCACACAGGAGTTATAGTCATGCAATATCGAAAACACACGCACAATATGTTTCATATAATTTACTTATACAGGTTGAGTATCCCATATCCAAAATGCTTGGGACCAGAAGTATTTTGGATAAAGGATCATTTTGTATAATGGCTCTTTTTCACCATAAGATATATTAAAGCCTATCAGCACTTATGGAGAGGGGGATTAACATCTATGCTTCACAGAAAAGATACCAGTGTTGAATATATTGATATGTGTATTAATAGGTTATCCCCTATAGAATAGTTGAACTGGTTAAAAATTAGTACAAAAACAAACATTAAGAGTAATACATTAATTGTACATTAATTAAAGTGTCCCTAGTAACCCCAAGATTGACCGACTATTAATTTTGTAAATTATGTATATGTTTTAAGTGATGTATGTGTTTATGTAGCTCAGTGTTTTCTTGTTTCATGTGTCATTTCAGAATGTTTTGTTTAGTGATACTTTTGATAACTTAATTTTTGTATTTTGAAAATAAATATAATAATAACATAATCTATTATTGACTGACTAAAACAGAGGTAATCCTGCATAATCAAAACATGTCTGTATGAATTACGAGTAATCTTTAAGTATCAAAATGGTTACTAATTTATCTGATATAAATCACTCATGGATGAAAGAAAATAATCGGCAATTACATTTACTCTTTACAAGTCTTGACACATGGTATGCAAAGTATAAAGTGTATTTTGTCTTGAATGCCAGCAGTACAGATGAAAATTCTCATTAAAATCCTGTCATGCTGTCCTTTTAACATATCATCCTATGTAATGGCTGTTCTGGATTATTCACAGGAGTCTCACAAATTAGATATGTTCATTGTTATTGTGTGTTTTGTTATATTTTATTTATTTATTTATTTAACAGGGACTAAAAGAAGCATCTAAGATGGTTTATGTTTTAATGGTTACGGGAAAAAATGCTTACAAAGGCACATCGGATTTTTAACACCGCATATTAAACCTGCTTTTGACAGCACTTTTTTTTTCTTGATTGCTTAATAACAAGATCACCTTAGGTGTGAATCTGCCGCACTGAAAAAAAATATGTAAAATTGTATAACTAAAATGATTGCTCACTGCATTTTCCAAGTTCGCAAAGAAAAAAATAAAAGAAAGCATAATTCTGATATAAAGTGCATACAGTGTGCTAAATGGATAAAGAAGCAGAGCAAGGCATTGACCTGCAAATGGTGATACAGATGATTTCATTTCCCTCCGAGCTACGGCTACTGAAAAGCATGAACAGCATTTCACATAGATCACCATCAGCCGCTATTAAATAATACTTACACACATTACAGTGTAGAATTGTTTTAGGACAAAGAGAGACTATTATCAGAACACACTGAGCACTTTACTGAACAGTACATTGGACCGCTAATGGCACCATCTACATCACAATGTCTGGTACTTCCTACGGAGTGTTTATACCCCAAGAAGATATAGCAGGTTGCTCACAAACATGTAAGCTGCAGGTGAGATTAGATGAGTTGATGTGAGATGAACATTTCATCTCATCAATTTAGCTTCACATTGTGCAGGGACAAACCTGGGGGCGGGTTTGTCCCTGCACAATGTATAGCTATGCAGGGGCGTTGCTAGGTCAACAAATGATCAGGGGCTTGAGCACAGATGAGCACAGTCGCACACAATCTCACCCCGTCTCTCTCTTTCTCTGTCTCACGCACCCTGTCTCTCTCCCTCTCTTTCTAACACACACCGCCTCTCTCTCTCTCTTTCTCTCTCTCACACTCTCCGTTTCTCTCTCTCTCACACTCTCCGTCTCTCTCTCACACTCTCCGTCTCTCTCTCTCTCACACTCTCCATCTCTCTCTCTCTCACACTCTCCGTCTCTCTCTCTCTCACACACTCTCCGTCTCTCTCTCTCACACTCTCCGTCTCTCTCTCTCACACAGCGTCTCTCTCTCTCTCACACTCTCCGTCTCTCTATCTCACACAGCATCTCTCTCTCTCACACTCTCAGTCTCTCTATCTCACACAGCGTCTCTCTCTCTCTGTGTGTCTCTCTCTCACACTCTCCGTCTCTCTCTCTCACACTCTCCGTTTTTTTTTTAACAGTGATAGCCCTGGAGTCTCGGGGCTAAAGTGTACTTTAGCCCTAGAGTCTCCATTCGGGGCTATGAACTGGAGATTCGGGGCTTTAGCCCCAGTAGCCCCCCCTAGCGACGCCTCTGTAGTTATGTAATATAATAATATAGTAATGTTCATCTCACTTGTAACTCACCTTTTAGTACATAGACCCAATAGAGGTCAATTTTACTTTTTGGTCAGAATAACACCCTTAATTACTAATTTAAAAAACATTACCAAAACAAATCCTTTAGTTCATACAATAAAAAATAATAGATATTTAAATTCTAAAATGGCACTAGCAATGCGAAAATGTGAACAGTGACCCCAGCAGGGAGTAAAGTTGGAAACAGTCAAAGAAAGAAAATCTAGCTTAAAAATGTAACCACATACAAATGCAGTCATGTAACAATGTACTTAAATGACACAATTACAAAGATGCAAGTTAACACAGAAAGTGTTAAAAAACCAAACCAAACAGCTGCAAAAGCAATGATATTAGAGCACCAATGTCCAACTGCCAACTAGGGTTGCCCCCTCAGACATTTTTTTTTTAGCAGTCACACATAACTTTCACATGAATTAGACCCTTGCCACAGGTGTATAAAATCAAGCACCTAGACATGTAGTCTGCATTTACAAACATGTATAAAAAAAATGGTCCTTCTGAAGAGCTTAGTGAATTCAAGCGTGGTATTGTGATAGGATGTCACCGTTGAAATAAGTCAGTTTGTAAAATTTCATCTCTGCTAGATATTCTATGGTCAACTGTATGTGGTATTATTGGTATTATAAGTGTAAGCCATTAGGAACAGCAGAAACTCCAGTAGAAGACCACATGAAGTCACAGAACATGGTCATGGAGTAGTCACCAATGCTCTGCTGATTCCATAGCTGAAGCGTTTCAAACTTCCACTGCCATTAATATCAGCACAAAAACTGTGCGATGGGTCCTTCATGGAATGGGTTTCCATAGCCAGCAGCTGCATGCAGGCCTCACATCACTAAGTACAATTTCAAGTGTCAGATCAAGTGGTGTAAAGCACACAGCCACTGGATTCTGGTGCAGTGGAATTGTGTTTTGTGGAGTCTGATGGGAGAGTCTAGGTTTGTTACCTGCCTGACTACATTGTGCAAAGACAGAGATAATGGGGCTGTTTCTCAGGGGTTGGGCTAGGCCCCTTACTTTTGGTGAAGGGAAATATTGCTTCAGCATACCAAGACATTTTGGACAATGCTATGCTTCCAACTTTGTGAGACCAGTTTGGGGAAGGCCCTTTTCTACTCCAGCATGACTGTGCCCCAGTGCAAAAAGCATGGTCCATAAAGACAGTGTTGGATAAGCTTGCTGTGGAAGAAATTGATTCTCCTGCACAGAGCCCTGACTTCAATTGCATTGAACATCAAGATGAACTGGAACAGAAATTGTGAACCCTGTCTACCTGACGTCACAAATGCTGAACTGGATGAATTGTCAAACATTATCATAGAAACACTGTGAAATCTTGAGAAAAGCCTTCTTAGAAGAGACCCAAACTACATATTGATGTCTATGTATTAAGAATCCAATGTAATAAAAATCCCTATTGGTTTAAAGGTCAGGAGTCCTAATACTTTTGTCTATTTAGTATGAAGATACGGCTGGCAACCATACAGGTCATGTCATAGTATCACAGCAAATTAATAATATTGGTTCCACAACTGTATTAGAATACACCATAACGTGTACCTTCAAAATACGCATAAACACAAAGCTCTAGCAACAGCCCTATCGGCTTTACGCCCATTCCAAGATGGCTTCTTAATTTTGGGAGGAGACTTTAACCTAGCTTTGACACCAAATGTAGATACATCCAATGGCCACTCCCGATCACCTCTTCATATTTCAAAAAAGATCATAAAAATGCTCCAGGATTTACAGTTAGTGGATGTCTGGAGGGCCATGCATCCCACAGGCAGGGACTATAGCTTCTTTTCCGCCTCACATAACTCCTATTCATGAATAGATTATATATGTATCCCTTATTATCACTTACCATCGTTGCTCAAAGCTGCTTATGGCTCCATATCATGGTCTGACCATGCCCCCCTCACAATCTCGTTAGCATCCATGCTGTCTGGACCTGAACATAAGACATGGAGGTTGAATGAATCCATACTTTCAGATACAGAGCTTAAAAACTCCACTGTGAGCCACCTGACAGAATATTTTGCCCACAATTTTACACCGGATGTGCCTCTGAGTACAGTTTGGGAAGCCCATAAGTGCTCAGTCCGGGCCATTTTATCCGGCATTGTACGATTTTGAAAAAACAACAGACACTCTGGCCTGTCTATACACACAAATCTCTACACTGGAACGGTCCCATAAAATTTCTTTAGATAGTACTGATTTTCTTAAATTGACGCAATTAAGACAGGAGTTGCACTCTGTTCTTAACCTTTAAGCCCACAGGTCGTTTGCTAAACTTAAAGCGGTGTATTATGAGCACGGGGACAAACCGGGCAAGTACTTAGCTAGAGCCCTACAAGCACGCCGTAAGCAATTTTATATACCCAAGATACGGGATACAAAAAGCACGGTACGACACCTCCCTGTAGAGATCTCAAAGGAATTTGTTTCCTATTACACTCGTCTCTATAATCTTAATCCCACACGGTCTACAGACCTGGTAGCCCAAAAACACGCAGAGATTAGACACTATTTAGACATCCATCTTGGCTGTAAATTGTCCAAAGAAGATGCGGACACACTTGAGTGCCCAATTTCGCCACTGTAGTTGGCATGGGCACTTAAGAACACGAAAGCAGGTAAATGTCCGGGTCCGGATGGCCTCCCAGCCTCTTATTATAAAGCCTTTGTAGATATCCTGAGCCCTCATTTTGTACAGACTTATAATGACCTATTAGCGGGAACTCAATTACACCCACACACACTATCAGCTACAATTTCCCTGATCCCTAAGGAGGGCAAAGACCATGAGATATGTGCTAATTTTCGACCCATCTCTTTGCTCAATGCGGACGTTAAAGTGTTTTCCAAAATACTAGCCATTAGGATTAATAGATTCCTGCCCACCCTTATCCACCCTGATCAAATGGGGTTCATCCCGGTCGGGAGGCTAGGGACTGTACTATTAGAGCACTTACATTGATACACTACGCCAAGTCTTCCAGCACTGAAACAGTCCTCTTGTCAACTGATGCTGAAAAAGCCTTTGACAGAATGGACTGGAATTATGGCTTTGGACCCAATATGCTCCTGTGGGTGTTGTCCCTATACTCCCGACCCTCGGCTAGAATTAGAATTAATGGAGCCCTTTCTGACTCATTCCCAATATACAATGGGACTAGACAGGATTGTCCTTTGTCTCCCCTGTTGTTTGTCCTTTCATTAGAACCATTATTAGAGGCTGTCCGCCAGAATCCGGATATTAAGGGACTAGAGATAGCAGGAACACAGCACAAAGTATTGGGTTATGCTGATGATCTGCTGTTCCCACTGACCAACCGGCTGGTTTCTATCCCAGTCTTACTATCAGAACTTCACACTTACGGAGCCTTATCTAATTTTAAAATAAATTTTGCAAAATCAGAGATCCTAAATATTAATTTGCCCTACCATTTAGCCAACACTTCAGCTCAATCTTTTCCCTTTAAGTGGTGTGCAGATAAACTTAAATATTTAGGCATATGGGTCTCCAACGACCTCTCCATGCTCTACCCACACAATTTCCTCCCAATTATATCTGCAATACAGAAAGATTTTAATTCCTGGTCACCCCAAAATATTTCATGGACAGGAAGGATCAACGCAATAAAAATGAACACCCTCCCACGCTTACTTTACCTGTTTCAGAGTATTTCGATCACACTCCCACTAACCTTTTTTAAATCCCTAAGATCTATGTGTATACGATTCATATAGGGGCACAGGAAGCCCCCCAATTAAAATTGTACCTTCTGACACAGCATAAATTTAAAGGGGGACTTGGTCTCCCGTGCATTTTCACCTATTATAGGTCCAGCCATTTGCTTAGGATTTTGTAATGGTCACATGCCCCCCTCAAAAGTTGTGGATACAAATTGAACAACGAGCCCTGCGTACCCCTCTGGCCGCGTTACCTTGGATACCACCACCTATAGCTAGACCATTGGCTACAGCCAACCCATTTATTCTCGCCTCGCTCACTGTTCTTCACACGAGTCCCCGCTCTTTTAACCTCACCACTTACCCGTCCCCAATGACGACTTTACGTTGCAATCCAGAGTTTCCACCTGGTATGCCCAACAGATCCTTTCTTTGTTCGGTGGCGGATGGCCCCCTCCTCTTGCGGATACCAGACAGACCACTTACGGTCATGGACCACTTTCAGTATATGCAATTAGCTAATTTTATACAATCTACGATAGGTAAACACCATTTACATAGAGACATGACTCTGTTTGAAGAATACTGTGCTGGTGATAGTTTACCCAGACATGCAACTTCCTTCCTATATAAAACATTGCAGATGGGGCCCGGAGTTCTCTCCCGGCTTTTGTGGGCCAATGGGAAAATGCACCACAAATAGTACTAACCATCCCCCAATGGGAAAATTGTCTCCTCACCCATAAAACATCACTGCAAAATAAGACCCAGGAAATGTCATACAAATTTCACAATGGTATAGGACTCCGTCAGTTCTACACAAAATGTTCCCTGACTGCCCTGACATCTGCTGGAGGTGTGGAGCAACTCCAGCTCATATGTTACATATTTGGTGGGAATGCCCATTGATCACCCCTTTCTGGGAAAAAATAAACCATACTCTAACAACATTCACAGACCGCCCACCCGCATTTACACCGGCAGCGTTCCTGTTGCACCACACTCCCATCCCGGTCAGCCAATATAAAAAATCGGTAGTTCGACATCTACTAAACACGGCTAAGGCCCTCATTCCACTGCACTGGGGGGATCCCCTGCCCCCTTCCATGAGGGAGTGGATCAATACAGTGGAGCACACTCGCAAGATGGAACAAATAAAAGCCCAATCAGTGGACCACGTTGAGCAATATACTCAGATGTGGTCTTACTGGATGGAGTTTGTTGGTGTTCCCAATACCGTGGCCCTGCTGTAAGCATAATGTTCTGATATTTGTATTTTAAAACTGAAGAGATTTTTGATCTATGTATACCATTGACCGTTTATATCATATTGTCTTAATCATTTTTTTTATATTGCTCTGTGTCTTAATGGAATGTTTTTTAGTCTTGCATGGCTTGGCCCCTCCCCCCACATCCTCCCCACACCTCCTGATCCTATCCCTTCTCTTGTAGATATTTCCCGTGTCCCCCCCCCCCCCATTTATGATTTGTTTATGTACTGAAATTTTTATTTGAAAACTCAATAAAAACCTGATTTACAAAAAAAAAAAGAATACACCATAACCCATGCATTAAACTTTACCAAGTGCAAGCATATTGTTTTTTGTCATAATAACAGCCGCAATACTTTTTAAGTAATTCTCAGCATTTGGAACCAATAATCAAGTCTCCAGCAGTAACATTTGTTAGGCAATGCCTTAACCTAAAAAATAACACTTCTATAAAAAAAAAACAATACTCCTAAAGCATAGTCAGTACATGTAAAAATATATTAAACAAATAGAACCCCATTAACCACAGAAAGAGAGACGGGATTCGTTTTTCCTTCCACAAATGCCAAGTGAGCTTAATCCGCTGACTCAATGGACTTATTGTGATACACAATGGCATTACTTAAGCCTGCCTGTAAATATATTTAGGAAGGGAGCTTCCACGTATACACAACACGCTGAACAATTTAAGAATTAACAAAATAAACATCCCTGATGGTCAAATGAAAATCTCATGCCTCTCTGTTGCCTTTCACTTATCATCAATGCATTTACCATGCAAGACAAGTGTTTAACTAGAAAAGAAGAATAGAGCATGGGTAACGCTATATATAACTATAATATATAAATAACATATCATTACACCATCGACTGTTACACTGGGAAATAATACAAAAGCATTTGGAGAGTTATTCACTAACGGCTGACATTCACTATTAAAAACTGAACTGACAAGTGAATTGCAGGTGAAGTGCAGGAAAACTGAGTAACTTGTAGGTTTCCAAATCAGCTCGACTCTTGCAGTTCACTTGCCAGTTCATGTTTAGTGAATAGTCTTCTTCATTGTCAATCTGTTATCTAAAATAACCTATTACATAAAGTTTTAAAAATGTTAAATATTGGTTTGTAGGGTTGTCATTTAGGCAAAAAATATGACACCACCATTTCATTGCAGTTGTCGTGTGTTAACACTATTCAACTGCTGTGTGGTCTGGTTTCCACGCTGCAAGGATGTGTAGGTGAATAGTTCTGTCTCACCCTCACTATTTTTACATTAGGTCAATGTTTCCAACTCAGCTACTTTGGCCTCAGGTTAAAAATTCCCATCTCAAGTTCCTGCAATTCTCTCTTTACTGAGTAGACCCTTATATTTCTATAATTTATGAGGATCGTAGAATGAAAAGTTTTTGGAATATCACCAAAAATAAATTAGGTAGAATAAACTAAAATGATTGCAACTATTGTACATTTGACATTTAGACTGAAGTTACATTTTTCTCTTTGAAGCTAAAGTATGACAGTCCAGGCAAAATAATGGAAAATCAAAACATAAACATGGCACAGCTATTGAAAGAAAAATAAAGTAAAATACATAAAACCACAGTTCCCTTGTCAGGCTACAGACATTAATAAAACAGTACATGTTCCAAATAAACTTGTTGCTCATTCCCGCTAGTACAGGAGCATCTGGAATAATGTTAAAATGTGAGATGCACTTTTAAGCTTTGTCTTGAAGCTATATAACGTAATGTTCTCTCTGGGAAATATATATCTGGTCTTTGTACTTAGTTAAAGAGTATAATGTGTGTGTTACTACAAATTCCAAAATATTGTATATATTTCAAATATTGCATTTGTTCCTCTCAAAACTGGCCTCTGCCATTATTTCATTGTCATGTGACACACACAATGGGTCATTGATAAAGTTTTGTCACTGAGGCAAAAAATATGACACCAAAGTTTCACCGCAGTTGTCGTATGTTTAAAACCACTGACTATGGGATGTGGCCTGGTTCCCATGCTGCATAGATGAGTAGGTAAAGAACTCTGTCTCACTCTCACTATTTTTAATACTTCTCTACGAGTGAAAACAAAAAGTCCCATGCAGACATTCACTCCTGGTCTTTATAAAAAATGTAAGTCTTGCGCATGTTTTTTAGCGCTTAACAATTGTCTTCCATGCAGGTCAACCATGAGTAGCTAGATCAAATGGTTCCTTCAGCAAGCAGCAGCACCTTTTTAGAGGATGAAGTGCCTATTCCTCCAACATTGTCAAAAACTGAAGGATATCACACAATCATTATCCACCAGAGATGATTTATCCTCTATCATGCAAGATGTGTGCACGACATATCAAAAAGATTCGCTCCAACATACAGACCTCAGGTGACTGCGTGCTCTGGACTGAAAAATACAATCTCAAAGCTGAGGTTATTGATCATGAACAGACTATTTCACAGTTAAGAATTAACCTTGAAGATCTTGGTTATCACGGCCAGTGCAATAATATTAGGATAAGAGGTCTTCTTGACACTAGTAAACATGAAGATCGTTGGTCTCAACTAAACTCTCTGTTTCATCAGATCTCAGCTAATCCTTCCTACCTGACCATAAAAATGGACAAAGTGCATCAGACCGTAAGACCTAAAAAAAAGACTTGAGGGACCCACCAGAGATGTAATATGATGTATCCACAATTTCGAAGTCAAGGAATCCATCATCCACTGATCAAGAGAGATCCAGCTTGAAGACGTCATGTTACTGTGTTCCATGATTTATCCTGGATCACACTACAAACCAGGTGACAGCATAAATCAGGGGTGTCCAAGTTTATTCTGCAAAGGGCCACTTCGCTAGAAATATATGCGTGCGTGGGCCGCATTCATTTGTCATTCATTCAGAGAATAATATATATAATTATATACATGTGTTTGTATGTAAATATATATATTTATATATATCACATTAACTACAAACTCACACATGCATACACAGTCACACTTACCCCCCCCTTCCCACACACACAGTCACAATTACCCCACACACACATGCACATTTATACACACATAGTCACATACATACACTTACCCCACACACATACACATTTATACACTCACACTCACATACATACATACACTTATGCCACACCCACTTAACATGCACTCACATAGATACACCTTTATACACATACTCGCATACATACACTTACCCCACTCACACACATACACATTTATACACACACACTCACATACATACATACACTTACCCCACACACTAATACACATTTATACACACACACTCACATACATACATACACTTAACCCACACACACATTGATACACACACTCACATACATACATACACTTAACCCACACACACATTGATACACACACTCACATACATACATACACTTACCCCACACACTAATACACATTTATACACACACACTCACATACATACATACACTTAACCCACACACACATTGATACACACACTCACATACATACATACACTTAACCCACACACACATTGATACACACACTCACATACATACACAAACTTACCCCCACACACATACACATTTATACAGACACTCACAATCATACATACACTTACCCCCACACACATACACATTTATACAGACGCTCACAAACATACATACATACATACACTTACCCCACACACGTGGCTGTGGACTCCCGGTGCGCTTCTTCCCTCCCTCTGACCTCATGCGCAGGGTAGAGGAGGGGATTTGTGCACTGCACACCGCACGGGAAGCTGTATCGGGGAACGAAGTTCCCTACACAGAGCGTGTAGGAAACTTCGTTCCTCGACACAGCTTCTCGTGTGATGTGCAGTTCGAGGTGCAGCTACCGGAGCAGAGCTCAGGCGGGCCGCACCTCGATGCCCGGCGGGCCGCATGTAGCCCGCGGGCCGCACGTTGGACGCCTCTGGCATAAATGCTGCACTGAAAGAGCACTAAGCAATGTACCATTGGCATCAATCATTTGCCCTCCAAGCTGGAAGAGACGGTAGATCTGCTCCAAGCTGTGTGCTTGAAGATCTTGCTTACTTTTTGGAGACATTAAACCTGCAAATAATTGATAAGCTTGACTGGACAACTCCTTACCAGAAACAACACCCAGGTTGTCCCGCATTACCAAAACCACAACAGCCACCCAGGGGTTAAAACTAAGAAAGTGGACCAGCTGCTTAAAGGATGAGTATAGTTCTGCATGTACCTTAATGGCACTAACATTTTCATTTGTTCTTCTCAAATATATGTCCCGTTGATAGTTATCATTGTTACACAACACTGATATTTCCATTACAACAATCTGACACAAAACAGCTAAAAATTTGTTTAGCTAGTTTATGTCCTTTCACACTGTGTGCTTGGGTGAGCTTCTTTCTTTTCCTTGTTGTATCCAACTTGTGTGGTTGGTTTCTTCTCAGGCACCAGGTGTGTTGTGACGCCCCCTTAGTGTGTTTTTCACCTTTGGGGGAGAACCGACCTAGCAGTCCATCCTAGCTTTTTTTCCTTACATCCAGCCAGTTTTTTAAAAGTGACTGGTCTCTGATAAGACATTAATGAGCGCATTCTTTAACTTAGTCACTCTAAAATGGGGGCTACTTTACTCTCTCATAATACCTCAGCATGCTTTCTATTCAGCTGCCTCTGATCTAATACTTCACCCATTTAGACCACACCTTTACTACCAATGAGTGGTTTCAAATCACTAGGTCATGGCAATGTCACCAGTATCATGGAGATACAACTGATCAGACCACCTGACTACTTTCTACATTCTCCTCATCTCTAGAACCATTTTTTCAGAAGAGCTTGTTTATACAGCAGAACTGCCAGATTCTGTGAGCATTTCTCTTACATAGAAACATAGAAACATAGAATTTGTCGGCAGATAAGAATCATTCGGTCCATCTAGTCTGCCCCAATTTTTTTTTTTGAGTACTTTTATTAGTTACCCGTTCCCGGTCTTATAGCTAGGATAGCCTTGTGTCTATCCCACGCATGCTTAAAATCCTTGACTGTGTTTACCTCTACCACTTCTGCTGGAAGGCTATTCCATACATCCACTACCCTCTCAGTAAAGTAATACTTCCTGATATTCCAGCAAATGTGACAACCAATACACTACTTACAACATTGTTAACCTAAAGCATCTGTAGTACAGCTCATAGTCACACAATGTATGTAATGGTAAATCCATTACCGATGCCCCTACAGTCGTTGGCCATAAGTTTTTCTGAGACATGAGGTATGGACTTTCAGGTTCTCACCCAATTTAAACCATTGTCATCAAACTGCATTCTATAAGATTAACCATTTGAATCATTAAGAGGAAATATAATGTCATGTTAGCTGAAGTGGGCCTCTACTCACTTGTTTTGAATGTAACTCATTTGTCTGCCTTGTGCTGACTACATGGACAGACAAGTTTCCCCAACAGAGGCCTTTTTAATTTGTGCCTCAATTTTTACCCTCCTACACCACTAGGTCTTCTACTTGGACCTGCCGGTGAAACCTTAGCCATCTACTCACTGTTGATGCTATTCGTTTTACTAAACTGTATAACTTGTCCTTATCTCTCTTTCTCTGCTTCCTTTTTTTTCTCCCTACGTTTGCCCACTTCTTTCTCACTCCCGTTCTGACCAAATGTTCTATCAAGGGAGAACAAAATCAAGATGAATAATTCTAACCCTAACCATACCAGGGCAAGCAACAGGTAGTACTAACTCAACAAATTTTCTGAAACTATAATATCTTTTGTAATAGATCCATCAAACTGTTTTCAACCCTTGGAGGGAAGGAGATTAAAAAAATACAAGAACAAATTGAACAGCACCTCAGATTAAGATGCGATCAGGCATTAAGACGCCTCAAATCCCAATGGTACAATAGTAACAACAGAGCAGGGAAAGATCTAACTAGAAGACTCAAAGTACAAAACCAACAAAATAGAATAAAAAAAATTATATATAAAGGTAAAACATGCATCTCCCCTACCCAAATTGTGGAGGCATTTACAAATTATTACGAAACCCTATACAATCTACCAAAAACAAATGCCTCAGATATAGAAATAACAAACTTTTTGGGATCTCTTGACCTTCCTAAATTAATAGAGGAACAACAGACTGCTCTGAATGCTCCAATTGATAGTAAAGAAGTAATTAATGTAATAAAAGACTTAAAGAGAGGTAAGGCGCCGGGGCCTGACGGATACACCTCTTTATTCTTTCAAGTATTGACTGATGAGATTGCTCCGATTTTAACCAGGCTATACAACACAGATTCAGGCCTCTCTACATTCCCATCAGAAATGCTAGAGGCTTCCATCTCTCCGATCCTGAAGCCAGGGAAGGACCCAGTCCTTGTAAGCAATTATAGACCCATCTCTCTTATCAATATAGATGTGAAGATTTACTCCAAGATTTTAGCCTTAAGATTGAATAAAGTGATCCTAGACATAGTCCATCCTGATCAAACAGGATTTATTCCCAGAAGAACAGGAGCAGATAATGTCCGCAGAGTATTAGGCATCTTGGATACAATCCATCAAGGTAAAATACCAGCAGTTTTAATGGCTTTAGATGCAGAGAAAGCCTTTGATAGAGTAGATTGGAGATATTTTGTAGCAACATTGAAGACAGTTGGTATCTCAGGGGCATTTTTAAATTGGATAATGGCGCTGTACACACTTCCTCGCGCAAGGATTACGAGTCCTTCTTTGGCTTTGGAATTTTTTACCATCGGGAATGGTACCCGACAGGGGTGCCCACTCGCCCCCCTTTTATATGCCATCTCAATGGAGCCTATGGCGGAAATGCTTTGGAAATCTGACCTGATCCAGGGCATAACAATAGGTCGCCAGACACATCTCATAACGCTGTACGCGGATGACGTACTGTTGACCCTATCGTCGCCAGACACTTAAATACCTGCTCTCCTGGAGTCACTGACTAAATTCGGTTCACTATCAAATTATAGTCTGAATTTATCAAAAATGCAGATTATAGCAATTCATTTAACATCAGGACAAGAGATAGTCATAATGAAGATGAAAGGAAAAGCAAAAAGACAGGAAAGTATCAATTACCTAGGTATAAAAATCGTACCATGTCTTGAAAATATCGTAAGAGTAAATTATATGTCTTTACTGACAGAGCTGCAATAAATTACATCACGCTGGTTCAAATTGGAAATCTCTTGGCTTGGTCGCATTAATATATTAAAATCTTATATTCTCCCTAAGTTAACCTATCTGTTTAGAACAATTCCATATAAGATCTCAAATAGTATACTAAGAGAATTTGATTTATTATTTAAAAATACATTTGGGCATCCAAAAAAACCCGGATTCCTAGTCAAACACTCAAGCAAAGTTTAAATAAAAACGGACTGGGATACCCTAATCTTAGAAAAATCTATGAGGCATGCCAACTTGAATATGTTCTAGCTTGGAAAAATCCCAATAATAGAGATATTGGTTGGCTGGATATTGAAAAGTTTCAGTTTAAAAACACAGATTTGACTTTATTACAATGGCTACCACAAAAATGTTATGCCAACTTAAAGATCAACTCAAGAGTAGTGAAGATATCATGTCCACATGGTATAGAATAAAAAAAACACTAAAGATAGACAGCCAACTCTCCAAAATGGCCCCATTACAGATATTATATCTCTGTATATCAGATTTAAGACTAGATAACTGGAAAGAGGCAGGGATAAGGAGTATCAACGATCTATATATGGAGGGCCAATTAGCAACCTTTAACGAAATAAGTATGAAATTTAAACTACCACCCAGTGAAATGTTCAGCTACTTAAGAGTTAAGTACTTCCTCGTGACCAATCCCCCGACTCAAAAATCGGACTGGGATAAACATATCTATTCCGATATGACAAAGAATTTGATTTCTAAGACCATGACATTCTTTGAATCATACCTCACACAAGAAAAGCCGGACGCAATTCTTCGATGGGAAACAGAGATAGGAATGGAATTTGGAATGGAAGTTTGGAATAGAACATGGATAGAAATTAGAAAGGCAGTCCATTGCATAAATATTCATGAACAGTTTTTTAAAATAATTCATAGATGGTACTTGGTACCAGTAAGGTTGGCGAAATTTTCAACAGACTTGAACGATACATGTTGGCGTTTGCCACATGAAACCAGGGACACATATACATATCTGGTGGGAATGCGACAAACTCAAAGAGTACAGAGAGAAACTGGTATATCTCTTTGAGATCATAAAGAAGATATCGCCCATCAGACATACTTATTCCATCTAGACTTACCTGACACAGATAAATCCAAGAGAATTTTGAGCAATAATATTCTGTCAGCCTTTAAGATATGCCTTTCCAGATACTGGAAGAATACAGTAACCCCAACATGGGGAGAACTGAGAGCACAAATTAAACTACAGGCAACAGCTGAAAAACAATATTTTGACAAAAATTTAGTAGGGAAAGACAAATATAATCAAATCTGGTCAGCCTGGTATTTGATGGAGAGGACAGAAGGCGGAATATAGAACCAGAAAATTACTTGCGAGTTGACATAACATATATTTGAAGTAGAAGCTGTGTAACAGACGTCCTATCGCACTTTACCCCACTTTACCCCAAGTGGGACACAGGGATAGACCTGGTCAACCACTATAATTAGAAAATCGTAACTCTCCAACCCCCTCCATCTCTTGGGAACCTACAGAGCCTTTAGTCATAAATACCCACTGCTGTGATGTATGTATGATATGAAATGTAAGTATGTATGAATGTTAGCGTGCTATTAAGTAAAACCTGTAATAACTCAAAAGGAATTAAGGAAAACAAGCTCCTATAACATGTATAGGAAGTTTGTAGGACTGAGTGATAAAACAGTAGGTAAAGATAATCAGTAGACAAGAATGATGCAGAGATACAATAGAGCAGGAAAGAAAGCTGAGAAAGAGCTGGAAAGGTAGAGAATTGAGTAACCAGTGGGGACAAGGACAAGGCTAGAGCCAGTCTACTCAATCTGCCTGTTGTCTCTACTGGTGATGCAATTTTAATACTATTTTTGCTTTATAAAACCATTACTATGTTAAAACACTGTACCTAATTAAGATAATGTTATTATGATATGGTGTAATGTAATGTAATGCTTTGAAAAATGTTAAATAAAATTTAAAACACACACAAAAAAAAAACTGTTTTCAACCCTCTAAATCCTGAAGAGGTCAACAAAGAATTAAGACATAGAATTACATTGAAGGATTTTAATAAAACATAATTTTTAACAGTTAACAAAAGTATATTAAGGACATACCAGACTTAATATGAATCACCAGTAACTGGATAGATTAAATGACAAATAAAATGGAAGCGTTCTTCCACATCAAGAATGATTGCTAAAATTGATCCATGTACTTCCAGCTGCCCCCCATAATGCAAGTGTGTGAGTCAGGAGTGGCATGCTGACTGATGCTGGGTGGTAATCTTGCCATTTAGAGGCAGATGTATTGCTGCATATCACTTTTGATGGCCATCTTGCCATAGGCATTGTAGTAAAGCTTAGAATCCATGTATGAATAAACAAAAATTCTAGCAACTTGGCTGGGAAAATGCATAGAAATTATCTATAAAGTCATCCCATATTATTTTCCAAACTGAACAATGAACCAAAGTATAAATAAATAGTTAAGTGAATCTTTGTTCTTAATATTGTGATAGCCAGACACAAATCCAATAAAACACGTTTAGTTGAAGAAATCAGTAAACAAATAAAATACAATACATCTGATTTGGAGAATTTCTTCCTGGATAAACAACCACAAATCCACAGAGAGTAAATAAGATTAAATAAAAAGTGCAGGAAGCATCTTCTCAGGGTCACTAAAGTTAAAGGTGAATTAATATTATTGAAGCCAGAAAAGTGAATAATTGAATTCCTCTTTGCTTTATGAAAAAAATATATTGTTTGTCAAACATATATATTAATATTTACTAAAGCTTCTGATTGCCGAACTGTGTCTGAGGTGGAATTATTTTAATTATTCAAGAAACAAGTCTGTAATACAGCAAAATATATATTCACTGATTAAGACAAGATTAAAAAGGCTGGCATTAAATTCATGCAAGTGATTATAGCATTATTATTTAACAAAATCTTACAACATAACATATGCTTTGGATAATGTTGCATTAAGGGTTCTAGATAGTGATTCTAAAAAAACTGGAGTATATCTCTTCTTGTACTTAAAGTCACCTCAAGAACTCCTTGGCAATGCATTTCGCTATGAATTGCTTTGTTACAGCATAAGTCACATCAGCTAATTCCTCATTTAATAGATCCCGCTAACGCATTTCAACAAAAGTCAATGTTGCTATCTCTACCATGTTACTGATGACATCAATAATATTCATGATCATGGTAACTTCCCAGTTACATTAACATCTGCTTCTTGCACAATAAAACCAAAGTTTTATCATAACTACCAATACAAAAAGTTATATTACCACTGCTTCTACAACATTCAGAGTGATCTTAACATTGCGTACAAGTCAAACATTTTGCTGGTTATAGTGTAGCATCCCTTACATAACAATAAAAGTATTTAGATATGTAATAACATTCACTTAATAAAAATGTTCAACTACAATACACAGTGTTTATGATTGAGGGATGAAAAGAGTGAAAAAGCGCAAAAATACATAAATCAGATTCAAATAGTATTTATTTATATTATTATGCTAATAAATTTAAGTAATTGGCTGGGGGGGAAACACAGGATCTAGGCTGCAATACAGTGATGAGACTTGCAATAAAGCAATGATATGCTTTTAATCCAGTAAATGCAAAGTTTTGAATCATTGTTAAAATATATGCATTCACTTTATTACAGTTCAAAACAGTTGAAAAGTGGCAACAACCAAACAAGGAATCTATAATACTCCTGGAACAACAAACATGCCAAGAGTGTACCAAAATGTCTAATGTATTTTGAGCTTCAGAAAACCCTAAAGAGGCACTAAACCCCAAATCTTTCTTTTAATGAGGCAGTATGATCTAATGATAGCCATGGATAGGAGTGGTACATAAGCCAGATCAGCTGGGTCATGTAAGTGACCACATATATTTTCAGGCAGCAAAAGGAGAGCTAGGCATCCAATACCAACTCTCAAGTAACAAAGATTGAAGGAAAGAAGTTGGGGTCAGTGGGTAGGCAAAGGCAAAAATAGTTGGATAAGCCAAGTTTAGAGAACAGAAAACACACAAGGAGCAGTTGAGAAACAGTTGATTAAACACCTGACTGGACAAAGCAAAGAACAGCTTAGTTAATTACCCAGGCGATAAGTTCAAATTTAAACTTGAAGTAAGAAAATATATATTGAATAGATGAGTTATGTACAGCGATAGGTTTATTTATACAAAACATGTGCTTACGTGGTATTACTGTAAAATAATGTAGCGCTAAAAGTTCAAAAAGATGTCATTATTAGACTATTAGACTACTTATTTCAAACACAACGTTATCTTATATGAAGGACAAATGTTAATAGTGATGGTGCTACTAAATTAATACAAAAATACAAGGTAAATAAAGAGAGCAGCTCTAATCACAGACTAGAGCGGTAACCCAGTTACCACACCCTTTAAATGAACAACTCTTTTAATAAACCAGCCATGTAATGAAAATTAACTTGTAACGTAGATATTTAAAGGTTTACCTGGCACCTCATAGTCATTCTTCAAGGCTAGAGTTCTTTGTGTGGCAGTGAGGAAAGAGGAATGTTTTCTTTTAGCCTGCATGGTCCTGGGTGGTTTGTATCTG
This sequence comes from Pelodytes ibericus, assembly GCA_036172795.1. Lineage (NCBI taxonomy): Eukaryota > Metazoa > Chordata > Amphibia > Anura > Pelodytidae > Pelodytes > Pelodytes ibericus. The sequence continues at coordinate 97,594,840 of CM069863.1, forward strand.
CCTTTACCATGCAATATTTCATAGGACTCATGGATATTATAGGAGCCTGGTGGTGGTGCATCCTGAAAAGAAACAAAAAGGTAATCAACAAGTGCAGAAAGACGGCTAAATTCCATGTAAACGGAACCAGTTCATTGCACATTTTTTTTGTTAAAGGGACCCTGTCTCCTAAACATTGTTTACTGTGTCAATACAGAGAATAGAAATTGCATAAATTAATATAAATTAATGTAACATGTCTGCGGTGTCTACAGTTTATGACTTGTCACTTTGTGCCACAGGTGAAGTCGTAAACACGAGGCACCACAGACATGTTTTGAATGAATTTGCTTGCATTATTTCTAACAAAGTGTACCGGTGATTTGTGATCATTTGTTATCCTCTACATTCACAGTAAAAACAACATTTAGGTGACAGAGATTCTTTAATGATTAAAAAATAGAAGCTACTGTATAATTAGGTGTTAACACAGACTGCTTCTCTTTGCTGTGTGTGTGTGTGTGTGTGTGTGTGTGTGTGTGTGTGTGTGTGTGTGTGTGTGTATTAGCCAGGATTATATCACCATGTAATTTGGAAATAAGTGAGTCAGAATGCCAGAATTCTTACATTGCCTGGAATTTCTGCAAAATGACTTATAATCCAATCTAGACATATAATTACCAAATGTAGCTCTTTTGACATAATTCTTAATAATCAGATAAAGAGGTTTTAGGTCTTTCATTACTGTCTGTGAATATTACATTACTTTGCTTGCTATTTCTAAATGGAAGTGAGGACCTAGGACAGGACGTAATTATCTCTGAAAGATATGCTAACTGTGGAGCCTATCCATAAAGTTTGGTTGGACTGTATGAAGCAAGCCACAAATAAGGAAAGAGAACTGTTAAAAGCCTTAAAGTTCACCGTTATCTACTGTCCTTTTATAGATTATTAAAAAAAAAATACAAGCAGTTCTGTGAACTAAAAAGTGAGGTTACAAAACAGGCAAATATAGCTAAGCTGGAAAAAAAATTTCCAACATGCTTATCATACCAACTAAGCTAATGTTTGATCTTTGCTATTTCCTTGTCAGCTAATTATAGTGAAATGTTTACGGCACGATAGGCAACCTTCGGGACTCCAGATGTTGTGGACTACATTTCCCATAATGTTCTTACAGCTGTAAGGCTGGCAAAGCACCAAAGGAAATGTAGTCCACAACATCTGGAGTGGTGAAGGTCTGCTATCCCGGGTTTAGGGTCAAATAACCCATTAGGGAAGATAGCAGATATAAAGAAAAGATTATATTAAAACATTTTTTTCTAAGGCCTAGGCCTTTGGCATAGAAAAATACTTTGAATATTAAGCCACAGAGTGATGTCATAAGCAGGAGACACCACAGACACATTTAAAACATATATTTACTGCATTTGCTTGCAATTTTTCATCACTTTTGATTGTCTACAATTACAGTATAAACAATGTTTAGGTTGACATCACTTTAAGTCTGTTGTCAGGAAGGTCACATGTTGTCTGGAAGGTAGGAATTATAAAGAGATAGTTAGAAAGCTCTTTGTATTGACCATGAACATGCTTGTAAAGGGTAATCATATACACACAAAGGCATTTTCTCTCCTGCGAAACTAATCCCAATTTGTAAAGCCTTTCTTCATAAATAAACATTTCCACTCCTTTAATCATTTTTGTCGCCTGTCTCACAACCCATTTTATTTCCATGCATATTTGGAAAAATATATTGTATAAATATATATATATATATATATATATATATATATATATATATATATATATATATAACATGCTTAGGAAATATGGCACACAATAGAAGGTCTATTAGATCTGTTTATGTATGGTTTTTAGTTGTAAACATGCAGTCTACAATTCTCCCTATGGCCGACAATTACTGTTATGTGAGCAAAGGCATTTTAACTGTCTAGACATGCACTCTAGAATAAAGTGAGGCTTTATTTTAAATATACTGGCATTTCCGAGTTTTAAATATGCCTTTTCTTTTATTACAGTAGCAAAGTAATTATCTTAGCTAGGATTCACAGTTCCTGGAACTGCAACTTGACATTTATATTCATAAAAAGTATTCAACTGATAGTGAATAAATACTTCAGCTTCTTAATGTTGAAATATAAATATAAAAAAAGTTTCATATAGTACACGCAATGGAAAGTAATTGAAAATACTGGAAAGAGGGGGGAGGGTCATATAGAGCTCTAAAAGAACCAAGGCAGCACTGGTTTAAAGGAATAGTATGAGCTATGGAGATTCTAAAACACGTGCTGGACAACCAGAGTAAAAAATACAGCTAAACTCTAGCCAATTTACAGTAGGGTGTGTTATCCTTTAGAGTGTTACAGTTGGCTGTATTTATACATAATCTGATCCTTTGTCTTAGTAAGAATAATACCTTAGTGTGTTTTGGTTCAGTGACTAGAACTATAATAACTTGTGGTAATGCTATAAATATATATACTACTACTAATGTGTATTAATAGAAAACGTTGTGTCACACTTTATGTGGAGATGTATCACCTCTTTATTTTCATGTACATTATTCACATGAAATACATTAACACTTTGCAGTAAAATTAGCATGTCTGTGTAACCAACTTGTTATGATTCATGTTTTGTGGCATGAGCCATTATCCTGCTGGAAGCATGCATTTGAAAATGACTAGTCTGTGGACAATGCTTATATAGGTTGTAGCTAACCTTAACATCTGCACTGTATTACAAAGCGAATAACGAGATTCGTTAGCTTAGAGGGCATTTTTCTACTCTTTAAACATTCTGTGTTATTGATCACATGACCATGGTAGCCTCATCTTCTTGTTTTCAATTAATAGGAGCAGGGATGGTTCTAGATTGTGTTGGCCCTAAGTAAACATTCAGATAGGGGCCACTGTATCAGTTATTTTCTCTAATCCATGACTGTCTCCCCACAGTTTGGTGCTATAGGAGCCCTGATTTGCTTTATGATAGCAACAAAACTGAATAGGAGTGAAATCTGGTGTGTTCTTCAGTAGATGTAATATGATTGGTTCTGCCAGCTAAAATGAGTTCTTTCCATTCTGCCCTGAGCATTTTCATAAACAGACACAGAATCAGTGGTGTATCCTGGTTTTGTGCTACCCTGGGCAGACACAATTCCCCTACCCACGCTGCACACACATGACATGCCCCATTACCCACATCAACCCATTACATGACCCCATCACATGCCTCCATCACCCCAATTACATGTCTCCATCACCCCCATTACACGCTTCCATCATCCCAATTACATGCCCAATCACCCCATTACATGCCTCCATCACCCCCATTGCCTGCCCCCATCTGCCCCATTGCATGCCTCCATCACCCCATTATATGCCTCCATCACCCCATTATATGCCCACATCGTCCCATCACCCCCATTGCATGCCTCCATCACCCCATTACATGCCCCATCAGCCCCATTACATGCCACCCTGATCCCTGGTGGCTAGTGACAGGCAGCATGGTGTCCTACCATGCTGCCTGTTCAGCTCCCCACGGTGAGTGTTGATAGGTCACATGACCCGGTGCACGTCTAAGGTCAGAGCGCTGGGTCACGTGACCTGTCATCACTCCGCCCCCTGAGAAAAAAACGATTGTCGCAATCGGGTTGCCCATGCGTTTTTTTCCTTGGGGTTTTTTTTTTTTTACTGTTGGGGGGCATGCAATTTGCAGCCATAGGCATCCGCCTAGGATGCCTCACAGTTAATAACGCACTGCACAGAACTGAGTCTCACTTGATGCGTTTATGTTTGTTTATCACAGTTAAACTTGGAACTGACGATGTTTGGCAGCTGCATATCCCATGATGCTTAGTCATAAAGGTTACTGGGCATCATGGGATATTTAATTCCTAAAAATCTTCAGTGCCAAGGTTAGCCATCACTTTGTAGTGTATGAAAACCCTATAGTGTCAGCTGTTTCTGAGATGCTAGAAACACAGCACCTAGTCCCAACAATCATAAAATAGTTGCTGAGATCATGTGTTATTCTAATTCTTGCTTGCACAAGTAGTCCACTTTTGTTTTTTATACAATAAAGTAACCACTGAGTGTAATATGTGTTATTTTGATTGATATTGAGGATAAATAGTGTGAATAACTCATTTGCATGCCTAACCATATTCTTTAAAGGAGTGAAAAGGCCATACATTACCAAGTCCATTAAATGTCTATAAATTTTAAAAAAGCCTATATTAGCAAAATGATCTGGTACCATGCAAAGATTATATTACTCATTTATATCCCTGCTGATTTGTCAGGATGAAGCGCTAGTTGGGACACATTCCATGTATTTTTAAAGATTAAATTAAATTATTTTTGCATTATTTAATATTAAGTTGTCAACGTTAACATCCAATTCTTTTTTACTCTCAATCTGCAGCTTACTTTTATACTACATGTTCTTATGACAGTCCTACTTTTCATATAATAAAGAAACGCTATTTTTGATGTTAATGGAACAATGTGAAATATGCCAATCAGCAGTGAGAAATAATGTTTTAAAGTAGCATTGCTGTGAATTTCTTATTTCCTGGTATCCTGCTGATGCAATGATGTAAATCAGCATAGAGATACTTATGGCAGACAGTATGCCATCTTCACGACACTTCACATTGATTCCCCTCTACCATACGTTTCTCTGCTTTTATCTCCATTTTATGTATTTTTTCTGTTAAGTATCTTTTTAGCCATTTTACTGATTTAGCTCTCTGGTTCATACACAAATTATTGCATATGCTGTTTAAAGATGTAACTGTATAATGTAGTAAGGGGCCCAGTGCTGACTTTACAGACTACCTACCAAACCAGTCATATCACTGACATCCCCAACATCTATCTGTCCTCTCTCCAAAAAAGTTACCTCATTCCCACTCCTCCATTACCTCAATTCAGTGCCCCCTCTACCCTTCTATCAAACTACTCCAGCTCCTCTTTCATCAAGTCCCTTCCATTCACATACTTTCCAACCAATTACTGCTTTCATTTCTTCTACATTGCTTTCATCTATGTACCATTGCACCATATTTTGCCTCTCAACCATTCCCAATAATAAAATACGCTAATATGCTTGGCCACCCCTGGCCTATCCAATAAAAATGAGAAGGTGAATAGAATTGATGCGCAGCCAGCTATCTGTTCTTAAATCATGGCGTGAAAAGGGGGTAACAAGAGGGAGCACTTGCCTTCTAGTCCCCTGGAAAATCCATAACACCTATTTCTTTTTTCCACTTGACATCTAGCACTCTGACACATACAAGTTGGGGAAGAAGCTCTGTGACATGGCTATCTGAAAGTGTCAAAGAAAGTTCTAAAACATGCAGCTATCACTTTAGACTAGTGCTCCCTTGGACCATGATTCAAAAGCCAATATAATCAAACAGTGAAGTGGAACTCAGTCTGATAGAACTTTAGAATGTCTTTAATCCATGATTCTGCTCATGTATGTGACATACTTGAAAACGATAGAAATATCAATGTATTCTTCCTTTTAAAACACTTTCTAAATAAATAAATGTATATCTCTGTCTCTGTAAACCAAGTTAAACATGTTATAACCACAAAATAATGAGAATTTTTCCATCACTTCACAGTTACTTACCTCTTAATTTCTAGCTTTGTTTTGTTGTTAACTTTACGGAAACAGTGAAATTGATTTTAGCATTTTGTACACAAACCATCATTATAGGTGCTAACAATGAAATGCCTTTTGTTCTTAGGTGTTCATTACATTTAATTGCCGTCCTACTGGATCATGTCATTCCATATTAGCTTGAGATCTAATGAATACGAGTTAAATGTATTGATCTCTTCAACAAATTACTAAATATCATAGCATGGGAAAAGTCAGTAGCTAAATTAGTGTATGGGACTTAATTAATTTAGAAGAAATGCAACCATCATTACATAAATAGTCTAGTTTACTGTACTCTGATGGAATCGCAGTTTTGCACTAGAGATGCATGTTTATGTCATTCATTCACTTGATGGTATAGTGACCAATTGATTATTCCTTTAGATAGTTATTAGACACTCATGGCATAGGTAAATTGCTAATTACAAGTATACATAATACTTTTGATCCAAAACTTTAACAAATAAATGCAGGATCTTTAGAGAAAAATTCACAACCCACAAAATATACACTATGCTTGCGTAAAATGCCCAGTTGTGTCACTTCTAATGTGCAGCGCACTCACTTATACGGTGCATGCACAAATGAGGAATGTTTGTTATCGCAGGGGCTGTGATGAGCTGTTAAATACTGGATGTTCCATGTAGTCCTACAAGCTTTTGAGTCCAGTATTTAAAACAGCATAAGGGGTTAAAAATGATTTGTTTATCAGCAAGAAACCTTTGTTTACATTAGGTACACATATTAATGAACTCTTTAGTGACAAGGCATCGTTTGCACCGTAACTGTTATGAAGGATCTAAATAAAAACTATTAACTAAACAATGCTAAAGAGTTAAAGATACATACAACAGAAACCAAGGTAATAACTACAGGAGCTGAGGATACAACTGTATCCAATGGAACATAGTGCCTTCGCACCCCAGCAAACGATAGGTTTAGTGTTCAGTGTAAGGAAGTATTATATATAAGTTTGCCTACCATTCTATGAAGTGTCAGAGAATACCATCATGCATAAATACCCTCAGTCAGCGCCACCATCAGCAATTTCAGGGCCCCTTACTGAAAAAAATGCTGCCCCCCCATATCTCCCTCTCGCCCCCCTTTCCTCCCAAAGTAATTTTATCCAGGTCTTTGTATATCATGCTAATGATTTAAATACTCTCCAGGACATGCCCCATTACCGCATTGCACATCCAAGTCTGCATTTCCCAAAGCAGTAATGAAGTAGAGGTCTTATAAGTTTCCCTGCTTCACATTCCAAAAATGTATAACATTAAATCTTCATTAATTTTATTCATCCATCTAAACATTGCTAATATAACTAGGGAAGCTTCCATCTCCTTTAACAATATGCGTTTTATGCTTGATTAACAGCATCAGAACCAATTTATAGGGCATTGTTTTTTTCAGTTTATAAATAGGACTGGAAATATGCTGTGATTGAAATCTTTAATTTAAATGGGCTCTATGGGATAGATTCATCAAGCACCATGATAACTTTGGTCCAGTGCTAACTGGCATTAGAGATAATGGCAAACGGATCAGGATGCAATATTTGGATTAATTAGTCCCTGTGTATTTATTTTACTGGCACTCATTACCCCCAGAAATCCTTTTAACTCATTCATGTGACATGAGATCAAGAGGCATATGGTATTCGCGGTTTCAATGAGTTTGCTTTAGAGCTGTCCCATCGGATTAATCCATTGTTACAAATCAAGTTGTTGCTTTCAATGTCTCGAGGAAGCCAAACCGTGACAATGGTAATGAATAGCAAATAAAGTCACAAAAGGGCTTTTTAAAAGTCCCAGGAAATCTGGCTTTAAATCAGAGGCAAGGACGAGAACTAGGAGCACCCTCTAGAGGGAAACTAGGCTCTCGATGAGCAAGTCTGTCATTTGTGTCACACATGAAAGATGGTAAGCAGTAAATGCTAGGTTATTAATCACTATTTTAATAACTCCCACCATGAAGCATAAGGAGATAGTAGCAAAATTCAATACTGACTGGCACAACACCATGCTGATTTTCATTAAATTTGTTCAAAGGGGACCCAGCATGGAATTATTAAACTTCTTTCATAGACAGATGACTAAAGAGGCTTGTCTATTTATAGTGATCACACTTAATCTTTATTCTTTCATACAGGGGAGTCAGCCAGCAGTAAAATCCACCAACACGTTACACATCACTAAGCACTGATAAACATAAAACATTAACTACAACAAAATGCATAGCGAGAAGAATAAAAGGCTAAAATCTCTTATTTCCATCAATGCCCACTCTTCCATTATTAAATCGCTTTGAAGCCCAGAGCATTAGGATTCATTGTTAGTATGTATAAAATACGTCATAAATATTTTAATAGTGTTTTAAAACAACAATTTTAATCTAAAAGAATAATTGAAGGTATAGTCTAGTTTTAAAGGTGGTATGCAAGCTAATCCTATAATTAAAAAGGTATTGGACCATTTAATTATGCCGATAAGGTCTATTTAATAAACAGTGAACTGTGGTGAAACTTCAAAGGCACAGCAAAATCAGGCATTAAAAACTGATAGACAATGGTTCCAACTAGGCCGTTAGTTCTTGATTATTTGCTATTCCTTTGTCTGTTCATTGACTTCGATTCAATGTCTGTCATTAAATTAAAAAAATGAATAACGTGTGGTTCAACTCAAACACATCACTCAGAACTATTGTGTGTTTAAGCACAAGTTTTGCAGTAAGTTTTTCCAAAAAAATAAGCTTACCAAATTAAAATCAGTGGTGGAAGGTTACCAAAAGTCCCCTGCTCCCCCCATACAAATCACGGGTCCAGTGGCTGCTGAAATGGACTTCTGCCCCCCCCCACCTCCCACCACACCACCACCACACTGAGCAATACTGGGGCAGGGGGATGCAAATACAGTCTCAAGGCCTCTAATAATACATGGGGCTGCATAAGATGGCCCCACCACCTAAATGCTAAACCCCCAACCTCTATATGTTATGGGGCCGGGGGCTGCCAATAAACCATTCCATTGATGTTTTCTAGGTACCTAACCTCTGCGTTTATTCTTTCCTCTGAACGTTTTGTGCCTTCCCCTGGCCACTGGACTGTCTGACGTTTGTTATAAGCTACTATTTGGCTTTGAATAAATGTGTTTTTAACAATGTGGTGGATAATAGGTTAGATTTTATTGTTAATTGTGAAATGTCTATATATGAGGGTGGATTGGATTGTGCTCAGCTGTGTGGGAGCGTCTCAATTAACTTAATTGGACATTTACAACTTTTTTTCAAGGGTTTTATTCTCTATTTATGTTAGATTCTGTATTTGTTGTGTGTCTATGATTAAGCCTTCTGAGGTGAAATGCATGAGACCTGTCTCTCCGCATATTGTCATGATATATCACGCAGTAGCTCCCCAGATTATACGCTGAGGTTTACCAGCTCTGATGCAACAGAGATATCCACCGTGCTCGCCTATGGCTAGCACACGCAACTGACACCAATGATCCTTTCTCCAGAGGCACACTCCCAATGATGTCACGATGGGAACATTTAAAATGACAGAATCACCACGCACTTATTGCTTGGTGATTCTGGTGTTTTTGATATTTTCTGAACCTGGATTCCCCCCTGACCATTCTTTGTATTTCCTGTGCCTCTGATCCTGGCCTGTTTATCATGCTGCTGTTTTATCTGATGACACTGACCATGGCTTATTATATTGTGCTGCTACTTCTCTGATAGCCCTGCCCTGGACTGTTATATCGTGCTGCTGCTTATCTGGTACCCTGACCTGGCTTTTATTTTGATCTTCCATTTATTGGCGAGCTATCATATGATTCTACTAAGCTACAGAGTACTGCTCCATCCTTGCAATTAAGTCACTTGTTTCAGGTTAATTTTACCCTTATTACATCCGCAGTGTATTACTGATATTATTGTATATGTACATCTCAGCATATATCTAACTTCTCCTGCAAAGTGGTCTCTATCAGGTATCCCCATTACTCACACATATATAATTGTATGATTCAATAAAATTTATACTTACTATACTATACTATAGTTTGCACTCCTGGATGCCGAGTGTGCATTGTGTATCTGCCTAATGTTTATGCATTCTGACTTTTGTTTATGCCCTTGTCTGTACTGTGTAATGGATTGCCACTCTGCGCTCACTCACTGCCATCAGCCAGTCAGCAGTTTTTGCACATTTATATTATACCCCTGCAACTGGACTCTGGACTTCACATATCATTTTGGGTCAACACGCGAGCATAAAGCTCTCTCCCTGTGCGTACTCACTAGCAGGCATACACAGGGAGCATTACATTTTAGTGAAGGGGATAGGACTCCAACCAGCTAATGCTCAGATATTCTGCAGCCCTGGTAGATGTACCCTGCAGACTCTACTTTCCTTGCTTACTAGATGGACCAACAATGCAAGGACCTAGCAATGTAACTGGGATTCAATGAGATGGACCTCTGATGCAGAGGACTAAAGAATGGTGTGGTACCATAGTCCATACCAATTTAGGTCTGTCCAAATCACCATAGTAAATGGAAGTGACAGGAAACATGCAGAGCCAAACATGAGGGTTTATGGGAGATTTGAAGAGAGAATCTGAAACAATGCGAGCAGGTGGTAACCTGTATAAGGAAGCTGAATAAATGTGTACTTTTTTGTCTGCAGAGTCGAGGACTGGAATAATGTAGGTGTCTCTGTTGATGAAATGAAGGTAAGCAGAGGTGATGTACCAGATGTGATGTAGAAGAGGGTCAACAGCCACATGCGATAGAACAGGAGTGAGGAATCAGAATCAGTAGTTAAATGAGCCAAGGAGAGATCAGGCTGGAGAGAAGAAGCAGAAGAATAATCAACATGCTGATGTCAGTATTCTAGATAATCAATCTGGAGCAATGAGACAGGAGAATGGTCAGCAAGCCAAGGTCAGAATCCCAGAAGATCAGGTCAGAGGGATTAGGCAGAATAATGGTCAGCAAGCCGAGGGCAAAATAACAGAAGTTCAGGCCAGATGGATGAGGCAGAAGAATGATCAGCAAACCGAGATAAGTAGGGCTGAAGATGATCAGGAGAGGTCTGATAGGCAGATAAGAGTCAAAAACAGGAGAACACACCAAGCATGACACACCAAAAGAATAGGCACAGGGCACTATCAAAAGCAAGAACTTAAGAGAATGAAGGTTTTAGTGAATAGCCCTCTAGTCCAAAACCCTTCCTCTTAGCTGATGAGGAGGCAGAAAATAAAAATTATGTCTCCCATAAGAGTCTTATGGAACATATTTGCACATGTATGTGGATGCGTGTTCAATACGGCAGGCAGAGATGAGAATCCAAACACTGGATATCTTCCAGTATGAGAGAAGAAAGTGCTCGGCGGTAGTGGAGGTGACACTTATAAAAACAGATAGAATTATGCCTCCTTTTTATTTCTTAAAACAACATATGGCATATGGTTCCACGTATTTGTTTTAGAACTGTCCCTTCAGATTAATCCATTGCAACTCAAGTTATTCCTTTCTACTATAAATGTCTCACATAAGTCTCCCTGTATAAACATATAGACTTATGGGTTCTTTTATTTCCCCTTTCCTATTAAAAAAAATAAACCAGAAGAAAAAGTGTCACTTCCGCTGGAAATGGCTCATGGCATTCGATTAATCTAGCCTGTCATCTAATATGTTACGGTCCCCTTCAAAGTCAGTAACATTTTATATGAAGCTTTTCGCACCAGATCTGATGTTTATCGCACCTGGCACACAAGACTGTGAATGCTCCAAAATGCTGTTCAAAATACAATATGCTGCTCAAGTCCCAGAATTCAGTGGGTTAAAGGACAAAATAAGAAAGGTAAATTGCCCTATTTACCAATATAGCTTTTTTCATAGCTTCCAATGTACTACTGCATTGGGCAACTAATGGCTGTAAAAAAAATTATCTGAATCACTCACAAGAGCAAAGATGATAAACAGCCCTGGTAAATATGCTATGAAGCTGTTTTCCACCAGCTGGAAGACAAAATCAGCTGCATTTAAATGCATTCAAGAGGAGGACTGTGGCTTTGCAATATATGGCACTGAGCACAGGTGGGGAAATTAAAACAAAACTGATGTTAACTTATACAAAGCGAGTAAAAGTGATTCCCTTGATTTGTATTAAATTCTAATGTCTCAAATCCTATTTGACACAATGCTTGTAGTTAACTAGCTACATCAATCTTCTGCTTTTACTGTGAACTGCAAAATTAAAGTCGACCCAATGTGTGCTACGTTTACATGGCAGATGATAATGGAGAGATACTATTGCTAGGTACTCATGAATATCATCAACTTATTGTTGTCTCTGTAGTTGGCAGAATATGTCTGAATGGGCTGAATAAAAGTAAATTTAAAAAAGGTACAATGGAAGCAGAATCCATAGTGAGATTGATGGAGGGGTGGGAAAAACAATAACCAAACTGCTACTTTACACGGCACAGTCATAATTTGGGACTACTATCCACAGTCCCAACATCATTGGTCTCTGTAACACCAGAGAACAAATGCGCAGTAGTGTTGCCACCATTTTAAATATATAAACAAATGTGGTAATAGAGTCACCATATTGCTAACATGACAAGGTATTAAATGCAATCGTGTCTACTATTTTGTCTTTGCTATTGAGTAGTTATTAACAGATGCAGTGCATACATTGGAAGATAAGAGCTATTTCTATGTTGTTCAAACTCATATCACACTTTTTTATTTGTGTTAAAGCTCTTTCAACTAACAAGACACTCTAATCTCTGATCAGCCATTCACGAAGAAGGACATTTCAATGCAAACAATAACCTCAATAATCTGGTCTTTTTCTGTTGTATTCAACAGAACTACATTCATTGCCCTGTTATTAGTGTTGAGAGAACCCGAACAGCACTGTTCGGGTTCGTACCGAACATTACGGTTTTTGGACCCCGGACCCGAAAACGGACATTTCACTGTATGTTAGGGTTGGAGTTAAGGGTTCGGCGATTTAATGGCACGTTTTGAAAGGCTGCAGGGCAGCCAATCAGAAAGCCCATAGCATTACATACAAATACATTGTATGTAATGCTATTGGCTATCTATAAACCGAAATAGAGTCCCCATTCATACGAATAGGTCAATTGACCTATCCGTATGAATGGGGACTCTATTTCGGTTTATAGAATAGCAATACCATTACATGTCTTACATAAACCGAAAGTCTATAAACCGAAAGTGATTTGGTTTATAGAAAGCCAATAGCATTACATGTATTCCATAAACCGAAAGTCTATAAACCGAATGTCTTTCGGTTTATGGAATACATGTAATGCTATTGGCTTTCTATAAACCGAAATAGAGTCCCCATTCATACGAATAGGTCAATTGACCTATTCGTATGAATATGGACTCTATTTCGGTTTATAGAATAGCAATAGCATTACATGTATTACATAAACTGAAAGTCTGTAAACCGAATGTCTTTCGGTTTATAGACTTTCGGTTTATGGAATACATGTAATGCTATTGGCTTTCTATAAACCGAAATAGAGTCCCCATTCATACGAATAGGTCAATTGACCTATTCGTATGAATGGGGACTCTATTTCGGTTTATATAATAGCAATAGCATTACATGTATTACATCTGAGAGTCAAATAGAACCGTCAAATACTGTGCTTACAGCGCACTTTGAAAAATTCTAATAGTTTTGGGTGGTAAATAGTACATTTGCGTCTTGCGGTGCACTTCATATCTGAGAGTCAAATAGAACCGTCAAATACTGTGCTTACAACGCACTTTGAAAAATTCTAATAGTTTTGGGTGGTAAATAGTACATTTGCGTCTTGAGGTGCACTTCATATCTGAGAGTTAAATAGAATAGCAATAGAATTACATGTATTACATAAACCGAAAGTCTATAAACCGAAAGAGATAGTGCTATTTTTTGGCTCAGCTGTATTTTTAATTTGTATGTATTTTATGTTATTTGAAGTTATTTCCCTATCCATATTTGTTTTCAGTGCACTTGTCCTACTCTTACCCCCATTTTACTTCCTTTTGCAGCCCTCTAGCCCTTTCCAGGACTTTTTTAGAGGCATTTTAGTGGCCAAAAGTGGGTCAAGTTCGAGCCCGAACCCGGACTTTTTTCCGAAGTTCGGCCAAACCTGAACATCCAGGTGTCCGCTCAACTCTACCTGTTATAGGTCAAACAGCAGCAGGAGCTTCCCTCTTCACTTAGCAGAGCTCAGCAATATTTCAAATGATAATACAGTAATACTCTACTCCCTGAGTGGGACATCTGCGCTACACCCACCAACACCTATACACAATTGTACAGATAGATTGAACTTTTCTTTGCCACACACAGGCCAGTTGTAACTTTTCTAATGAGTTTTACTGGTGATCCCACCCATTCATTACCCTTTGTGTAGCAGTACCACAAGGCAACTGCAAACAAGGTGAAGTATTAATTCACTGCAGTAAGGGTGATTTTTCTTTTTTTTTGTCATTGATATACACGCCTTAAATGTGATTGCTAGAACAGGAAGGCGGAGATGGCAAAGACCATTGGACTGTCAGACTTTAGCTCTATATTAGCAGTTTATTTTTTTTTATAAAAAGCTGGAAACTCCAATCTAAAGCTATATACATATTTTACAGGAGGAGTAAAATGATTCCAATAATAGTACAAGAAGTATAACAATTTGATAAAACACTATGTAAGGATAGTAGGAAGGAACATGGGATAGAGTATTAAAAATGCCTCAAGTCAGTCATGTCAGTCAGATTTTACAATCTGTCCAAATTATCTCAACTTGTTTCAACTATATACTCTTCCATAGCAAGGGACTTAAACCTGTCAATAGCGTGTAACTTTTAATGAATGAGGACTATGGTGCTGATTATAAGTCATGCATGTTAATTTGTATACAGGGCAATTACTGGCAACTGACTGCTGAGTTTAAATTAATTACTGCAACTCAATTTATGATAGTCTAGACAGTATTCATATAGAAACATAAGTTCTGAATAAAAATAAATTGACTTTCTGAACAGCAAGATGTGTGGTACCCAAGCAGCTGGATGCTGCTAGCTCTTGCCAAATCCTCTCAGTTAAAAATGCTGCAGTAGATCTTTTGCATAGGAAGTGACATGTGTTTCAGTGCAGATCCAGACGACTGTTGTTCTGCATTATGTTAATATGTTGGCATTTACCTTATATCAAACATGCGCTTTGGTTTTCAGCTTGTATAAGGAGAGAAAATGATAGCCCTATAAAAAAATGTTGGGATCATACGTCCAGAATAAACATTTGGTAAAAAAAAAAAAAAAGATGCATAGCGCTGATTACAAAATTATAGTTACTTTTTTTTTTAATTGATAACACATTCATGGGAAAATATAAAAGAACTTTTTTTTTTTAATTGCATTCAATTATGTGTATTTTATAAGGTCTGTGGTTGTGAATAAAGGTTTTCCCTGGTTAAAACTGTAACGTTATTTCTTATTTACTCAGCTTGAACTAGAGTAATTCTGGAAATAAACGGCATTGTTTTGCATTTTAACGTTTTTCCCAGCCCAGTTATCCAGATGTCACAAGTGGGGCTGCTACTTCATCATTTTAAAATCTGGCACTTGAAAATGATACACATGGAAGGGCACTACAGGAAACAAAGCAGCTCTGCACCATGCATCTTATAAATGGGATCGTCTCAACAAACTGAGAGCAGGGAGGAGAATGTATGGCATTAAGCCGCGCACATTTACTTCAGACTCATAAAAAGTGAAAGGCAAACAATGGGAAATGGAAAAACAGGTAAATGGAGAAGAATGCAGGTGAATGAAAACCAATCAATGTGAAAATAAATAGAGATATCCTAAACCAGGGGTTCCCAACCTTGTTGAGATCTCCCAAATCCCATCCTCCCTTTTTCATCATGTCTTTTGCCCCTCTCCACATTAAGAGACCTACTTTAAGACATCAGCCAATTAAAGGTCAAATGTTGCATTTAGACATACATGTAATTGGCCTTATCCAAATGTGGATTACTTAAATCTTTCATCAATGCAATTTTGGCATTATACAACCATTCAATTGCCGAAGTTAATTAATCTTGGTTTGTTTCAAAATCATTTGAAGGGACAAATAAATCAATACAGGGTCGCTCTATATCCCCATTACTGTACATATTTTAAATAGAATCCCATGCCATAACAATTAGGCAAAATCATGGTATTTCTGGAATAATGTCTAGCCCTCAAAATTAACAAAAAAAGTTACTTTTTACAGACAATATTATACTGACAATTACAAACCCCATTATATCACTCCCGAATTTACATACAACACTGGAATCATTTGGCAGAATATCACGTCATAAAATAAACGTAAATAAGTCCAAGACGTTGACTTTCCATAGTCAAGAAGGTGTAGTTACTTTACTCCACGAAAAATTCAGATACGAATGGAAGAAAATATTTATAACTTACCTTCGTATCCTAATTTCTAAGACAGACCATAAAATATATGGCCTTAATTTCTACAAACTACTTAATAGCATTAAATCTGATTTCTTAAAATTGAATTTGTACCCATTGTCATGGATAGGTCGCATTGCAGCTGTTAAAATTTCCATTTTACCAAATGTTTGGATTTATTTTGGAATTTTCCCATACTAATAAATTGGGGAAATTTATTAGTATCTGGAAATACAAAAAAACTTGAATTAAGTTTTCAATTTTACAGCGACTAGTTATTCTGGAGGTGGTTTCGGAGTGCTAAATTCAATTACTAATTATCTGTCTTTATAGCTCAATTGTTTGTTTGTAATTCCCATTCAGGCTCCAAAGAGTGGTTGGATACTGAAAATTGTTGGATTGCACCTTACACAATCTGGGTTGTCCCATGCAAAAGACCAAGAATCACTGGAGTAATGCCTTTATCAATACAAATGGGAAAAAATATATTTTTGATTAAAAAAAAGGAACACTCCCACCAAAAAATGAAAAGGTTTTATTTTTTTTATTTTGCATTGTTGATATTTTTATAAAATATTTTACTAAACGAGTGTGACACCATTTTGTGAAAAATATTTTTTTTTGGGTGCCACCCCCTAGTGATTTTACAGCACAAATGTCTGGCATTGGGCCTGGGGACACAGAATACAGTCTAATTCTGGCCATAGACTTGCATTGAATGGGAGGGTAATGTAACTATTACATCACAAGGGCTGGAGTTATGATCCTGTTTGATCAGGTCAATCTCCTCTCTTTGTGTTGGAAGGCAGGTAAAAAAAAGTTGTAAACAGCCACCTAGTCCTGCCCACCATGATATCATGCAGGCTTTGGCCAGATTTGTAAAGTGAGACTGGCTGGAAGATTTTAGACAATGTTGCATTGTGGGAAATATTCACAAAATTAAGCCAGGAGATAAACACATAATTTTATTTTTTCTTTTAAATGTAATCAATTCAATCATAAAAAAAAAACAGAAGAAAAACAGAAAAAAAACAGATAAAAACTCCACTGAGCACTTATGTAAAAGTCCACAGACTCCCTCAACTCCCTCTAGAGATAAACGAAATAGCAACAAAATGACACCTTTCAGTGTTATAATTGAGCAGAGGAATGCATTCAAATAGACAAATGTGTCTAAATACCTTGTGTAGGTAAATCCAAAGAACGACAACGGGGAATAATGCAAAATATTTCTTTCTTTTGATGCTTGCAAAACACACCAACTGGTTTCGGCACACAGGGTGCCAATTTCAAGGTGATCATCATCTATTAACACATGTTTGTCCATCTGAATGTGTTCCTCTGCTCAATTATAACACTGAAAGGTGTAATCATATAAACAGTGGCATATGATTTATATATGTGTTTGTTTTAAATGACCAGGTTATCTACTTACATCTTATGTAAGTGCTAGCTTCCCTTTAATATATACCAAAATAGCATATTTTTAAAAATAATTCACAAAAATAATGGATGCGTTGTTAGGTAATTGACATGGCTTCATTTTGTATTTGTGTAGTGCCAAATTAGAGAATTTGGATGATTATTCACTTATTTGCTCTGGTTTTAGGGTTATGTTACATGGGTGCATATTCAGTGATTTGCTTTTTTTATCACAACAGACCCACAGTTATAGGGGAATATTGTTGAACAAGCCAGTGATTATCTAGAATATTTCAGTGTATGTGCCTTCCTCACAACTGGCCATTTTTGAACTATGCTGTTGACATTTGATGGTCTTTGAATAGAGCTTATGTGTGTCAAATTTCAATAAAATTAGGAAGCATCACTATACTGGAAAATCGAGACTTAATGGCTAATTTCAGAGGGTGACAACTAAAAGATACGGGCTGTGAGATGGAGGGTGCAAAGAAAGAATTATATAAAATACTCCAAAAGGTTAGAGACCAAAAGAAACATTTTAAAAGGCATGGCCTAGTCTACACCTGGGTTATACCTATGGATATTATCTAAGAGTCTGATATAACTTCAAAACATTTGTTATACTGCAATAAACTCTAAGCAACTTTTTAGCAAATGGCATTAATGCATACATTTGGCTAATATCATTTGGAGAAATCCCTTGATTACACTTAACTGTAAACACTGCTCAGGTAAGATTCCTTAAATATGCCATTTATTTTACTTCTAATTACAGTTTTTTTTTAAATGACTTAAATTTAGAGCTCCTAATTGGAGTCCTTTTGAGGATTACTGTAAAAATGCTACATTGTTTGACAAATTTATAGTTTCGGTGGGATTAAAAATTGCTTTCGATAACATTCAGAATGAATCAGTTTGGGACACTCTTTTTCACTGTTAACTTATTTAGCATATTTTAATTGCAGAAATATCCTGTTTCCTAAAGGAAAAATGTCTGAAACCAGTAGCCACAAATATTACATGCATAACAATCATAGTTTTTACTTTGTGACCTATATTAACCAAATTCAGGGCTATTCCTATTACTCTAGGAATTGCTAATATGTGCAGTTCCCATCCGGGGAGTCACTGTCATAAGCAGTATAAATGTTATTTGGATAGAGTAAGTTGCACAACCAGCTGTTTGAGGAGGCACTGCAACCTATTTCATTTTTGTAATATGGAATGACAAGCAAGGTGCTGAGCAGGATGTGTTAACCAAAACCAGAGGTGACTACTAACTGATAGGGTAAACTTATATTTATTGTGTTAACACATAACAAGAGTAATTTCAGCATTGGAAGAGTTAACGTCAGTGAAGGGTTAAACCCCCCTCCCCTATTGGAGGGAGCACATTCTTTGTCTGTGTCTATCACATAATCTACACACATAGACAGTCAGTCTCCTTTCTATGTAATAAATCTAATGATGCCAGACCTTATATGGGTTCAGCCTAGGTTAGAGAAAAAGATGTATAGGAGAAATGACCTAGGGGTCATATCCTGTGTCTGCATCTCAGGAGTTTTGTATTTCTTAGTAGAACCATAGATATATTACTGTTAGTTAATTATATAACTATTTGTAACATGTATGTATTCTATGTCCACTCCCCTTTTCTTTGTACCCCAATTATCCAATGATTTCAAACAAGCCAACGCCTTGTTGTTTCTATATAAGTGCTTGTCTTTACAATAAACTTTAGAGTTACTTAACGAACCATCTCTGTGTAAGACTTGAGTTACTCTCCGAATGCGTTCGCTGATGTGTTTCCAACTCCCACCACGTGAATCCAAATCAGAGTGATACATTGCCGTATACCAGAGACTTGCTGATAGAGACCTAAGACGAATTGGTCCCTTTCACTAACCCTTTAGCAAGTGAGGCTGTTTAAATAGGCTAACTCACTATTTTGCAGTATTTGTAGTTAGCTGTAATTATCCTCTGCCTCATTTAATGTTCCCATCCAAATTATATACTGTGTTTATTGCCATAAGAAGGTCTTTCCTAGGATACTATTATTTTCATAATATCATATAATTTACCATAAATATCATACAATATTATGGAAAATAAAACTTTTACTTGACAAATCTTTTACACATCTACTATCAGTAAAAACATACCCCATCGAAATCATTTATAATATTTGTCTTTTGTTTATAAATTAACAATGTTCACATGTTTTGGTTTTTTTTTGCATTTTATAGGGCAATAACCCAAAGTTGCGGTTTTTTCCCTGACAATTGTCCCGCTAAAGGCAGTTTAGCAACTACAACAGAGCGACGGAAGTGGTGATTCAAAGCTTCTGAAGCTCTTACCCACAAAAGGGCAGCGCCATATTGGGAAGGCCGCTGCCTTTTATGGTATAGTGCATACAATCACTCCTAGGAGCCATTGTATATGTGCCTGAGGGGTATTTTCACAGTTGCCTAATGAGCCATCATGGCAACACCATCTGATTACCCGAGGAAATTACTGATTGGTACTTCATGTTTCACATAGGATTTAAGCCACAAACCGTTTGCTTCCTGTATAGCTGCTTGTGGAAAAAATTGTGCTCCAGGCAACTGTCCACTCTGGCCCTGTCAATCAGATATGACATTATTGGTGATTTGGAAAACTATTATAGGCATACTTCTATAGACTATAATAAAAGCTAAAAGAGTCTGTCCCTTAAAGACACACCAAACCTGTAATTGAAGTATTATTATTTTTTTACGTTTTACAAATGTGTCCAAATGTTAGAATAGATTTGATCTATGTCACAGATATACAGGGTTAGTCTTTTTTATATATTAATTATGCATCAAAACTAGTGTTCCTATTGAGATTCCTTTTGAGGATTACTGTAAAAATGCTGTAATACAGCCTCATTTATCATCCCTTTAAATCCATCAGCAATTGTCAATTGTGGGTAGTTTATTTCTTTGACATTCTTTATCGCTTTTAAAGAAAATGCAAGAAATGATCCATGTCTTTGTTTCTTAGCTAAGGCAGGCAGTGTCTAAAATACGACGGTGAATATAGTTGAGATTAACAAATAAGGTGTGTCATTTTCAAAACTTATGATACATAAAGAAATCCTAGAACTTTTTCTTCTTTATTACTTTCATGTGACAATTTATTCCTCCTCTTATGATTGCTGGTAGTCCCATAAAAACACAGGCTAAAATACTGAAAACATTTGCCTTGAATCGTATCTCCATATGGGGCCCTTAACAAAGTAAGTATGTTGTAAATTAAATTAAAAAAGCATTCCAATTATGCTATTAGGATAATTGGATGTTCTCAGTTAATGTTATTTATATTTGTGTTTGGCTTCAGTAATTTATTGTTACAAATTTATAGCTGTTGTAGTTAAGAGATTGAGAAGATATAGCACTGGCAATATTGTTTGGGTGAGTAAACTGTTTGTAATCCCAACCGATAGACTGGCTCTAAGTTGAAAGGAGGGTTTATGAATCCCATCTAATGAGATTTTAAATTGTTCTCTAAGTATGTTGATAAATAAAATAATGTATCATAAAATGTCATTTTAAGTACTACAACTGCTATCCTGAAATAAATTCTAGAACTGATTTTACTGCCTTGCAAAAAGTGTTTACTGTGCAAAAAGTGGCACATTAAGATAAAATATGTATACTGTATATCTCTGATGTTTTTGACATCACCTGTGACTTGATAAGCAAATTAACTGCTTTCAATGTATAATATTAACTAAAAACCTGCAAAATGTCTGTTTTTTATTTCTCTGAAAAAACTCTAGAACACTGAACTCTAGAATCATGAAATTTGCTCAGATTATTCAAGGTCAACTATTTTCAGCTCTCTACGTTGTTCCTTTCCCAAGTTATGCATTAATTAAGGTTTGAGGTGATTAGACACCACATACACTTTGAAGTTGATGGGTCATGGGTTCACATCACCAGTGATTTGATAATCTCCATTTCAACAGGAAATTACATATATATTATGGGTTTCAAAGTAATATAAAGTTTTGAGTAAGAATGCAACTTGCAGAACAACAATTGCGAACAGCTACAAGACAGAGCAACAAAACTGCAGAGGAAACAGAGGTGCAATTTGCTGAACAACGATTGTGAACTGCTACAAGACAGAGCAACAAAACTGCAAACATAACACAGCATTGGTACACAAGTTGTGCCAACATTACAACCATGTGATAGTGGCAGCAGAAAAGAGGACAGACCAAAGGAGGAAAAATGAAGTCAGGCAGCAGATGCTCTTCACGCAGTTGCTGGGACTAACAGGTCTGAGTAAGTGGTAAAGAAAAGATGAGTGCATTTTAACTACGTATACACCATAGGCACACTGAACTCACACCTGTAGTTTATGTAACATATGTATTAGCTGTATCAAGTATAGCTAGGAATCCATAGGGAATGAGATGGGGCAACGAGAATACACACCAAATGCTTTTGAAACCGAAAACACGCCGATATCCACCATACCGAGGAGAATCTAAATCCCGGGTAAGGCCAGGTAGTAAAGCTAGTTTGGATATAAATCCATTTTTTTTAAATGTATGTACTTGCTGTAATTCTGCTAAAACAGTGCATAGATATTGTTATTCTCTATAGTCACATTCTATACAATGTTTAGTTGATGGTGATCCTGCAATTAACTGGAACTGCATGAATAAGTGGTGTTGGTGGCAAGGATGCAACTAAAAATCACTTGGCCTGGTGCAAAAATGTTCATGGAGTTCCCCCACTGGACTGTGGAACACATCATCAAATGATACTCCCAGTTCAATACCACAGTGCCAGTTTTAAATCACATCCCTTTTAATAGTACCATTTTTGTCCCCACATCATTTGCAGTGCCAGATTTGCCCCCACATCACTTACCTTGTCTCTGATCCTGTGTGTGTGTCTCTCTCTACGTACTTTGGAAAGACTGATACAGTGTGCAGGAAGTGTTATGATGTGATTTCCTGCTCTCTGGATCTGATTGGATGATCCACAATATCTGTGCAGCTAGCAGCTTAAATTGGGCAGTCAGGCAAGTAGTCACAGTGGTTGCATGGGCCAACTAGGCTTGCGTGCCCGATTGCAGTGGCAATCCCTGCGACCATGATTGTTACACTCTATGTTTGTGGTATGCCAAGAGATGAACAAAAGCATATCTAAAATTGTATAACTATACATTTCCCAACAAGTGTAAATAACCTTCCCGCGTAATTGTATGCAGTTTAAACATGAATGAAACCTTGAAAACAATTACCATATTAGTTCTTGGTCACTTTAGTTTCCATATGCATTTATTTCAACATTCACTTAAACTCTCATTCAGAACAGTTCCCATTCACCATTCACACCATTTGTATTTTACATTCACCTCACCATTCACATCCACATTCACCTCAGCTTTAGCATGTGTGACTGACAACTGGTCTTTGAAATTTAGAAAATATATAAGGAGTCCCTAGGAGTGACCAATGGTGGCTCAAGCAGCTCAGTGAAGCAGAAGCTTTAAAAAATTATTAATTTCTAGAAATACCACTTAAAAAACATACAAAATGGGTAGCCTTGCCAATTTATATATATAGTAGTAAAACTACTTTGATTAATTAATTGATTAACTTTGAAATTAGATGACAGATTAGATGGGCCAAATGGTTCTTATCTGCCTATTCTATGTAATGCCAAATTTACTTTGAAATATTTCCGAATAAAGATAAAGTCTGATCCAGTTACACTGTTTGTAGTTTGTTCATCTATATAATTTGATCCACAGTTAAAGTGGATCTGTCATGTACAAATGGCACATCATTTTTTAAATACAAAAATCTATGTATTGTGCACATCAACTCCTGCGCTAATACCTACCATCAACACAATTGTGACTCATGATAAAGTACTGGATGGTGTTTATAACTGCATCTTCCCCTCCATTACATATCTCTCCCTTGATGCAAAATAACATTTTCAATCTTCATACACAGTACAGCTTTAACTTGTCTAAACAAGTTTCTATACAAAATACATTTTTTTACAAAACAAATTTGTGAAACGACCTCTTGCAGATGAAGAATAGCATGGTATCTAGAAGCAATATTTTCTTTAGATATTTTTGTAAATATTAAAATATTATGTTGGCCCTGGGGAATATGTTGCTTTTATACATCAGCAGTACATATGACAGATAAATGGAGTGATTTCTTAGAAGACGACGACTATCATAAATTGATCAGAACAAATGATAACAATTTGAATCCTTGAGTTTTATGTCATGCGAAAACAAAAGACAGACCTTGGACTTGTCTCATGCATAAGTAAGATAAGCCTTGACACAGTGTGCATGTTATTTTTTTTCGATTACTCAGCCATCAGTCACTAAAGGTTTCTCTGTGTGTTTTCTGATAGTGAGTTACATATCGGAGGGATAACAGTTCTATCATTTGTCATCAGAAAGTTCCTAGAAGTTTAGGCAGAAATTGTAGGATAAAAAAATGGGCAAGCTGTTTACTAAAATGTTAATTTAAAGACTGTGGGGGGGGGGGGGGAATAGAAAAAGAAAAAAAAAATATTAATTTAAAGAAACACAATCTGTTTTAGAGCACCCATTCAAATTCATTGTTGAAAATAAAATAATGTTCTAGGTTAAAGAAAAGTAATGTTTTCATTTGCCAACTTGTTTTAAGCTGTCAGTGAAACTCTTCACAGTGGATCCATGTAAGAAAGGAAAGATGAAGCTTTTGCCTTTGCTTAAGAATCTCAGTTGACTCTTTTTGCTTTATATTACAACTTTACAGTTCGTACATTATTTATTAAAGATAGGAGGAATTCTGTCAAACTGCAGAACCTATGTGTGTAATTCAATGCTTACATCATGAACATCACCGGTAATAATAGCCATGACATATTGTGCAGCACCATTCTAAATTATCCAAGTCAAATCATTTCCGAGACATTTTTATGCTATGGCCAGATTGGTCACCAACTTATTTAGGTTAGTAATTTGGAATAGATGTCTATAATGAATGTATCAAACTGTGTTCATATATAAAATGTCAAATAAAAAGTTGCATCTTCAACAATACAATATGACATCTCGGATGGAAGTCTGAAAATCTGCAATGTATAACTTGGTACAAACTTCTATCCTGTCAGTTTGGATTCAACAGTCTCACTAATTTGAGAACATCTGGTTCTACACTCTACAAACATAACAAGTTTTTCCATTTTCAGGTATTGCAAAAATCACATTATTTTTGTGCATACTGCACTTTTTAAATGACAAATATTAAAGAAGAGGGATGTATGATTACAAAGGATTTCCAAGCCCCAAATACAGATAAACCAGGTCAATCGGCAGTACATCATAGTCAAAAAGTAATGTTCAAAAATGACCAAATCTCACATAATAAGGTGAGCTTTATAATCATCATTATATAGAGCGAAATAACGAAAGTATCACTTTAGTCTAGTTTAGTGTATTCAGTGTAGTGAAAGACTGTCACATCAGCCTTTCACACTACATTTTAAAAGTTGGTACTGGATGGCACCACAGTGCCAGACCTTCAGCTGATACTGAAATGTACCCTTCGAATTACAAAACTACATAAGAGGGACATAATAATTAATGGACCACTCCCACCTGAACACCACCTACCCTTTTAAGGCATATTAAATGTAAAAAATATAACAATGTATTTGTATATGTAATTTGAATATCTGTTTTCTAAATAGTGCCACACAAATATTATGTTTGCAACGTCTACTGAAGCCTGGAGGAAAAAACAACAACATTTAAATGTGTTTCAAAAATAGTAAAACGCAAAGTATCCAAAATGAGAACTATACATGCAATGTGTGCCTATGTATATTGCAAGGAGTCTGTATAGGGCACAAATCTGAAGTTTTTTTCACCAGTTATAAAGCTAGGGTTGGCAGGTCAGCTAGATTTTTGTTTGCTCACTTGCAAAATGTAGGCTACAAATGTGTGGGAGATTAATCAGTTAATTAAGGAATGGATCCCACATGAAGTACCTTGAATAAACCTATATTCTGCAGGGCAGCATGTAAGAGTTATACGTGTTCCTTAAAGGACAACTGTACAATGTTTTAACACATTTGTTTATTTAAATGTATGCACAGCAGTGCTTATGCTCAAGCAATTTCTTTGAAATAATCTAATACAAGATTACATCTATTCCTGGTAGAAGTCTGCAAAAATGAGCTGTGAAAGAGGACATCTTCTGAGTATCTTCAGTTGGATGTGAAGGAAGATGAAGGGCAGATGCAGGACTGGTGTGCTCCCATCATGTGTGGACTCAGCCCCAGGACCCAGATTTGCACTCACAGGACTCAACTCAAGCACCCAGATTTGCACTCACAGGACTCAGCCCCAGCACCAAGATTTCCTGTCAAAGGACTCAGCCCCAGCACCCAGATTTGCACTCTCATGTATGTTGGCACTCCCTCTCCCCTATCATTTTTACCTGATGTGGCACTGGCAAGCTTGCCAGTGGGGAGCTGCAGGCAGCATCAGCTTCGAGTGTTAAACACAGTCATCACTATGTGTGGGGATCGCTCTGCTACCCACAACTCCCCACTGAACCATGCCATGCTACTTCAAATGGTGGGGGAGGACCGTTTACCACAGCACTCGGTGCGGTCCGCCCCCCCCTCCCCCCTCTCTCCCAGCAGCAAGTTAAAGTCTGACCCGTCACCACCCTTCCCAGATTTTGCATTTAGCCACGGGCCGGATAAAAACTGCCTGCGGGCCGTACTATAAATTTAGAATGCTGCCCACAATTCTCTGTGAAATAGTATGCTCTGATTTAATGGACTAAGCACACCTACAGTGATGCATTGATAAAACTACAGTTAAACAGCATTATATTCTTAATCCATAAAAATAAGCCATCTATTTCAAAAAAGGAAACGGATAGGCCTGTATTTGTGAGTTTACTTTCTAAAAAAGAAAAGCAGTGTGTAAGTTACTGCAATCCCACAGCAAGAGCCTTTTGTATATAAATCTTGTAATTATACGGTAAAATGATCAGAATTGAAAAAGAAGGGATCCAGGCTATGGTAAAGAAATTTTACAGTGACTGTCAGATACTATAATTATATATTCTTACACTGTCTTCTATTGAAAATAACATAACCTGTGAAATGCCAAATCATTTCAAAAACAGCTGCTGTCTTGGGGCCATTGGAAAAGTAAAACAATCAGTATCATACGATCTACAGAGGATACCAGCAAAAACTGATTTATCTTGCACAATTCATTATAATATCCATGGGAGGCTGCTATTGATCTTTTTATTCAACTCTGTAAAATGATACACCACAGTGATAAAAAAAAAAAAAAGATTAAAAAAATGAATAATGCTGAAGGAATACGTGGATTATAATGCTAATTTATATGCATGTGATAGTAAAAGACATTATCCAAAGTATATTTAAACATTTAAGGAACAGCAGATATTGTATGTAACCTGTCACATTCTCAATAGTAATAGCTTTTAAACCATATTATTAACTGTACAAAAACAAACACAAGTTTGAATTGACACTTAACACATTGGGTTTTGTAAGGAATTTAAGGAGTCATAAAATATACATCAAATACCAAATATTTTTTGCTTGAAAATACCACAGCATTGATATTTAGTCATACAAGATGGTGGTCCCATATTTAAGATCCAGTTAAACAACAGTGCAATAAAATAATTTTTAAATAAATCCCTCTATGAGCTGCAGGCACGCCCAAAAGGCAAGGCAAGTTGCCCAGGGTGCAGACAAGGTACAAGGTCCCACTCAGACTATGTCAGGGTCAGAAGTGAAAGAACGGTAAGCAATTTGCCCTGCTCAGTCTTTGCAGCCAATTAGACGAGAGGATATTTTCATAGTGATTGGCCAATCAAAGAGAAGATCCCGCCTGTATAACTCAGCCTGTATAAGCATATGGTTGTGTGTGTCTGTATATAAATTAATGTTTTCACAAAAATATTGATCTCTACCAAAATGCTTGCTCCAAAAAAATGGAAAATATCATCCACAACTAGCAGTGTAACAAAGATTAGCCACCACTGTTCAATGTCTATATTTATGTTGTATGTGTGTATGTATTTTTTGTGTCTATCTAGGTGAAGGTAATTAAGTAAGTGCACTAGAAAGCAGGAAAGCTGTGTACAGCTAGTATAGGGGCCACTTCATCAGAAAGAGTGAATCAAAAGTTAGTTGGGAACTTGTCTACAGGCCCAAGAGCAAAGGCTTGCCCAGCGCTTCAACATTGAAGACAGCCATGGTTAATAGGGAACTACTAAATCATGTAAATTTCTCAAATTAATTAACCGCATGGTACTGTGTGTCAATAAAACATAACTCTGACTACAGTTTCACATTACTGAATGAATTTACATATCTTATAGTCACTCATTACAGTGTACACACCAGTACATTGAGCGCACCACTGTATGGTAAACATATACAAATATCATTTAGAAAGCATTTCAGTTCTGTGGAAAGCAGAATTACAAATGTCTGTGCCTTAGGTCAATAACAGTGCTTTTAATGGGAAACAAAAATTCAAATAACAATCAAGCCTGAGAAATATTATATTATTTTCTGCTATGAATAATTGCCTGATAGTCCCTGGTTCCTGAGCATTATATTAGGCTTTTCAACTTGTATGACGTGTGTGATAGGCTTCATATTGGTGCCATAATGTTCCAGCACTTATATAGAACCCACTTAGAGTGATCTAATCATTATTTGACTTTCTGATTTCACCCCTCTTTATATTTATTTTTGTCTGGAAAGCTCCTACCTTCCAGGCACCCTAGTCACTTGTTTACATTGCCTAATGTAAATGCAGCCCAGCCAGCGTATGTCAATCTTTTATTACCTGTGGTATTGGAGAAATTAATAAGACAAAATCCTCCTCTAGAATAATGTCTGAGAAACACCGCTAGCGTATTCTCAAAACATATATGCATTGTCAGGTGGCAAATAGCAATATAAAATCCTGATCTATTACTTGATGATTACCCGTCAGTCTCAATTTGGATATTTCCGCTCTGCAATAGCCATGATTTTCCCAACAGGACTAAGGCTGATGTGTGTTAGTCAACTCAATCGACATGCATTTGTCCAATAAGTTCGGAAAAATTGCTACCATTTACTACTCCAGATTCTACATTCACCACATAGACTATTGTAACCACAACCATCTGTTTAGCATTGGTTTCTTTGGTAATAAATAAAGCAAGTGGGTGCAACATTATATACATTTACACCAACCTGCTGTCACTGGCATAGTTAATCCACTCAACCATTTCACACAACCAGAAGTCTAAATGTCTGAGCATCTGGTCATCATTACATAGTAAAGCAAGCTCTAACGATCCTTCTGTTGAGAATTTTAGATAAAATACAAATTTAGCAGCCAGTGTACCAGAATAAAATGAAGTTATTTATTTTGCATAGATAAAGAAACAACTTGAACCAAATTCCAACTCAAGGGAAAGTGTGAAACTTTGTGACTCAATTCATTTTGGAGTAGCATAGTATAAGTTGGTTTATAGTTCATGCAAAATGAACAAAATTAATTCATTTATTAATGTCTTGACATGGGATGGTGGTAAGCAACTTGGGTAGTTTATTCCCTACGTATGTGACGTGTTTTATCCAAATTGTGTGGGTTTTCATATTTTTAGCATTACGTTTTGCACACCCTACAAAGTAAAAAATGGGAAAAAAGAAAGGATGACAGAAAATAGAAAGGAAAGAAATATTTAGGAAAACGAATAAAGGAAAGAAAGAATAAAAAAAAGGAAAAAGAAAAGATAGAAGCATTAAATAGAGATATAGAGAGAGAGAGAATGGAAAAAAGACAAAGAGTGGAAGTAGGATAATAGTTAAATAATAAACTTCATATTCTTTTTCAAAAAACATAGTTTGACAGTATTTCAAGGGAAATAACATTCATACTGAAATGCAAAATGTTGTTACGCAAATCGGCTATTTCTTAAGTATTGGAGTTTTGCACAGCAAATATTGTTCTAAAGCATATTATTATAGTGATTTAATTTAAGGAGACTATAGAAGCATTTAACATATTGTAAGGAAGCACCACTAATTCAGTCAGTTTGTACATGAAATTTTGTAAAATGCAACAAAACATTTAATAAATGTTCAATATTTGAATACAAATCATTTCAAAGCTTGATTTAAGAAAACTAATCGAATATGTGCATCAGAATTTACTGAATAAATCTACCTTCCAGGAGCTCTTTTTTTTAGTATTAGGATACTGTCCAATTTGAAATAACCTGTTATATGTTGCTTTCAGACTCAAAACCAATTGAAATGCAATCCGTTTTAATGCAGTTCTAAACTATCAATTTTCCATACCAATGCACCCTTAAACTAAACTTTTAAAATAACTGATTCTCTAATAGAAAAAAAAAACATTCAACATTACTGAAGAAAAAACTTTCTCTTAATATAGTCAGATTGTAAAATCACGGGAATATTGTGAATTACGCTCTCATAACCTACATTTTATTGTTCTATATAAGCATGTAATAAACAGTATGTAACTGACACCCACCTATACTAATCTGTAGATGCTTCTGGGGCACTCAAGAGGAACAGGAAGCAGTATGACATAGGACACTTCTACCCCAATGCTCCATGTTCCACCCATATTATATAATTCACTGTTGTAAAGCTAATTTACGAAGAAATACTTTCCCAGAGAATGTGCGCACCTCACTCCAATGTGTCTTCACATCTTCTATGACAGCTATGCACACACTGCACCCATTTCACATTAGTGCTAATCAAACGTTACCAACACTACATTTTGTACAGCTGAGCCCCATGGGACTTGGTGTCCATTGACACACATCTCTATATTAGTAGAATCACAATGTGCGTCCCAAGATCTTTGTAAACATCCCCATTAATATGGTAGTTAAAGCAATATCCGGAACCACAATGGATCCATGGGAAACCGTGTTAAACAGGAACTGCGTTATAATGCATAGAGTTTTAACGGGTTGACCTGTTTCTAGAAACAGAATACCACTATTTCACTGCCATAAGGATGCACAGATGGAAGCCATCAAATGCAAGGTAAAATAAAGTTAGCGTGAATGAGAGGGATCTAAAGGGAGATGACCATTTGGGTGAAGGACAGACAGACAGACAGTTAATGGCCAATAAACTAACGGAGAAACAATGGTAACTGGCAGAAGCTTAGGGGACCTAGGGAATACTATAATGAAAGGGGTGTAATGGTAAGTAACAGAAAGACATGAGTAAATGACAGAGGCATGGGTGAGACAAAAGAAGCAGGACATTAATGTTAAGAAAACAGATATCATGAAATGTAAATGAGAATAATGCTTCATCTTCTATAGACCCACTTTGGAAGGTCAACAAACATGTAATTTTCAGATAGTTTTTGCTACATCACAATTGAATTTGCTACATCACAATTAAATTGAATATATATATATATATATATATATATATATATATATATATATATATAATTTTGTATAAAAAATTTTAATATTTTTTTATGGGGATATAAAAGAAAAAAGGACATAGTACATACATTATTATTTGTTTTATATTCAGGTGAAATGATATAGAAAGCTGAAAGATTTAATCACCCTTTACCTACGGCTTACTGTATTATCTCACATCATTTAACAGAGAAAATAAAACTACTTTGTTTTAAAATAATGTATAAAACACAGTTTCTCTGATATACAGTTTCTCTGATAATGGAGAACATATTTAGGTCTCCGAACATATGTACTTTGGGGGATTCATTTTTTTATGTAGAACAAAACTCTAAATTCAAAAATCTAAGTAACCTATATATGACTGGCTGTAAACCAACATTACAATGAATACATTACATAGTGCAGGTTTGCAAAATATTCTATATATGTTTACCTCAAACTGCTCAGAAAAATACCAAATCCCCAAAAGTTTACATCTCAAATCAAATCTATAGATGTGAGACTTATTTTCTAACGCTTTCAAAGCTCCGTACTACCTTTAATAGATCCAAAATAAAATGTGTTGAAAGAATTTCATGACATGTCAAATGAAACAAACTGCAAAGCCTAGCATGTTTAAGATGAATAAATGTTCCTTCGGGGGGGAAAATAAAACAATTAAAATGAGTTTATAGAAGTAGGACTAAAATGCCATTTCCGATTCTTCTGAGGAAGTAAGACTACGATAATCTTGTAAAGCTATGTTTAGCTAAAGGCCAGTTTTAAGAATAGTTATCAACTGTTGCATTTGGCTGTGCTAGAGATATTTTCAGTATTTATTACATCTCAAAGATGTTTGTGATCACAGATGCATGGATGTGCAATTTAACTTTTTTTTAGTTAGTGTAAATTATATATATATATATATGAAAAATATAATTTTAGCAAAACATGTACAAAATACCAACGGACTACTTCTGGTTTCTTTTGTTGTTGCTGAGTTAAACTTGTTTTACAAAACACCCAAATCTTTAATATGACACCATACAGGTTGAGAACCCCTTGTCCCAAATGCCTGTGTCCAGCAGCATTTTGGATAATGGACATTTTCAGTTAATGGACCATTTTGGCAGCATCAGTCCTATAAATGTTCTACAGTACCTAAATCCAATACGAGTGAATTGCTCACATTGGATTTAGGTAATGTAGAACATTTATAAGACTTGAGCTGCTGACATGATCCACTCCAAGGTGCTGCAGATCTGGGAGATTGTCTCTTCCTCCCTTTGCAACGCTACAGAAACTACATTTCCTGTTAGTGCTCGAATGAAACCTACGGCGTCTGTCAGGGTGGAACAAAAGAGCTTCACAACGGCACTCCAAGAAGGTGAGTATCCCTAACCTGTACCACGTTTCCCTGTACTAATTTAATACTAAGTAAGCTACTATTAAAGGTTACCTACTCACCCAAACCTATCGTTTTGATGTGTTCATTTCTCTTTGGGAACTATTGCTACTGGTGCTCTGAGTTTGCAACCAGGGTTAAACATAGCAATATTATCTACTAGTGCTGGTGTCTATAGAAGGAGTTTTCAGTTTATCGTTTGGAGCTGGTAATAGCCCTCCTAGTGCCCTGTATTCACTCCTTTCTTACAGGAGCGAAGCTTGTGCATCTCCTCTCCCTGTCCTCCAATTGCAGCTGTTATTTTATGGTGATGTATTACACTAGGATCATGTGTCTTTTGTTTGTTTTGTAGGCAGCCTTGTGGATATATTATATATGGAAGACAGTGTGGGTTTTTTTTTTCATTATTTCACATCACTTCACTGATTGTGTTCATCGTTATTTTAACAAGGTCATTTTCTGTTAGCCATTTTGTATATTTATTTGTGCTGTACAATTCAATATTATTCTGCCTGAAATACCGTTGTCACATAAACACTTATGTTGTATATTTATATTTTGATTTACCAAGTATTTGATGTGAAGATATCACTAATTTGTGTGTGTATTGTTCATGATTTTATGTGTGTATATGTTTACGCTGATTTCATATTTATTCTACACCATTTTTTGGGATACTTTATATAATTGTTCATGCACATTTTGTGTGTGTAATATTCATACTATTCTGAAAGTGTTTTTCATTATGTGCTTCAGGTACTTTAATTTTCTCTTCCATATTACCTAGAGCTGCTATTGTATTGTAGTCATAGTTTTTATTACACTTACACTTTTCAACCTGAGGCCCATGGGTGTGAATATGATTTTTTCCAAGGGGGGGTGGGGGCGCAAAATATTAAATCAGGAATGGACTCACAGCATGTGGAAATCATGGAATCAATAACAGCAACGTTATATTGTGATGAGGCAGAACTCAACTTCTGACAGCTCAACGCATTTCACACAATTAGCGCAAAATATCCTCTCCAGCACACCTAATACCTCCTACCTCTTTAGAATTGTATATTCAGCCAGTAATTGGCTGGCTGTATATCATGGGAGCTGTGGTCAACAACAGAAAAGTTAGTGTGCAGTGTAACAATCCCAGTGTGTCACTACAAATCCAATAAAGTTAAGCTAGCAATATGGCTGGTTGAATATTATTGTAGATTCAGTCAACAAAAGTTAGTATTTGTACTGTAAACTTACCCCATTGCTCACTCACCCTCGCACAGCCCCATCCACAATTAGCAAGCAGCAATGGTACTTGCTTAACATCATGGGAGTTGCAGTCAACCATAGTAAATGTTGTATTGTGTTGTGCAGCTCTGTGAGGCACAGCAAACACTGGGACGTATTACAAAAAGGGCATTTAGAGGCAATAAAAAGGGACATGAAGGCATGGTTTAAAAAAAAATGACATTTGGAAGTTATGCAGCAGTGGTAGGAACCTTCGGCACTACAGTTGCTGTTATTACATTTCTCATGATGTTCAGCCAACCAAATGGATGGCTGATAATCATGAGATGTGCATTCCACAGCAGCTGTAGTTCCAATCCATAATCATAAAATAACTAACCTTTGACACTCTAGTTGTCAAGTACTCTCTTTGCCATGATGCTGAACACACTGGCTGAGAGTCATGGTAAATGTAGTCTCAACAGCTGGAGTATTAACTAATAACCATTTTTATTTTAGAATCAAGCCCTCTGAATAAAGACTTTATTCATCTTTCCTCTGCCTGTGCATGAGTTTTTAACTGGTAATAAGATCATTATTTTCCAAACCCCTTTCATGTCAAACCAACCATGCGCATGAAAGGGGTTTGGAAAATAATGATCTTATTACCAGTTAAAAACTCATGCACAGGCAGAGGAAAGATGAATAAAGTGGAGGGAATGAACAAAGACCAGCCAAACCCAATGTATAGTAAGTCAGAGTGAATGGGAAAGAGACCTCCCTAGCCAGTAAGAATATAAAAAAAGGATTCAGAAATTGTAGGGCTCAAATAGCAGAATCAGTGGACCCTGCAGTGTGTCCAATCAGGGCAGTTTCCCATTTTTGCTCTGTGGTAAAGACATGACAGAGCTGAGCAAATCCTTCTGACATGTGGGGTATATAAAAGTAAATAAAATAGTTTTTATGCAATTCCCTGTCTGACAGGTGTTTTTTATGATCTATATACCTAGTTAACCTATCGTAAGCAGCCTACGGCTTCTCCCTCCCATGCTACAGGTCCAATTTCCAGGGGGCAAGTGCCCCTTTTTGCCCCCCATGCTGAGGCCTAAACTATTTGTTCATCCTGTCCCTTTCTTTTACACAGGAGCATGAGTCGGTATGAGGACAATGCTTATTGTCAAACACATGGATAAGACAAGAAGTAGGACACTCACATCTTGAGTAAACTTACATCATGAAACATTAGTCAAACATGAGAAAAATGCTTCTATACATTTACTTTAGTAAATGTCCACAAACATAATTTTCAGGTAGTTTTTGCTATATTACAATTTACATTGCTGACTGGATTGTCTTTTTTTTTTTTAAATTCTTTTATTATACAAATTCACATATACAAAAATCCTTGTAGAAAGGGACAAACTCATGATTACATCCATTTTCAGTGCTTAATATTCAATTTAAGTGTGGTTGGTACAGTCAACTAATTTAACAAATAAAGTCTATTACCCAACCACTTTTTATTTACTCCCATGGTTGCAGAAATGCCCACAAGCAGATAATTTACAGTTAAATTGTGGTGTTATAAAGGTCATGTACATGTCTGCTTCCATGGCTGTAGGATCACCCGCATGTAAGTAATTTGCAATCCAGTTACAAAATTTAGAGAATATATATATATATATATATATATATATAGTGGATGTTTAATTAAAAATAGAAAAGGGGATAATGTGCAAAAAGTAAAATCTTCCTCCCATTCATACACACATACAACCCTAAAGTCAATAACGTAGATTCCCAACAGACATACACACATACAACCATTATCAGTATAGTCATTGGTTCGGGTAAGATTGTAGGCTCAGCTGAGAGTAAGGCCCAGGGCGGGACAGGGGGGGAAAGGAGGATTCCGATAAGGGGCGGTCCGAATATTTGTTTATAGGAGACATTATCTCTTGGTATTTATATATATAGATTTCCTCTAAGAACTCTGATAAATGTTAAAATCTCTGAGTCAGAAAGAGCTATTTTTTCCTGTGCTGATAGAAATGTGATTAGTATACTGTTCATTAAGTCCGACACGTTGGCTATACCCTTGTTTTTCCAGCTCGAAAGATTTAGATCTGGTATATAAAATTTGAGGGAATCAATTGGCGCTGCTGCTTTAAGGGGAGTAGTTGTCCCTATACTGGGTCTGATTTTATCTATGTTGTTATATACATCCCTTATTATAGGTGAATTTATTCCCATTTTTTTTAATTCCTGTACAGCAACCCAATATAAGTGAAAGGGATTCATATTTAAGGTTTGGGTTTCCTCAAGTTGTATCCATCTCGGGTTGATTTCCTTTTTACTTTCCCATTCTAGTGCATGTGCTAACATAGATATCTTATGTAACCTGTATAGATCTGGGAATCCTAGGCCTGCGTAATTAGTACTTCTCAGAGGTCAGCTCTAGTTATTCTAGGTTTTTTACCCTGCTACACATAAGTTAAAAAGATCTGAGTAACTGATTCCAGCATTACCAATGAGTAATTGATTTGGGACCTGGAGTGGGCTTACCCTAAAAAGATACTGGACTTTTGGAACCACATTACACCTTAAGAGCGTTAATTCTGCCATCCATTTCTCTAACTTAGCCTTTAATTTCCCTATTAAGTGTTGGTAATTTAAGTTCACCAAAGACTCCAGATCAAAAGTAACTTTTGCTCCCAGATAATCTATGGCGGAATTTGAGCAGTGACATTGGTATAAGGCATCCAGAGAGTAATGACCTGAGTTTTAGCGAAATTAATTTTGTAATTTGAATGATCTCCATATTCTTTAATGATATCTAATAATGGTGAAGAGAGTGTTAATAATACATCATCATAATGCTAGTTTATGTTCTTGCGATCTTATTTTAATGCCCCTTACCAGTTGTGAATGCCTTATAGCTGCCACTAGGTGTTCAGTTAATAGGGCATATAACATTTGGGCTAATGGACAACCTGGTCTGGTGCCATTGTAGACTTGAGAAAAATGGTAAATAGACATAACCAAATGTTTAAAGGGTCCTTGTAGACCAAATACTAAGGTTTCTTCTAGGAAGGACCAACTCACCCGATCAAAGGCCTTCTCGGCATCCAGTGCCAAGAAGGCTGATGGTATTTTGGATTTATTAATCTCAGAGATCAAGTTAATTAGTCTACGAATGTTATCCTCAATTGTTCTTCCATAGATACACCCTGTTCCAAATTATTATGCAAATTACACTTTTCTCATTTACCTA
The DNA here is from genome assembly GCA_036172795.1 of Pelodytes ibericus. Taxonomy (NCBI): domain Eukaryota; kingdom Metazoa; phylum Chordata; class Amphibia; order Anura; family Pelodytidae; genus Pelodytes; species Pelodytes ibericus. Next base: position 97,631,881 of record CM069863.1, read on the forward strand.
AATAATTGATGTAAATAACAGTCAGCATAATTCTCATGTTATCAACTATTAAGAGTACAATTCAAATTTTATTGAATAAACCTCCTAATGATAACAGTATTTTTTTAAACATAAAACACTTACAATGCACTGTTCCAAATTATTACGCACTGGACGTTTCAAAACACTTTATAGGTTGTAAAGAACTGAAAATTGTCATTTGTTGTGTTTGCAGAATATTTACTGAAATCAAAAGCTGTTTCAATCAAACTTATAACAACATTTTAACTTTTTAAACATTTTAACAGGTCACATTACATTTTAACATAGGACCCCTTATTTGATAGCAGCTTCACAAGTCTTGCATCCATTGAACTTGTGAGATTTTGGACAGTTTCTGCTTGAATTTGTTTGCAAGATGTCAGAATAGCCTCCCAGAGCTGCTGTTTGGATGTAAACTGCCTCCCACCCTCATAGATCTTTTGCTTGAGGATGCTCCAAAGGTTCTCAATAGGATTGAGGTCAGGGGAGAATGGAGGCTACACCACGACTTTCTCTCATTTTATCCCCATAGCAGCCATTGATGCAGAGGTATTGTTTGCAGCATGAGATGGTGCATTGTCATGCATGAAGATGATTTTATTACGGAAAGCATAGTTCTTCCTTCTGTACCAGGGATGAAAGTGGTCAGTCAGAAACTCCACATACCTTGCAGAGGTCATCTTTACACCTTCAGGGACCCTAAAGGGGCCGACCAGCTCTCTTCCCATGATTCTGGCCCAAAACATAACTCCACCACCACCTTGCTGACATCGCAGCCTTGTTGGAACAGGGTGGCCATCCACCAACCATCCATCTGGACCATCCAGGGTTGCACGGCACTCATCAGTGAACAGGACTTTTTGAAAATTAGTCTTCATGTATTTTTCTGCCCAATGCAGCCGTTTCTGCTTGTGAGCATTGGTTAGTGGTGGCCAAATAGAAGGTTTATGCACAGTTGCAAGACTCTGGAGGACTCTACACCTTAATGTCCGTGGGACTCCAGAGGCACCAGCAGCTTCAAATAGCTGTTTGCTGCTATGTTATGGTATTTTAGCAGCTGCTCTCTTGATCCGTACGGATCTGGCAGAAATCTTCCTCAATGTGCCTTTATCTGCACAAACCCGTCTGTGCTCTGAATCAGCCACAAATCTCTTAATAGTGCGATGAACACACTTAAGTTTTCGTGAAATATCTAATGTTTTCATACCTCGTCCAAGGCATTGCACTATTTCACTCTTTTCGGCAGCAGAGAGATCCTTTTTCTTCCCCATATTGCATGAAAATGGTGCTCTTCTTAATAATGTGGAACACCCTCCTTTAGTAGTTTTTCATTAAATTGGGCTCACCTGGCAATCTAATTATCACAGGTGTCCAAGATTGTTTTCAGTGATCAAAAGAGCCCTGAGACACAATGCCATCCATGAGTTAAACTGAAAAACAAAATATTTAATCTTTGTGACACTTAAATAGAATTTGCATAATAATTTGGAACAGAGTGTAAATCTTGTCTGGTCCGAGAGAAACAGACCCGGGAGCATAGGGCCCAGACGCATTGAGAGGATTTTTTAGTACATTTTTATTTCGTTGTTGATTAAAGAAATCGTCCTATAGTTCTTAACATATTTGGGGTTCTTCCCTTCCTTCGGGCTGAGCCAATGCCTGGGTAGGTGAAATCTTATTGAGAGTTGTCTTTTGAGCTAATTCTATGTGTAATTCCGGTAGGGATTTACCTCTCTGTTTTTTTAGGTGAGAATCTGAGCTAATCAGATAGCCTCTAACTACACATTTCAGTGTACACCACAGGGTGGTCGGAGAGACGGTGTTGTTATTGTTAATCTCTAGAAATTGTTCAACCTGGGATTGAAGCTCTTTCTTTCGTTCCTCAGATCCCAGGTTACATTCATTTATCCTCCATCTGTGTCCTGAGGGCTAATCAGTGGAGTCATCAATCACTAGAAATACTGGGGCATGGTCTGACCATGTAATATCTCCTATGTTTGAGGATCGGCATCTCCCCAGAAATGGACCCTTTACATAAAATTAGTCTATTCTAGAATATGACATATGTGGTGATGAGTAATAAGGTGGTGTAGGCGCCAAGAGTCATATAGGTCATTGCTATGTAGCCATTTAGTTAGTTTTGTTGCCACAATTTTGACATTAGGGTCTAGATTTTTACCTTCAGTTAGGCTTTTGTCCATAAATGGGTCAGGTACACAGTTCATATCTCCCGCTATTATTACCATACCTCTTGATATTAGGTCTAGGTACTGGATTGACTGGATTGTCTTTAACGGTTTAAAATAATAAGTAACAATGAGTTTAGTTTATACTTATACATGTACATGTTATATGTATTTTTTATTTTCAGAAGAAATGTATTATACTTGAGGTGGAAAGCTTCAAGACTTAATCACCCTTAACTGTAGAATATATCAATGCTGAAAATAATATTAACTCACAGGGAAAGGAAAACTACTATTTTTTTGACAGACTAGGAAAATCTAGAACATTTTCACAGTCTCCAGTACCAGCTGGGTAGCAACCATGTGTCCAGCTGGCAACAACATTATAGAATAATGAGTAGGCACCAATACTGTTCATGGTGGACATTTATTGGACTATCTGATGGACAGTTTACTGATGTTTATTTCTTTCATTTTGGCAAAAGACTTGAAATAGTGCACATTACAGTGCACAGAATTGTCTTTGAATTCTACAAACAATGGAGGATTAAAACAATAAGGAAAGGAAAAGAAATACACAAACCTATAGTTCAGTAATACAATGAAAAAGATAACATTTCTTATTAAATACTGGATATGCTTGGATTATCTCAACTTGTTCTTCTATTGTGGTATGCAGACATCAAACATGTCCTTAGTTGCTAGGTTACAAGATGGGAACCTCCTGGATAAGAGTTTGAGGCTTGTAGCAGCATAGACCATTCACCCAGAGTTCAGTATCTTGTAAAGCTGTAGCTTTGACGTTTGCTCCACATAAAGAAAAAACAATTCTTTAATAGGACAAGAGTTGGAAGAAGAGTGGGAAATTAGATTCTACTGTTGCCTTGTCAGGCAATGTTGAATTGTTTATTACTCAGTTTATATGTTTTTGATTTGTGAGCGATATCTTTTAAGTTTATTTTACACCGCATTACTGACTACCTGGGTTTTCTTTATTGATTTTTTTCCCTTATGCCAGAAATGTTCAAATTATTAATGTGAATACACTTCATAAGCAAAGGCTGGAGGCAGAGATAACTAAACAAATCATATAATACAATATAATTTTTTTATTTTCCAACCAGGTGTGCCGGGTGCTGACTTACAAACTCTGTTCACCTGCATTAAGAACATTAAGATGATATTTTGGTTGCATACCACACTGAATTTACAACAGATGGCCACAGTGAGTACATTGCAAAGAAATGTATATATGTAAAGAGGATCTGTCCCTTAAATTAAATGAAAACAATTACTTAAATCTGCAAACTGTATAAATTTAAAAAAAAAACCTGTACAATAAATAAGTATTAAACATTTGAAACATCATATGCATATATGTTTTCCAGTTTTTGTTTTTTTAGTTTTTGCAATCACATTTAACAGGATTATAGCTTTAAGTTTCTGAAAGTGTAACTGAACATTCAGTGATATGTTTGCAATGAAAATGAAAACAGAACGTTTAAAAATGTCCAAGTATTCTCTTCATGCAAGTATACAAACGTAACACTATACATTCTGCAGCATAACCACTGTAACACAGTTAGTTTGATTTCTGAAGTATCCCTGCACAATAGACTGTCTTTATGATGTGTTAACATTCTAAGATCTCAGTGTACCTGCTGTGAAACAAATCTAATGGGTTTTTCTGCATCTATAAAAATAAGTTTATGAAATAATATAATATAAAAGAATAATATAAAAATAAAGAGAATAAGCAATGAAACAAGAACAGGAGTTATGTCAGTACATGAGAAAGAAAATGTATGGGCCTATGTGTTATTGATATATTGATATATATATTAACATAACTAGCAGTGGTGTCACTAGGGGTGGGCTACTGGGGCTATAGCCCCGAATACCCCCTCCATAGCCCCGAATGGAGACTCCTGAGACTCCAGGACTATCATTGTTAAAAATAAATCCCCCGCTGAGCTTTCCTCCGTCTGGGACATGGTTCCAGAATCACACGATTAAGCTCACGCGGGGGTGAGGGCCGATCAGGAGGAGAGGCTGCTAAGGGAGCTCTCTCCCTAGCCCCTCCTCCTCGAGGTGTGGCCCACAGGCGAGTGCCTGTGGTTACCGCACCTCCTGGCCAAACAGAGCACAGCGCGACGGGTGCAAGCTCCACCCCTGTTGCGCTGTGGGAGAAGATCCTGAATGGCAGTGTACTGCATCTGCAGACACCGCCGAAAATGTCCTCCTCCCTGCAAATAAACGGAATTTAGCAGGGAGAGGGACCAACATTAAGGTAAAAAAAGTAAAAGGAAAATATGTGTGACTTTGTGTGGGTGTCTCAATGTGTATGTCAGGGTGTCTAGGTGTGTGTGTGTGTCAGGGTGTCTCAATGTGTGTAAGTGTGTGTCTGGGTGTCTCAATGTGTGTAAGTGTGAGTCAGGGTGTCTAGGTATGTGTCAGGATCTCTAGGTGTGTGTGTCAGGGTGTTTACATAAGTGTATGTGTGTGTGTATGTAAGGGTGTTTGCATAGGTGTATGTGTGTGAGTGTGTCTCAGGGTGTCTGTGTGTCTGAGAGAGAGAGAGAGAGAGAGAGAGAGAGAGAGACAATGCGTGTGAGAAAGAGAGAAAGAGATGGTGCGTGTGTGTGAGAAAGAGAGAGAGACGATGCGTGTGAGAAAGAGAGAGAGAGATGGTGTGTGTGAGAAAGAGAGACAGTGTGTGTGAGAAAGAGAGAAAGAGAGATAGAGACGGTGTATGTGAGAAAGAGAGAGAGACGATGTGTGTGAGAAAGAGAGAGAGAGACATGGTGTGTGTGAGAAAGAGAGACAGTGTGTGTGAGAAAGAGAGATAGTGTGTGTGAGAAAGAGAGATAGAGACGGTGTATGTGAGAAAGAGAGAGAGACTATGTGTGTGAGAAAGAGAGAGAGAGAGAGAGAGAGATGGTGTGTGTGAGAAAGAGAGACAGTGTGTGTGAGAGAGAGAAACAGTGTGTGTGAGAGAGAGAGAGAGAGAGAGAGAGTGTGTGTGTTAGAGAGAGAGATAGATGGTGTGTGTGAGAAAGAGAGACAGTGTGTGTGAGAAAGAGAGAAAGAGAGATAGAGACGGTGTATGTGAGAAAGAGAGAGAAACGATGTGTGTGAGAAAGAGAGAGAGAGATGGTGTGTGTGAGAAAGAGAGACAGTGTGTGTGAGAGAGAGAAACAGTGTGTGTGAGAAAGAGAGATAGACAGTGTGTGTGAGAGAGAGAGAGAGAGAGAGAGAGAGTTAGAGAGAGAGATAGATGGTGTGTGAGAGAGAGAGATGATGTGTGTGAGAAATAGAGAGAGAGAGAGACAGTGTGTGTGAGAGACCGAGAGACGGTGTGTGAGAGAGAGAGAAACGGTGTGTGTGTGTGAGAGAGAGACAGTGTGTGTGAGAAAGAGACAGAGAGAGAGAGAAACTGTGTGAGAAAGAGACAGAGAGAGAGATGGTGTGTCAGAGACAGAGAGATGTGTGTGTGAGAAAGAGACAGTGTGTGTGAGAAAGAGACAGTGAGAGAGAGAGGGACGGTGTGTGTGAGAATGAGACAGAGAGAGCGGTGTGTGTAAGAATGAGACAGAGAGAGAGACGTGTGTGTGTGAGAATGAGACAGAGAGAGAAAGACGGTGTGTGTGAGAAAGAGACAGAGAGAGAGAGAGACATGTGTGTGAGAAAGAGACAGAGAGATGTGTGTGTGAGAAAGAGACAGTGAGAGAGAGACGGTGTGTGTGAGAATGAGACAGAGAGAGAAAGACGGTGTGTGTGAGAAAGAGACAGAGAAAGAGAGATGGTGTGTGTGAGAAAGAGAGACAGTGTGTGTGAGAAATAAAGAGAGAGACGGTGTGTGTGAGACAGAGAGAGAAAGACGGTGTGTGTGAGAAAGAGACACAGAGAGAGAGACGTATGTGTGAGAATGAGACAGAGAGAGAAAGACGGTGTGTGTGAGAAAGAGAGAGAGAGAGAGAGACGGTGTGTGTGAGAAAGAAAGAGAGAGATGGTGTGTGTGAGAAAGAGAGACAGTGCGTGTGAGAAAGAGAGAGGCAGTGTGTGTGTGAGAGAGAGAGAGACAGTGTGTGTGAGAGAGAGAGAGAGAGAGAGAGAGAGAGAGAGAGAGAGATGGTGTGTGTGTGAGAGAGAGAGAGAGAGAGACAGTGTGAGAGAGAGAGAGAGAGAGACGGTGTGTGTGAGAGAGAAAGACAGTGTGTGTGAGAAAGAGACAGAGAGACGGCATGTGTGAGAAAGAGACAGAGAGAGAGATGTGTGTGTGAGAAAGAGACAGTGTGTGTGAGAAAGAGACAGTGAGAGATCAGTGGGCTCTAGCCCCAGATCATCTGAAGACCTAGCAACGCCCCTGATAACTAGACATATAAACCATTTAAATAAACCACACAACAACACAATAATATACATTTTGTCAATAATGTGTTTGTTGAATTTTTGTCTAGTCGGCTTTAATAGCGAAAAATTTTATAATTAGTTTTCACTTTACCTTTGCAGTTATTTGAGTATGTAGTCTTTCAGTTCCTGATGAAAACACGGAAGATGTTTGAGTTTTGTATGGTTCTACAATTTTATTCTTGACCTAAAATATATAGAAAAGAAAAAGCAATATTATAAGGAAATAAGCTGTAATTCACAGAAATAAATTGGTTTTATTTATATTTATAAGTCTATAAATAGTCTTTATGATGTGAGGAGGAAGACATACTGAAATATAATAGAAATATGAAGACACAACCCTGATGAGACCAAATATGGTGTGAACACATGAATACACCGCAAGGAGCGGGGTGGGACAGATAAGCACGCTGCCTTCTCAAAACCTCTTAATTTACAAGACGTTCAGCATGGTGCTTTACAGCATGAGGACAGTTCATTGCAGGACATTCAGTGAGGACAGTTCATTGCGGCACTTCCGGTGAGTATCAGGGGTTAGAATTAAGTTTCGTATTAGGGTTAGTATTGGGGGTTAGCATTAGGCTTCAGGGTTAGTATAAGGGCTTAGTATTAGGGTTGGGGGCTCTATGAACTGTGAGAGCTGAAACTGCCATAATGAACTGTCCTAGATCTCTGACAGTTCAACTCAGGAACTGCTGAGCCGAAATGTCAGTGGTTAATATGCGATCAATGTATCAATGATACTTGACCAACTCAAGTTGTTGTGTTAATGTTTGTTCTTAAATTTCTTAATAATAATAACATTAACAATGTATATAATAAAACTATAGCTGTTCAGTGGACAAGTAGAACCCAGCTAAGTTCATGGGTGTTGCAGTCCACAGTTCCAGTTCCTGACGGCCTCCCATTGATTTACAAAAAAAAAAAATTGGATATACTAGGGCCATGTTTTGTCAATTCTTTTAATGCCATTTTGGAAGGGGCGGAATTTCATCAACACACGTTATCTGCCAATATTTTGCTAATTCCTAAACCTGACAAAGACCCAGAGATATGTAGCAGTTATCGCCCAATTTCCCTGCTCAACGCAGATGTCAAGTTGTTCTCGAAAATTTTAGCTCTACGTATTAACCGACTACTACCAGCCCTGATCCACCCTGACCAGGCTGACTTTGTCCCGGGGCGAGAGTCCAGGGATTGCACTCACAGGGCCCTCAACCTGATTTTCTGGTCCATTCGACTGGCACCAAAGCTCTCTGTCTGTTTACTGACGCCCAAAAGGCCTTCGACAGACTAGACTGGACATTCAAGCTGCAAGTTATCCACCGAATGGATTTGTCCCCAATATCTGCAGGTGGGTGGCGGCCCTGTACTCCCGCCCCTCGGCTAGGGTTAGGGTTAACGGTGCCCTATCCACACCTTTTGGAATTACTAATGGCACTCGTCAGGGCTGCCCACTATCACCACTCCTTTTTGTTTTGGCCTTAGAGCCTTTCTTGGAGGCTATTCTGCAAAACCCTGACATTACAGGTTTAGTCGTGGAGCAAACACACCACAAGGTCTCAGGGTACGCCGATGACCTTCTGTTTATTATTACAAATCCACTCATATCTCTGCCAGTGCTGTTGCAGGAATTCCAAGCATACGTCTCTCGATCTAACCTTAAAATAAACCTAACCAAATCTGAAATTCTCAACCTTAACATAGGTGCAGGGGAAGTCTCTGCCCTTAAGACCGCACTCGCCTATGCTGGCATACGGATAAATTGAAATATCTAGGGATTTGGCTCACAAGGGACCTAGACCAACTCTACCAGCAGAATTTCCTCCCCCCGCTCCTGACCATACTTCGCAAAGACTTGCACAAATGGTCGTCACATCACATATCCTGGTTGGGACAGATCAATTCCTTGAAAATGAATGTCCTTCCAAGGATATTATACCTTTTCCACACCCTAGCCATAAAAATAGCCCGCAGTATGTTTACACAGTTCACGTGGGCGAGCAAAAAACCACGAGCTAAAACTTCTCTGCTGAATCAAAGGAAATCCGATGGGGGTTTAGGCCTCCCATGTCCGCAGACCTACTATAGGGCCTGTCACCTGCTATGTATAATGGAGTGGATATACCATCCTCCGCAGAAAATCTGTATTGAGCTGGAGGAGGCTGCCGTCCCTCTCCCCTTACGGTCACTGGCGTGGATCTCCCCAATCCGGGCCAAAAGAGCTGTAAAAGATCACCCCTTAATCACACCCACACTGACCGTCCTGCATTCCCTACACCGCAGGGGTTCGCTCACTACATACCCCTCCCCACTAACGCCACTCCGAGGAAATCCAGAATTTGCCCCAGGACTTGCTGGGGGACGGTTTCTTGATAAAGCTATCGGTGAGGACACTACATTGGCCGAGCTGGCGGTGCAGGGCAATCTTAAACCCTTGCCTGACCTGTTTACAGACAATTCTCCTACCCACATGGATAGATTCCAAAATCTGCAATTACAAACCTACACGTCGACTCTCGTAGGCAAACATAATCTTTGCAGGGATCCCACTGGTTTTGAGAATCTCTGTGGGATGGAGTCCCTACCGAGACATGGGGTTTCCCTGCTGTACAACATGCGCCTGGAGGCTCAAGCTGACCTCCTCCCGGGGTTTGTTGGGCGCTGGGAAAATGCCTTGAATATCACGTTGTCCCTGCAGCAATGGCAAAAGATATTCACCCTCACCCACAAAACATCTTTGTGCAACCGGCACACAGGAGATGTCATATAAATTGCTCTCTCACTGGTACAGGACGCCAGCAGTCTTGAACCGCATTTTCCCTGAGTGTTCTGAGTCCTGTTGGAGATGTGGTCTAGCGCCCGGAACTCTCCTTCACATTTGGTTTGAATGTCCCCTGATCATACCCTACTGGAAACAAATTCATGCCACTCTAAACAAATTCACTAATAATCCCCCCCCCCTTTTTTTGCCCAGCTCAGCTGCTCCTCCATCACACATCCCAGCCGCTTGCGGTCTACCAAAAATCCATCCTCAGGCACCTACTCAATGCGGCCTTATTCCCCTCCACTGGGGTAGTGTCGTCCCACCAACAATCCTGGAATGGATCCAAAAGGTTGAGTCCACCCGTAGACTGGAAAATGTATGTGCACGGTCTAAGGACCGGACAGTGAAACATATTCAGATGTGGTTCTACTGGGCCGAATTTGTCGCTGACTCTCTCACGGTATCCGTATTGGAGGTGGTATGATTACCATCTACGTTGTTACCCCCACTGTTTCGGCTTCCGACATCTCTTTTTTCTCCAAATCCTGTCTGCATTTTATTTGTTTTTTTTTTCTCTTCTTCCCGTCCTCCAACCCTATTCCTCATGTTTTTTCCCTGTTTCCCATTAGTGCTGAAATTCTGTTTGTGTTGGGTTTGATTATAGAGATCTAAAACCGGGACCTTATAACGATGCCACTCAATTTTCATAACTTAGTCTAGAGATTCTGTCGTGGGGTTGAGGGTATAGTAGTACCTGAAATACCTGGTTATAAATATTGAATATCCATTCATGTGCTATGTATGTCAATTCATATGTATTAGCATTGCTCTCTAATTTTTTCCTAGCATCTTCTGCTGTTTCACCTTTGAACCTGACCAACAACAATTGATGGTACCGCATAGCCTGCACAGGTCACACAAAACTGGAAGCCCCTCCTCAAACTTAACTAGGTTGGGCAGCTCTGCTGGCCTTAGTGTCAGCCTCCTTTTCTTACTGCCTCTGGTAAGGTAAACATACATGGGCACGAATTTGCATGTCACCAATAGTATAAACATGTACAACAGATAGGGCTTCTTTCACCACAGAGGGAATTGCATGGAATATCCATATCTCATATTTAATATAAGAACAGTGACGCAGTCACACCACACAAAAACAAAAGTTTTAGATTTTAGAAAAACAGACTTTTCTAAAATTAGATTAGGTGTAAAGGAGTCCTTATCAGAGTAGAGCAATTTAAATGGAGTCCAGGAGAAATGGGATTATCTAAAAGTTGCACTACTGAAGGCAATAGAAAATTGCATAAGGCTTGTCAGTAAGAGCAAAAAATGTAATAAACCACTGTGGTACTCTGCAGAGGTGGCTAAAATAGTAAAAAATAAAAAGCTAGCATTTAGTAATTATAAAAATACTCAAAGTGAGGAAGATAGAAAGATCTATAAGAGTAGGCAGAAAGAGGCAAAGCAAGCTATAAGAGCTTCCAAAGCACACACAGAAGAGACTATAGCCCAGTCAGTGAAAAAGGGGGATAAAACATTTTTTAGATACATAAATGAGAAAAGGAAAGTAAAACAAGGATTAGTTAGATTAAAAACAAAAGAAGGATGCTATGTAGAAGAGGATAAAGGCTTAGCAGACTGCCTTAATGAATATTTTTGTTCAGTTTTTACAAATGAAAATGAGGGTAAGGGACCTCATTTAGGGAAAAAGACTTTTGATTCATGTAAGTATACAGAGGAAGAGGTTTTACTTCAGCTGTCTAAAGTAAAGACAAATAAGTCAATGGGACCTGATGGGATACATCCAAAGTTATTAAAAGAGCTTAGTGGTGTACTAGCAAAACCGTTAACAGATTTATTTAACCAATCATTGTTAACGGGAGTAGTTCCAGAAGATTGGAAATTAGCTAATGTTGTGCCCATTCACAAGAAAAGTAGTAGGGAGGAGGCGGGCAACTATAGACCAGTAAGTCTTACTTCAGTAGTGGGGAAAATAATGGAAACCTTGTTAAAGAATAGGATTGTTGAACATCTAAAGTCGCTTGGATTTCAAGATCAGAGACAACATGGGTTTACTTCAGGGAGATCATGCCAAACTAATCTTATTGATTTTTTTGATTGGGTGACTAAAATAATAGATCAGGGTGGTGCAGTAGACATTGCTTACCTAGATTTCAGTAAGGCTTTTGACACTGTCGCACATAGAAGGCTTATTAATAAACTGAAATCTTTGAGTTTGGATTTCAATATTGTTGAATGGATTAGACAATGGCTGAGTGACAGGCAACAGAGGGTTGTAGTCAATGGGGTATATTCGATGCAAGGTCTTGTTACTAGTGGGGTACCTCAGGGATCTGTACTTGGACCCATTCTCTTTAATATTTTTATTAGCGATATTGCAGAAGGTCTTGTTGGCAAAGTGTGTCTTTTTGCTGATGACACAAAGATTTGCAGCAGGGTTGATATTCATGGAGGGATAAGCCAAATGGCAAATTATTTAGCTAAACTAGAAAAATGGTCAGAGCAGTGGCAACTGACATTTAATGTGGACAAGTGCAAGATTATGCACCTTGGGCGTAAAAACCCAAAAGCAGAATATAGACTATTTGGTACAGTCCTAACCTCAACATCTGAGGAAAGGGATTTAGGAGTAATAATTTCAGAGGACTTGAAGGTAGGTAGGCAATGCAATAGAGCAGCTGGAAATGCTAGCAGAATGCTTGGTTGCATAGGGAAAGGTATTAGCAGTAGGAAGAGGGAAGTGCTCATGCCATTGTAAAGAGCACTGGTGAGACCTCACTTGGAGTATTGTACGCAGTACTGGAGACCGTATCTCCAGAAGGATATTGATACTTTGGAGAAAGCTCAGAGAAGGGCTACTAAACTGGTTCATGGGTTGAAGGATAAAACTTACCAGGAAAGGTTAAAGCATCTTAACATGTATAGCTTGGAGGAAAGACGTAACGGGGGGATATGTTAGAAACATTTAAATACATAAAGGGAATCAACACAGTAAAGGAAGAGAGTATATTTAAAAGAAGAAAAACTACCACAACTAGAGGACATAGTCTTAAATTAGAGGGGCACTGATTTAAAAGTAATATCAGGAAGTATTACTTTACTGAGAGGGTAGTGGATGAATGGAATAGCCTGCCAGCAGAAGTGGTAGAGGTAAACACAGTCAAGGATTTTAAGCATGCTTGGGATAGACACAAGGCTAAAAAATTGGGCAGACTAGATGGACCGAATGGTTCTTATCTGCCGACACATTCTATGTTTCTATGTTTCTATGTTTCTCATGCAATTCCCTCTTTCATAAATGAAATGCAAATGTTCATGTGAAATGTTCTGCTCCTAACTGTATGTACTCACTACTAACAATGCATTCTTCTCCATTTCCAACACGGGTGTCTTCACCATCTCCCAGACATGATTATTCCTACCAACTTCAGGCTGCAGATGTGCAGGCCCTGGGATCCACCACCCAAGGTAGATACACATTACACCACATCATTCTAGTTAGATGTTAATGCTAATGTAGGTGATTACTTGTGACACTATATACTGGCATTATACTGTACATCTATGTATACAGAAATGTGGATATAGATGTACAGTAGTATGACATCTATGTGCCTGTGCCCTTCAGTGATTAGAATGCTTAACTCAATCCCAGGTTTAACGAGCAAGGAGTGTAAGGTTAATTCGAAGTAACCGGTAACCAATTCATGAAATATATTTAATGAATGTAAAGACAATCAATGATAGATTAAATCGAATTTGTATTAGTATTAGCAATATATCAGTGCCCAATAGTTCAGGATGGAAGCGAAATGGTTCATTAGTACACCTTAAATGAGAGGCGTTGGTATACATATAATAACAGTTATTGTTGATAATGACTATCCAGTGATGTGATGCCAGCATAGAGTTGACATGACTGGTATTGTTCTTCATCAACAGCTGTTATTAAATTGCAATCACATTTGCAGGGGTCCATGTATATAAGGATGCAGTTGTAGCTTTAGATATAGCTGCGGGAGGTATGGAAATGGTTCAGTTAGGGGTTTTTATGCATTTGCATTGCTAATGGGAAGAGAAGAGTGAAGATGTGAACATTTGGGAGAAAACAACCATCAGGCACCCAGCGAATCCTGCTTTCCCAACAACATCTTCAGGAGGTGAATTATGCACTAGCAAGAACACCAGGTATATTGTAGATATTCTAATATGTTTACACTACATGGTTAGATATGGGATTGTCTATATCCATTGATGTGTTTGCAAACTCAATGGACGCTCAACACTCAATACAAACGTGAGAACTTTATTGATCAGACGCAGGCAACGTTTCAGCTCTTGCAAAGTTTCATCAGATGAACTATTATTTGCATTGATGTGCTTGAACACCAGTGATAGCCATCCACATTCCAGTTTAATTGCGAGTCTGAAAAACCAATAGGAACTAGACCATGTCCACAACAACAGATGAAAGAACATCTCCTATTTAACATTGAGTTTTTCCCCTGCTTAACTATACATGTATTCTCCATCAAATATTTTCTCTGCATTACAGTGTGATAGTGTATGATAGGATAGTGTATTCTTTGTCTTATGTTAAGAGATCATTGCTGTTTTTTTTCCTGCAGTTGTAATTAAAAAGCTACAGATAAGAACTTGTGTAAAGCATAGTAAGAGACAGATAAGACAGGTGGAACACAGGTGCAAGAGTGAAAGACTATTGTGTCTGCACCCAACTGTATGAACACAGTCGCAGTACTGTCTAATGGGTTAAACAAAACAGTAGGGAATGTAACATACTAGATGTTCCTTAACAAAAGGTGAAGAGGGACCTGCTTTGATGAGCTTAGAATCTAAAAGAAAATAGGAAGAGATGCATATTGTTATAACTTGTGGAAACACTGACAAGCCAGGTCAGAAGATATGAATGCAATTCAAATTGACAAAAGAACAAATTATGTGTTACTTCGTTAGCCCACTTTTTTACCAGCATCTTTCATTGCCTGTAATTTGTCAGTTTAATGAGACAGTTGAGGCACATAGACCTAAAAAAGTACTAAGCTGAATAGCAAAGAAGGAAAATCATAAACAAGGTAGAATATATAAAGAGATTGTACAAAGGATTGTATAAAGCACTGTTCATCTTAACTCAGCTCACATGCAATGTATATGCATTGTCCCTGTCTGTGGCAACTGGTTGTTAAACCCATACATCCGAGCCATATATTATACATAGTCCTTGCAACTAACTTACATCATAGTGAGCTGGGCCTGGGGTCCAGATCGCATCCCTGTTAGATAGAGAAAGGGCCCGAGCAGCAGAAGATCCAAATCCTCCTTTCTTTGTGTTATCATAAACGGCCTTTTTCATTATTTCTTTTACAAATCCATGATTAAATATATCATAAGATCCTGGACCTAAAGAAAAAAAGAAGAGTTACATAGTTCTGTCTTTGCAGAATGTGTAAATTGTGCAAGGCTTCCCCTTAATGATTCTCTATATATAAACCACTTTGGATTAAACACATGCTGATCATTAGTGCTAATTATGTTAACTGCAGGCTTTATGAAACATTGAATATAAAATTATTTTAAAAAAAGGAAAGAGGTTAATGACTGCGGGTAAAGCGGTTGACGCAACATTAAATATTAAGATACATGTTAGTACTGGGCTTGCGGTTATTACAGTGGCAAATTCTGTTAGGATATTCTGCTGTTTGCCTGCAGGACATCCTTTCTTATGATTAAATGTTATTAATTTAACTGCTACACAATAACTACCAAGAAAGAAGGAAGGAAAAAGAAATAGAGAAACGAGGGAAAAAAGAAAGAAAGAAAGAAAAATACATAAAAATTATAAAGAAAGGGTAGGAAACAAGTAAAGTGATGGATGATGGTAAGAAAGAAGGGAATGAATTAAACAAGGAAAAGAAGGAAGTAAAGAAAGATGGAAGGAAAAAAGTAAGGAAAGAAGGAATGAATGAAAGGAAGGATGGAAAGGAAGGATGGAAAGGAAGAATGAATGTAAAAGGGAATGATGAAAGAAAGGAGAAAGGAAATTAAGATGGAAAATTTGAAGGAATGAAAGTAAGAAGGAAAGAAATTAATGAAAGAAAGAAAAGTGGAAGGAAAAAAATCTAAATAGGAAAGAATTGAGAAGAAATAAAGGTATAAAGGCATGGAAGAAAGAAAGGGAAAGGGAAGGGAAGGAAAAGGCAGGAAGGAAACAAAACAAGGGAAGAAAAAAGAGAAAAGAATTAAAAATTTACAAAAAAGGCAGATAAAAGAAATGTAGAAGGAGAGAGGGAAGGAAAAGAACTGTGTTTATTTTTGTTATGAGCAATTTTCAGGAATTTGCAAAGGATCCCTTTTTATATATATACCATAGTCTATATTTCAGATTGGATTAATTGCATACCTGGTGTTTTTTGCAGCCTTGGCTCTTGTGTGAATCGAACTGCAGTTTGACCAAACGGTTTCTTTGCCATACTTGATGTTTTCTTCAAGGACTCAAATGCTGTACGCTGTTCATTATATGTGCCTGGGGCTGGGGTGATTGATTTCATAGGTAGAAATCTCTAGTGTAGCAAAAGAAGAAAGTGCTGATAAAAGACTTTCAAATAACCAGCTCCTGCATTGCCAACAGAGTCATTTGGTTACATTATGTTCAACCCCACAGGAAAGATTTGTAAAGCCTTCCGGAACAGAACAGATTAATAAAGCTAACATATTTTGTAAATGATTTTCACAGACAACCAGGTTTATAAAGCTTTGACGTATGTATAAGAAATTGTATCATTGCATATGGAGCACCACAATTCGTATAATTTACTTTGTTACTTCACAACCCACATCTTCACAAAAATTATAAGACTGGTGATAATTATTGCCACGTACTGTTGCTTTAAATGCATGGTGACTTTATCTATAAAATTACAGTGACTGTAAACTCCTATGTTTCTACTAACATGGAAGCCATTTTTTTGGAGCACACTTTTTTCTCTTTTCAAGGTAGGTTTCTGACATATGCTTTATGAAACTCTGATTATGGCAGAGGTAATCAAATGAGCGCCTTCAGATATTATTGTGCTACAACTGTCATAAACATCTGCCAGTCACAAATACAATAAGAGACTGATTGAGGTTTATGGGAGATGTAGTCCAGTGACAGATGGAGGCTGCTGTTAAATAACATCAAGACAATTATGGTGTGTGAGTGTCTCTTACTTCAGTGTTTGAAAGAAATGGCGGTTGTGGAATATTTGCGGATTTTGAAAATCTCTGCCCGTTTTCAAAGTGACGTACAATTTCATAGTTTCCTGGTCCAGGGACCCCCTGTCAAAAAAATAACAGCAACAATATGTCAAATTGAAAGCATGGTTTCTGTGTCGGCAGATAAGAACCAACTGGTCCATTAAGTCTGCCCATGACAGAGACTCACATTTATTGTTCTTCACGATACCTTTATACACATTCCAGTCATTCTTGAATATCATTACAGTTTTGGTCTTGACTACCTTGGAATATGTTGGTTTTTGTTTTTTACGGTTTTGTTCTTACTTTTACTCCCTTAGTCTTTCAACATCTAACTTCAAATCATTTGAATATGCTTATTACGGAACCAATCAGCTAAAAGACTGTCTAATGTAATTGATCAACAGGACTGGTTGTAATTACAAAATGTATAGTAACTTCTAATGATCAAATAAGAGAAGTAAGGCACATATACATATAAGGGTGTACTCAATAAAGAGAGCATTTGAGGGAATTGAGCTATGAATTTCAAATTTAAAGGGACACTACCACTTTTATAAGATGTGACTAGATTACCTGTTCATTTAAAACAAACACATATGCAAGACATATGCCAATGTCTTTTTTTATATGTTTGAATTAACTGCATATAAAAGTGAAAATAAAATTAGGTAGGTATCTCCTGCATCCATTTTGTGAATTTTACCCATAATGCAACATTCTCCAAAAGGAAGTCTCACTTCACTGCTGTGGGGAAAGCCTGCATGATGATGTCATAAGATACACCCCTGCTCTCTTAGTGGCTCCTGTGTAACACTAGTGGCTGTGTACACCATTTTTTATCTGCCACCCAACACAAAAAGTACATCTTTTTGGAAGAGAGAGGAGATTGACATGATCAAACAGGATCATAACTCTTCCCCATGGGATATAATAGTTACATTGCCCTCCCATTCAATGCAAGTCTTCTGACTTAAAGACTGCAATCTGTGTCCCAAGCCCCACAGTGAAATACTAGTGTTGTAAAGTCACTGTGGGGGTGGCACCTAAAAACACTATATTTCACACAATGGAGGTGCCCATTCACATTTGTTTAGTAAAATAGTTTAATAAATCAACTCACATAACAAACACAAAAGACATATCTGAAATCAGCAATGCAAAATAAAAATAAAAATGTTTTCATTTTTTGGTGGGAGTGTCCCTGTAAAAATGCTTCCAACTCTGCTATTTTGTTTAAAATTCCCTTCTCAGTTCCCTTAAAATCCCCTTGTTTTATTAAGTAGACCTTATAGGGTTGCCAATTGGCTGTGACAAAAATAATGGATAAGACTATAAATACCAGATATACCACAAAAACATCAATCACAGCATTCTCCCACAGAGAGCAAAACAAGTGTCTAGTATTGAATACTTGCCAACAGCCATAAATTTGCCAGGACAGTCCTGTTTTTTGTGGTTCAGTCCAATCAATTTTGCGTTTGCACTGCCTTGCCCTCTACCTATGCACAGTGTAATTAACTCTGCACAGGTAGCCCTGCATTTGTACTGTGTGTGTCCATTAGGCATACACTGTGTAATCACCGAAGAATTGAGCTCTAGACACCCAGTACTTGTACAGGGGAAGCTAGAGCTCAATCTTGTGTCATCATGTAAAACCCCTTTAGGTTCTGCCCCGTGACCCAATCATCCAAATTTGGAATATATGTTTTTGCCTTTCTTTTTCCTGGACAGAGAGCCCAAATATTGGACTGGACAGGTCAAACCTGGACACTTGACAACTCTGTGTCAGTACAGTGTACATGGGACATGTACTTTCTATGCACATGTGAGCCAGTAAACTCTTACATGCCCTCCAAATCTGTCATGTATTCAACACTAATCCGACTTGACAAATTTGGGTCACCGTTCAAAGTGCCAGTTACAACTTTCTCAGGATCTGATAGCAGTGTTTATTACATACACTCCAGGCAATGCTATATCCAATAACAAAGGATACTTTACAACTTTTAAACATCCAAATTGAAAGTGACATTCTGCAACGATGCCACAGACTTTTTTGATTGTCCCAGTATTATTAACCTCTTAAGAGAATTACAGTAAACTTTAAGACCAGTGTTACATATGTTAACACAATGGTAAGTAAAAAAATGTATTCTTACTCAACAAAATATATAGGAAAATCACAATATATGTTGTTAAAATATCACATACATAAGAATAAGGAGTTTGTTGCAGCTACTCCTAGACAGCTGCAAGCCACAGATAAAAGTGCAACACAAAATGGATGATGATATACCAACAGCATGTTGTAGTGCGCACAATAGCTCTACAAATGCCTCTCTAATGTCTAAACTGCTTGCAGACATGATATAATTAAGCTTATAGTCCCAATATATGTGCAGGTGCAGTTTAGTTTGCTAAATCTGTATTTATATTGGTATTGTCAATGATATTCCCTGTTAAATATATATGCTGCTAATAAGAAAAGATCTGATTCCTGAGTGCGGTCCTGAATGAAATTGAGGACCTTACTCAGGGCCCACTAGTAGTTTCCAGAAGCTTTAATTGTATATCAGACCCCAATTTGGATAAAAATAATACTGCAGGGTAAAACTAAGTATACATCTTTTATTAATACATTATTAGCCTTTCAGACTCTTCTGGGTAAAGACAGATTGTTTGAGTTATGGCGAATAGTAAATCTAGGAGAAAGGGACTAAACCTACTATTCACATCCTCACAATTCTTACACAAGGCTGGACATGATATTATCTGGAGTTAAAATGTGCAAGAAAATAGTGATAGGTACAACTCCCTGGACCGATCAAAATCAGGTTATTCTGATTTTTAAAGATGCCTATCAAATGGTCATGGAAATGAAATGATAAAAGTTGAGTATCCCTTATACTTAGATCCGACATCCGTAATGATCCAAAAAAAAAACATTTTTTGTACACTAAGTTTTACAGTGTTACAAAATCTCACACAGATTGGCAACTCTAAGTGCCAGATTGGCAAGTCTGTGGATGCATTGGTAAGTACTGAGAAGCTATCATATATCTTATTGGTGAAAATAATCCGTTATCTGAAATAATCTGTTATGTAAAATACTTCTGGTCCCAAGCATTATGGTTCAACCTGTTTTTGGAAAGAACAACTGCTACAATTATCAACCACCTTGAGGCAGTTTTCTGAGGACAATTGGTCTGATGATGTCAAGCTTTATAATATTTGGCAAGCATACAAGTTTGTGTTGAGAGGTAAAATTATATGGATACATTAAAAAAAAATCAATGTCAGAAATTAGCAAACCTATATATTCAGTTGCATGATAGGGAAAGACAAAATAAAGCTTCAGTGGACTTGTCACTTATATTGGAGATCATGGGAAAAAAAATAAAAAAAGGTTATTAAATAAAACAATTAACTGGGCCCTAATCAAATCCAGACAAAACTGGTACTAAAAGGGAATAAGGCCGACAAAATCTTGACAAGTCAATTACATTAATTTCCTTCAAGGAAGCAAGGGTTTTGTTTAATTGTCCTTTAAGAGCAGAAAATTATGTAAAATTCTAGAAGAGCAAAAAAAAAAGTTCAATTTTTATGGCACTAGCTTTAGTGGTTTTAAGTGCTTCTTCTAAGAGCTTATTTACTGGACTGGTTGAGATACATTCCCTTAATTTACTTGTACCTCGCTTTATATGAGAAGAGATCTTAATATCGCTATCTGAAGTAGAGAACATTGGAATAAATAATGTAGCGTCAAGAAAGGTAATCAATATCATCTCAGTACAAAATCTTAATAATGCACATTTTATTTATTTTCATTTTATTTATTCATTCTTTAGAATGTCTGCCTCCGAGGTAAAAATGCCCTCTTTAAAATGTATTCTGTATTTAATGTGCTTCTGCAATCGCTAGGACCTCAATTTTTTTTTTTTACTAAATCATTAAACACGAACTTGTTAGATTCTGCATATTGCATTACAAAGTAATGGAACGCAGTGCAGGCCACTTTGGAAGTAAACGGTGCCATAGGACAGTACACTCTTTAAATCATGCAGCTGACATCTTTTATTTTGTGCTGAAAAAAGTATAAAATGAGATAAGGTATAATCTACCACACGCTAGGTGAAAAGCTTTTTTTCAGCAACTGCAGGAGCATTTCTCATGAGATGCTCAATAAACTTTAAAGTGCAAGAATTCTTTTTATTTTTCCATGTTTTTAAGTAATATAGACAACAATAGTGTGTGCCTGTTAAATACTAGAAGAAGTGCAGGAGGGGTGCAGGGAATAGAAGGCTTTTAAAATATATTTTAGTTTTAATAATGAAATATTTTAGTTATAATAATGATTTATTTTAATATTTACATGTCAACGATGCATATTGCGTGAAGAAATTCAAAACAGTAGATGATTTTGCTTCAAAGCAAACACCACTGGACTCATTGAAAATGTACACAGTGATATTTGTCAGACCTCTTATAGCTGACACACATGTACTGCTAATTGGCAAGCTAATGTAACTCAGCTTTGCATTGTGTTTGTAATTGTAATTTAGTTAATTCTAAGCACCGGTACTTTTTCCATGTGGGGTTTCTGTTATTTTCTATACCCAAAGGGTATGCACAACTGAATAGTGAGAATGTATGTGTGAAATGTGTTTGCATAGGAATCTATTACCTTTGGTAATTACAAATTAATTTTACCCTAGATCGTATTAAAGAAGAAGAGGATAAGAATCAATTATAACATCCTTTCTAGAATATCTGAGTGTGAAGCATATTCACCATATTCAGCTGTTCATGATTGGATTTCTGTTTAGGGTCTATTCAATAAAGAGAGAATTGCAGGTAATTGAGATGGGAATTTCAAACTTAAGGCCAAAGTAGCCGAGTTAAAATTCTTCTATGGGGCCTTAAGTTTGAAATGTTTATCTCAATTTTCTGCAAGTCTCTCTTTATTGAGTAGACCTTGAGAGATTTGCTGTCTGTAATTTGTGCAGGTGGTCTGTCCCTGAAAGTCATAATCAGTAAGTCACTCAAGAAAACCCTTGTTAACCCCTTAGTGACATGACTTTTTTGGCTTGTCCGACGCTTGGTGACATGGGCTGTTTTAACATTTCTGAGGTGTTTGTGTTTTGCTGTAATTTATTCTGTCTCATTTAGTGTACCCGCACAAACTATATATCGTTTTTATCGTTATAAGAAGGGCTTTCTTTTGATACCATTATTTTGATAATAGCATATAATTTGATGTAAAAAAAATAATAAAATATGGCAAAAAAATTTAAAAAATAATTTTTTTATGACTTTTATTTGAAAAATCGTATACTCATGTACAAGAGACAACAAAAAAACACTGCTAAAAAGTTTCTAATATATGTCCTGAGTTCAGAAATAGCCCATGTTTTTATGTTTTTGTGCTTTTTTATTCATGTTACAGGGCCAGAACTATAAGTGGTGCAAAGCTATTTTAAAATCCTTTCTTTCAAAATTAGCGATAGTGACATTGTAACACCGATTTCTGTACTAAATCCATGAATGACCCCCAACATGTACATATTTTTGAAAACTAGACAACTCAGGGCATTTAACTTGGGGTATTTTGACACATTTCATGTAGCCATTTTACCACCAATCTATGCCAAAGTTTGCAGCAAAAAATCTTTTTTTTTAATTTTTCACATATATTGCAATTTAGGTAAACATTACCTTAAAATGTGAAGGGGTATTTCCAAATAACACCTCAATATGTGTTCAGCAACATCTCCTGAGTACAGGGATACCACCCATGCATAGGTTTGTTGGTTTGTTTTGGGGCTAAAAGGCCACATTTAGGGGGTGCGCATTTTGGTTTTCCAACTTGGAATTCTGACATGCAGAAAACTTGTGCCCATGTCACATTTGGGACATTTTTGAAGCCAGAAAGTGTATTCTACCCCACAAAACCATATATTTTGTTAAACTAGACACCCTAGGGTATTTCAAATGGTAGTATTTTAACACTTTCCATGCACTAATTATACTACCAGCCTATGTCAATGTTTTGGGTAGTAATTTTTTTTTACATACATTGTACTTTGGGCATGAATTCACAGATCCTGTTATATGTCAGTGCCAAACAACACCTCAATATGTGCTCAGCAACATCTCCTGAGTACAGGGATACCCCCCATGTATAGGTTGGTTAGGTTATTTGGGGGTTAAAAGGCCACATTTGAGAGGTGCGCTTTTTGGTTTTCCAACTTGGAATTCTGACGTGCAGAAAACCTGCGCCCATGTCCCATTTGGGACATTTTTGAAGCCAAAAAGTGTATTCTACCCCACAAAACCATATATTTTTGAAAACTAGACACCCTAGGGTATTTCAAATGGTAGTATTTTAACACTTTTCATGCACTAATTCTACCACCAGCCTATGTCAATGTTATGGATAGTAATTTGTTTTTCACATTCATTGTACATCGGGCATGAATTCACAGATCCTATTATGTGTCAGTGCCAAACAACACCTTAATATGTGTTCAGCAACATCTCCTGAGTACAGGGATACCACCCATGTGTAGGTTAGTTAGATTATTTGGGGGCTAAAAGGCCACGTTTAGGGGGGGTGCATTTCCAACTTGGAATTTTGACATGTAGTCAGCCTGCGCCCATGTTCCATTTGGGACACTTTTGAAGCCTGTCAAAGTATTTTACCCCATAAAACCATATATTTTGGAAAACTAGACATCCTAGGGTATTTAAAATTGTGGTATTTTAACACTTTCCAAGTGCTAATTCTACCACCAACCTATGTCAAAGGGTTGGGATGTCATTTTTCCCCCACACACATTGTAGTTCAGGCAGGAATTTTCAGATTCTGGTATTTGCCACTGCCAACCAACACCTCAATATGTGTTCAGCAACATCTCCTGAGTACAGGGATACCCCCCATGCATAGGTTTGTTGGTTTGTATTGGGTCTAAAATTCCACATTTAGGGGGTGCGCAATTCCAACATGGAATTTTGACATGTAGTCAGCCTGCGCCCATGTTCCATTTGGAACATTTTTGAAGCTGTCCAATGAATTTTACCCCATCAAACCATATATTTTTGGAAAATAGACATCCTAAGGTATTTCAAATGGTGGTATTTTAATACTGTATAGGTACTAATTCTACCACCAGCCTTTGTAATAGTTTGTGTTAGTACTTTTTTGGGAGTTTTTTTTCCACATGCATTGTACTTCAGGCATGAATTCACAGATTCTGGTATATGTCACTGCCAAACAACAACCCAATATGTGTTCAGCAACATCTCCCGAGTACAGGGATAGCACACATGCATAGGTTTGTTGGTTTGTTTTTGGCTAGAAGGCAACATTTGTGAGATGCGCATCTCAAAATTCCAACTTGGAATTTTGACATGTAGTCAACCTGCGTCCGTGTCCTTTATGGGATATATCTTTGAAGCCAGCCAATGTAATTTACCCCCACCAAACCATATATTTTTTTATCGGTAGACCCCCATCACTACTTGTGGCAAGGGCTCAGCAGCCACCGATACATCGCTAGATGATGTATCAGAAAGCTGAATAGGGTCAAAATCGAACCCTGAGTCCGCGGCCTCAGAATCAGTGCGTAAGCAGTGATCTCAAGCAAAGAAGGGGTTAATAGCTCTTAGAAGAGCCTATCTAGTACTGTAATACATTACAGTAGAAAGAAATTAATCCATAAAACAGTGCAGACAGCAAAACATACTGTTGCTGTGCAAGATTACTGCTTATACAGTGATGAATGGCAGGGAAGGGGTTAATACACAGTGAAAGACTTTCATAAAACCTGCCAATTTTATAAAATGTTATTTTATATCACTAATACTGATCTGTCTCTTTCCGTCACAAAAATGTAAGTGAGGAGAGGGAGGCAGATCAATATTTGTGAATATTGATCCGATTAATTTTGATCTGAACAGGGCGAATGGTGAGCTTAATTGAGAAATCCCCAAACCGCCTTTGCCACTAATTCGCTGTTACTGATCGCTATGCGCTCAGGCAGCTTAAAAAAAAAATCTCAAACATTTTTACTTTACATGTAATCCCCTAGCGGGTATGTGTAAAAAAAATAAATAAAATAAAAATATGCAGACAGATAAAAATTGCTTTGGCGTCAATATCATTGCGTAAGCAGTGATCGACGGCAAATAAGGGGTTAATAACTCTTAGAAGAGCCTTTTTAGTACTGTAATAAATTACAGTACAAAAAAAATGAACCCCTAAAAAATGCACAAACAGCAAAAATAAATGCGCTGATGTGCACGATCACTGCTTATGCAAGATCAGTGGCAGGGAAGAGGTTAAACGCAGGGAATTGCTTTAATAAAAAATTTTTTATTGTTTTATTATTTGTGTGTTGTGTATTTATTGTTTTTTTTTAACTTTTACTTACTTTTAGAACTTTGATCTGTCTCTCTCCCTCACTAAAAAAAAATGTGAGGAGAGGGAGACAGATCATAACTGGTCAGATCAATATAGAGTTAATATTGATCTGACCAGTCAGTGGGGATGTTCAGGAGAGCATCCCCACTGCCTGTCAGTGTGCCTGGCAGTCACTGATTGCCTCTGTGAAGAGGCAATCGTGTGACAGCCAGAGAGCACAGGAAGCACTCAGTGACCAAGATCGTGCAATTTTTTTGTGTGTTTCTGATTGCTTCGACTTGCGAGGCAATCAGAAACACTTTCTGAGCATAGGAAGCGAAAAATTCGCTTCCTATGCTCGTTTTTTAAATGCCCGCGTTTTAAAGGCTCTGTTCCTTTAAAACCGGCATTTCGATCGCTCTCCGGAGCGATCGAAATGGCGACGGCATTTTTTTTAGCATTGTACGATGCTTCCATACGGAAGCATCGTTACAATGCCGCTTGTGCACTGAAAGCGGAAAAACTCCGCTTTCAGTGCTCGTTTTGACACAGGACGGACTAGGTCCGTCCTGTGTCACTAACGCCTCGGCACACAGGACGGACCTAGTCCGTCCTGTGTCGCCAAGGGGTTAATGGAGAATAGTGAACAACTGCTGATAGTTTGTCAAACTAACAAAGGAGCACATTCACAGAAAATGCCCACAAGCAGGGATAACCACCAACAGTGCAACAGTGTGCACTGTAGACTTTTACTGAACTTTGTGTTAGACAACTTAATGATGCTCTATGGAGTTTAAAAGACTTAGTCACCGACACTGGTGTCATTGTACAGACACTCTATCCCTGTCCATATGTCAAGGCCAGCCAAAGACATTGTGCTATCCGGGTCCAAGGAATGGAATATTGCTCCCACTCTTCCCACAAAAACCACACCCACAAAAACCACAGCCATCAAAACATCCATTACGTTATATCATGAAAATTCAAACTAAAATAAAACTTATCAGCACCTTGTCTGTGTAAAAAAAATATATGAAGTAACATTAAGTTGCCAATGGGCAGTAAAGGCATAAACAGAGTGCCAAGCACACAGTTGCATACAGACACACAGTAACACAGTCAGACATACACACTCAAACACACACACACAAACAGTCAGACACATGCCTGGAGTTTGTTTTTTTGTTTTTTCAAGGGGAAAAAATAAATATTTCCACCTTAGGCTTCTGCTTCTGTTTTGTGCCTGTTGAAATGATTGGGTCTATTCACTAAAACTCGAGAATAGCTCGAGGAGGTTTATTTTAGAGGTTGACTTTCATTTTCAGACTAATCGGTCTATTCACTTAAACTCGACTTTGGAGGTCAACTTTCAAGTCAAATTTGGCACCCGAGTCTCAAAAATAGCTTTGATCATTTCAATAGGGAAGATTCGAACCTGGGTTGTTTTTCTAAGTTGAACTTGGATGCCAAATTCGACATCCAAAGTCGAATTTTAGTGAATAGACCCATAAGTCAATTTTTTTTTTTTTTTTTTTTTTTTACCTTTTCCTTTTTGTTTTGTTTTTTTTTTTCTCTTCCTCTTCATCTTTTCTTTTTTTTATTATTACTGAAAACATGCAGTTGACTAAAACTATGACACAAACTGCTTGTCACAGGTTCATCAACTATAAATGAGGCAGGTTAGATAAATTACGCTATAGACAGTTCATTACCAAAACCTTTCATTTCTATAATGTTTACACAATTGATGCCAACTTTATTAGGGCGAGAAACACAGACAGTTTTTGTCTTTTGTACCAAAAAATGCTTCAGGCATACTGCAAATTATGCAGTGTTCTGTCTCTGAAATCATGATCTTTTAACCATGAATGGAAATGAAATGTTGCAATGTAAAGAGAAGTCTGTTATTGGAGTACATTTGGTTCTGTGCAATAACAATTTAACGGACTATTTTAGACAGTATCACAGTTGCTGTTTGATAACGCTGTGTGACATTTTTGCAGAAAGTCTAGTTGAGGATTCTTCAGTTAAAAGATACTAGTGTTTATTAATAACGGATGTCCTTTTGTAAGAGAAGGTAGAGGTATTAAATTATATGTGATTTGGTGTGAGCTCTCACACCTATGAGAGAAATAGGACGATCCATACAGAATTCTGTTGAGGTAAGAGCATATGTTGATTCAGGGAGTGATAGTTAAGGTCATGGACACAAACAGTCACAAGACTATATTTAACTTCTATTGGACCTACATGACTTGATGCATATTCTGTTACAGGAGTTATGTCTCTGTAGTTTGTTTGGCTTTTGTATATGGTATTCCATTCCACAGATCTGCAGAATTTGCTAGTCCACTATAAATTACTGCTCTTCTTTATAAAATGCAGTCATATACTACGGTGCTGTGGAACTGACAAATAAGACATACATATGATTGATAATATAACAAGTGTAAACATACTGGAACAAACGTTGAAGAGCATGCTGCACTAGCAAGCTTACAGTTAAAAGAGGATAGGCCAAAAAACTATAATTTACAAGCTTAATTGGGATGCTATTTACACAAAATATGTCAAACAAGGGATGATTTGTTCTAAATCTAAGATCTGCAAGAACTATAGGGTCTACTCAACAAAGAGAGAATTGCAAAAGAAATGAGATACAAATTTCAAACTTTAGGCCAATCCAGCTGAATGGGAGAATTTTTCCTACTCAGCTACTTTGGCCTTAAGTTTGAAATTCCTGTCTCAATTCCCTGCAATTCACTCTTTGTTGAGTAGATCCTGCAACCCTTTGAAGGACTAAAATAGGTTAATGAATATGAAGTGCAACTAATGGTCCTTGAAAAGTCAAGTCATCTTAACCTACATCATATTTCAAACATTTCATATAAAGTAAATACTGCAACCTGGTAATTGACTAAAAGAAGACTTTAAAACATGATATAATTTATTAGCATTTAAAAATCAGGCTGCGCAATATGTGGTCACTTAAATCCAGTACATTTCCGTTTAGTATTACATGCTGTGCATTTTCTTGCGGAAAATACATCTTGGTTTTAAAATGTACTGTCTACTTTATTTTTACAAAAATGCAGATTCATTCCCCTTTTGAACCATGTACACTGTACCTCCATGTGCAGGATTCAGTAATGTTCTCTCAAAGTACTTTATTTACACTGAATATTAAGGGATAAAACACCTAAATATAAGACAACCTTAAATGAAAAAAGTTTTACTAGTAAATGTTGGTTCACGTGTAAACTGTTTTTCATATTTAATAAAAATGATTGAAAATATGCATTTCTAGTTTTTTTCCTAAATGTGTCAGTGCACCCCCGGACTTGCCATTGCATCACCAGACTTGACAATCTGTCCCTCAGACTCTGCAATCTGCCCCAGACTTGCCAATCTGCCTCAAAACTTGTCAGTCTGCCTCTCAGACTTGCCAATCTGCCACCAGACATGCCAATGTTTGTCTCTCAGGACTACCAAGGCAGCCACAGACTTCCCTGATGTCTAGGGGGGCAGCCAAAGGGTGCTGTGTGCTGCTCTCTGCGCAAAGACATCCTCTGATGCTGCCCAACACTTCCACCAGGACTTCTGGGGTCACCTGACCCTGGCATTCCATCATACAAGCCCTGGTGGAAGTGCCATTCCGAATCAGAGAATGTCTGTCTGCTGCCCAGCGCATCCACCAGCGCTCTACAAGGAGGTCCTGGTCCCCTGAAGTTCTGTAGGGGATCTGAATCTAAGTGTTATAATCAAAACTCTATGTGAGGTCTGATTTACCTCGTATTTAAGACAAGGGTATATGATCTGAAAAATACCTTGTCTTATATTCGAGTAAATACGACGCAGCCCTGCTTTCAAATAGCTAAAGGGATTCTGTCAACCTAAACATTGCTTAGACAGATATAAAAAACATAGTTCTATTTTTCATGCATTTGCTTGCAAATTTGCTAACACAATGTATAGATAATTTTCTGGTCCCTGCCGAAAGCACGCAAATTTTGTGACACCAATCATGACATCGCAGAGGCATGCTTGAACCCAAAGTCTGGGCACGGAACTATTTTATTAAATGTAACCGACGCTCACTTTGAGGGTCAGTTACATTAACCCTGTCAGATTAAAGCCTCTCAAAGTGGCCTTATCTGACAGCAGGGATCCCGCTCCAGGTCTCTGCAGCTCATTTTGGGGGGCCATGATGAGCTGCAGATAACAGGACATATCAGGTTCTTCCTCTGTTCTCAAAGGACGGAAACCACATTCCTGATACGTCCTTCGTCCAGAGAGGGTTAAGAAAAGTATAGTAACCACACTCAAGTTTGCCTAGGAATCAAAGCGGCTCATTACATGATTTCAAGTTTATGTGTTAAACTGATTCCTTTTTTTAACTGCTTCCATGTTAGCCTGCACATTAAAATGTTTAGAAGGAATACGTTGTCAGAAAGAAAACTTCTCATGTGCCTATTTTGTTGCACTACATATTGTTTTATTGAAAGGTACACCTGCAAAAGAATAGTATCAGAAAATACTAAGCAGTGAAAATAATTTGTGCACTAGAGTGTTTTAAAAACGACCAATTTAAGAGATGTGATTTGTGATCATGGAGGGACTGATGCTAAGCAATTATTTTAATGTAATTGTTCTTCCTATAAGCACCTCATTTCCCACCTTTACTACAGAACTGTACATAATATTTCCAGGTGCATTTTTTATATTATTTAGTTACTTATCCTAAATTACCAATGTTATAACGTTCAGACTAAAATGTCTTTCTAGATGTGCAAACCAAAACTGTGTACATACTTCAAATCATCAAGAATGTGCATGTGTATAAATCACTACCACACTATACAGCATACCATGTTACACAAACTGAGTACCTGCTAGTAATTAAATTAATTAAATTACTTGCTGAAAAAATCTGATATTCTAACAGAGCAATTTATTTGCGAGCAGTTCTGTATACCATATGCTTGTAACCGTAACCTAATAACATAAAATGCTCTAATTACCTGCTAGCATTTACTGCCACTGTCAGAAGCCATTACATATATATTCTGAAGAGGTTTGGCAAATGTTATAAAATATAGTAATTTTTGGAAATATAACAGCACTCCTTAGGTTATTTGGAATGGCTGTAGTAGCTGTGGGCCTCCAGTTGTATATATACGTGCAATTATGCATTATGAATGGCATCCGCCACTATTTAATGTAAGCCACACAATAATAAAGTACATTTAGCACTACAAAAGTGCCCGCACGCTACTACTACAACATGTAACTTAACATTGGTCTCAGATTCAAGTGGTTTCAAAATGGCAACCCTGCCATAACTTTCAAGTTACTGTTTTTCTTTGGGGTTTTTTTTTTGTTTAAACTGGGTCACATTTGTTCTGATTCAGTGCTAATTTGTGAGGGTGTAGTTTTGAATCACTTAGCAACTAACCTGTTCACCTTTTTCCATGTTTGAGCAGTCCTTTTATACGTTAAATAATTATGCACTGTCTGGGCACCGACTATTTGTAAGTCTTGTTATTTACCTCATATTGCTTTGAGAACTCACACGTCAAAGTGCAAATTATCTGAACTCTCACAGTTGAAACATCTATACTGCTAATTGCTAATCAATCTAATATAACTCATCTTTGCATCTGTGTTGAAATTGTGATTAAGTTACTTCTATATGGCAGTCTTTTTGTCATGTGGGGTTTCTGTTATTTTATATACCCAGAGGTACACAGAACTTAGTAAAGTGATGATATGAGAAACTTGCGACAATGTATTTTATGTGTGAAATGTCTTTGCATATGAACCTTTAACTAGTGGTTTAAACTGTGATAAAGAGTTAGGATTCCATGAAGACTAATCTTTTGATACTTGAACCTTTGTAAACAAGAAAAATGTGCTATGTTTTTTATATGGATTATTGTTATAATTCTGGTGATATTACTAAACACTGCCTGTTTCTTTGTACCATTCTGTATTATTCTGTTGCATTGCTCACTTAAGGTATCTTCATTAACTTTATAAGAACTGTCTGTAAAATACACATTCCAAGTAATAATATGCTTCAATATGGATTAAAAACAAGCGGAGACCTGCTCCTGTCCATTCAGCTGCAATCTGCTCTTGTATAACTATATAAACATCCAGGAAGTTACAATTCCCTACAGAAATATAGTGAACATGGTGATATAAGGAATAGATCACACAAAAACATAATGATGGGTTTCAGTTTAATGATGTGTGAGCAAGTGGTCCCATAAGGATTTGGAATGACCAATAAGAGCATGACAAGTGCCATTAGACATCATATGAAGTCACCTTGTAAAAGGTTATCATGGATGACATCCTATAATGATAAGTGAGCAATTAGATTGCTCTGCTTTCTGTTCTCTTGACCATGGGGGTCATAGGATCACATGCTATTGATAAAGATTTATGGACAATCAGACATCATCAAGCAAACTGATGGGTTGCTTATAAAGAGATCTCGACAGACAAAGTATATCATAATTATCAAAACTGATCTTCAGCAACTGGGCTAATTTTCTTACATTATTATTTAATAATATCCTCCAGATATAGCTAAAGATGTAATTTCCTCTCACAATGTATACAATATTAAATCCAATCTGTAATAATATTAATAGCTGATGTAGAAAATAGCTATCTGCATATGGCTTCCTGTAGAATTTTCTTATGGATTGGAGCTAAATACATTCTTTGAGAACAATGTCTGATCTATATCCAAGGTTTTGCTTCATTTTTCAAAAGATTCAGAGGTCTTAATCAACTTTCAATCACTTCTTAATTCAAGAGCTAACTTCAAAATGTCACCAAATTTCCTGTATGTGTGGAAATTAATTTCTGACTGTAAAGCTGATAATCTATAGGTTAATCTGAAGTTCAGGCATCATAAATTTGGGTTGCAATGTATTATTGCCTCTGGGTGAGGCATGCTGTCTGTAACGGTTTTCCATATCACATTCAATGTTATGTATCGCTTAGCAACTTTAAAAAGCTGCCCATTTAACCAGTGATTGTCACAGCATTCATGTATATCATTACCAGGTTTTCCATTTGAAACTTTTTCTAGGAGACAGAACACAATGTAGCAAAATTAAATTTGGAGCAAGCCAAGGTCCAGTTAGTGGCAGAGCAGTATCAATAGTGAGGCGACTGAGTCTCAAGCCTCAGGCACACATGACTTGAGGGGTGCAGCAATAATAGCAACAACACTAGACTGACAACCTTCCAAGCAACAATACTGACGGTGTCTGCCCCTCCAGGACTACTCTTGAGTGCCAATCACGTCGCGAGTAGGATTAATCAGACCAGGGCAGTGGATTTGAAGCCATAAAACCATTGCTGTTACAAAGCATTTGGCATCTTACGGAGTAATGGACAGGAGTGGGCATCTGACAGGAAGAGCTCTACAGCTCTCTCAACTCCAGTGATCACCAGGAAAGAGCCTAGGCAATATGTCCACAACTCTTCATTAATTAGTGCTACACTGTTTGCCTTTACCATACTAATAAAGAGTCCCACATTCAAGCAATACAATCATATGACAAAATACTTTTGTCGATTAAAACTAGACTAAAACTAATAAAATTCAGATGACTAATATATGACTAAAATAAAATGGCATTTTATTCAAAAGACTATGACTAAAACTAAATAAAAATTTGTCTTCAAAATGAACAGTGGTCGACTAAATCTCCAGCATGAGGGAGGGAACAGGTCTAAGATAGCTGTTACACAGTGTTAAATTAACTTGCTAGGGAGATGGGAGGGAAAACAACAAATCTTCCTGTTTATTTGCAGGTAGAGTTGAGCAGACACCTGGATGTTCGGGTTCGGCAGGTTTGGCCGAACTTCGAAAAAATGTCCGGGTCCGTGCTCGAACTTGACCCCGAACCAGAACCCCATTGAAGTCAATGGGGACACAAACCTTTGGCCACTAAAATGCCTCTAAAAAAGTCCTGGAAAGGGCTAGAGGGCTGCAAAATGAAGTAAAATGTGGGTGAGTGTCCCCATTCATACGAATAGGTAAATTAACCTATTCGTATGAATGGGGACTCTATTTCGGTTTATAGAAAGCCAATAGCCATGTAATGCTATTGGCTTTCTATAAACCGAAATAGAGTCCCCATGTATTCCATAAACCAAAAGTCTATAAACCGAATGTCTTTCAATTTATAGACTTTCGGTTTATGGAATACATGTAATGCTTTTGCTATTCTATAAACCGAAAGTC
Organism: Pelodytes ibericus; assembly: GCA_036172795.1. Lineage (NCBI taxonomy): Eukaryota > Metazoa > Chordata > Amphibia > Anura > Pelodytidae > Pelodytes > Pelodytes ibericus. The sequence continues at coordinate 97,665,219 of CM069863.1, forward strand.
TATAAACCAAAAGACTTTTCGGTTTATGTAATACATGTAATGCTATTGCTATTCTGTAAACCGAAATAGAGTCCCCATTCATAAGAATAGGTCAATTGACCTATTCTTATGAATGGGGACTCTATTTCGCTTTATAGAAAGATAATAGCATTACATGTATTCCATAAACCGAAAGTCTATAAACCGAAAGACATTCGGTTTATAGACTTTCGGTTTATGGAATACATGTAATGCTATTGCTATTCTATAAACCGAAAGTCTATAAACGAAAAGACATTCGGTTTATAGACTTTCGGTTTATAGAATAGCAATAGCATTACATGTATTCCATAAACCGAAAGTCTATAAACCGAATGTGTTTCGGTTTATAGACTTTCGGTTTATGGAATACATGTAATGCTATTGGCTTTCTATAAACCGAAATAGAGTCCCCATTCATAAGAAATTCTTATAGTCACACCCTAACATTTTAGTCACATTTTCATCAATTGAAGAAAATTGCAATGGATTTAGGGCAGCAATTGGATGCCTAAGCAATAAAGCATTTTTAAGTCAAAAGTGGTGCAGTACCCTACTGAGCTTGGGTAGAGGGCAGCCCAGGGAGGCAACTGTCCCTTTGACCCCCACACTCTTGCCAGCAGTCCCCTTTAGGAGATTACCGCAAAATTGAGCTCCATCCTACCCAGTACAGATATCAGGTTTCTGAAGCTCATTTCCTTGCTTTTAGGCTGTGTGCACATGCAGTAATATTGCTGGTACAGACCCGAATTTGACAGGACAGGACCCAAACAATGGGACCCTCCCGGTAGATTTAGGACTATTAACAACTATGGATGACTTTGAAAAATTGTGGTACAAATTTAAATAATATGGCACTTAATGGAACACTAAACTTTTTATTTTCACTTGTGCATCTAATATAGAACCACAAGTGAAATTTTAGTTGTTCCTATTGTGAGAAAAAAAAGGCATGTACTTTTGATAGTCCTTGCACTGATTGGCTGTGTGTGACAACATTGTCAGCGTGCGACAACCAGGAACTACTGTGCCTCGCATATGAGTCACAGCAGATTGTAAACCCGGGTGTCTCTATTAAGGTACACGTCAGGTTTACTTAACCCCTTGACGACAAAAGACGTGCCAGGCACGTCCTGGGAGAAACTCCCTTAACGACAAAGGACGTGCCTGGCACATCCTGCATTGAATGAAGCGGTTTTCGCGATCAACGATCGCGAAAACCGCTTTAACAGTGATGGTCTATTGCCACGACATCAAGACAATAGCCAGCACCGAAATTTCTATTTCGGGACCCCCACGATCGCCCCACGGAGCGATCGTGGGGAGCCATATTGACGGAGCATGCTGCTCCGTCAATATGACTAAGTCCTCTGCCGGTCTGAGCTTCGGAAGTGAAAGTAACTTCACTTCCGTCGCTCTGAATATGCTACTTGACTACCCCTAGTGGTAGTTTAGTAGCATTGCAATGGGAAATATTTAAAATAAATATTTAATTAATTAAAAACAGGTTATTTAGCTATATTAGCCTATAGGGTTAAAAGTAAATATTTTTTAGCATAAGGGATAGGGTTAAAATTAAATTAAAGTTAAAAAATATTAAGGGATATAATAAGCATTAGAGTTGGGGTTAAATTTAGTGTTAGGGTTAAATTTTGGGTTCGGGTTGGGGTCAAAAGATCAATATAGGAAAAAAACAAAAAAAACCTATTTTTGGTTTTTGCCCCATAACTCGCAAAAACATACCGAAAAATATGGAAACATGCATATTTTTGAACTTGGGAGAACATTTAGAAACTATTTAGACGGGGTCTTTTTTAATGATTTTATTTGTGTAAATTATATTTTAGGTCAAAGTTAGAAAAAGTGTGTTTTTTTAAATTTTTCATCATATTTTATGATTTTTTTTGTAGTAAATTATAAGATATGATGAACATCATGGTATCTAATGAAAGCCCTTCTTATGACGATAAAAACAACATATAATTTGTGTGGGTACTGTATGTGAGAAAGAAAAAAATTACAGCTAAACACAAACACCCTAGAAATGTCAAAAAAGCCATTGTCACCAAGGGAAAGTCAAGGTGAAAATGTCTTGTCACTAAGGGGTTAAAAGCCCTGGGACATGTTTTGTTCTTAAAAAAAAAAAAAAAACTACACACATTTACAAAGGATTCATTTGATTGCAAAGAAAATATTTATAATACTGGTATGTCATTTATTTACTATGTTATTTAGATATGTTTAATGGCCTGCGTTATACTTTGCATTTTTACTAACTCCCTAATTGTGCCTGTTTTGTGAACAGACAAAGTACAGTCATGCTTTAAAAATATATCTATATAAGCAGGACATTTTGATAGAAAAAATAATATTTGTTTGTGAAATACTTATCATGGAGATGAGTCAATAAGGCAATGTTTGCTAAGAGAGATGAGATGCACAAAACACCTGCGAGAGGAACAATTACCTAGCTAAGCTTCTTCACATTAACATGCATAGTAAGCAATGTGTAACAGCAGGGAATGGACGCGTAGGTTATTCCTAAGATAAAAATGATGTTTCCTTATACAAACAGAGTATAGCTATGAAGCTAAAAGCCTTTTATACTTGGCATACAGACAACTTCTAAATGTTAAGAAGTTCTACAAAAGCTAAACAAAACCACCTTAGTTCTGCCACTGAAAGCATACAAATAACGTATAACCTACACTGATTGATACATAGTGTTCCATGTATTAAATGCCCTGTCTTCTAGATTTATTAAATGCTTGTATATATCCCTGATATGCATGCAAGATTATAGGGCCTACTCCATAAAGAGAACTGTAGGGAATTGAGATGGGAACTTCCAACTTTAGGCCAATGTAGCCGAGTTGGAAATTCATCTCCAGTGCAGCTGAATGGGAGAATGTTTCCAACTCAGCTACTTTGGTTTTAAGTTTGCAATTCCTGTGTCAATTCCCCCCCCCCCCCCCCTCCCCGTTCTCTCATTATTGAGTAGACCCTATCATCTACAGTTTTTGAAAATGCAAGTGAAGATTCAATGATAGAGGGAATACACTCAAAACAAGATCATCCATGTGGCTTGTAGAACTATGCATAGGCCTGAACCCCTCAGAGAACTTTATGAAACGTTGAAGGGGGCTTGAAAATGAGTATCATAGAGCCATCAGTAAAGGAGTTTGTGTTTCATTGCTTAAATACTATGTTGTTTCTCATTTATCTATTTAGAATGTACTAATGTACTCCTCCTTCATTGCTTTACTACTATGTTGTTTTTCTCAATTATCTATATAGAATGTCCTAATGTACTCCTCCTTCATTGCTTTACTACTATGTTGTCTTTCTCATTTATCTATTTAGAATGTACTAATGTACTCCTCCTTCATTGCTTTAATACTATGTTGTTTTTCTCATTTATCTATTTAGAATGTACTAATGTACTCCTCCTTCATTGCTTTACTACTCTGTTGTTTTTCTCAATTATCTATATAGAATGTCCTAATGTACTCCTCCTTCATTGCTTTACTACTATGTTGTCTTTCTCATTTATCTATTTAGAATGTACTCCTCCTTCATTGCTTTAATACTATGTTGTTTTTCTCATTTATCTATTTAGAATGTACTAATGTACTCCTCCTTCATTGCTTTACTACTATGTTGTTTTTCTCATTTATCTATATAGAATGTATTAATGTTCTACTCCTGCTAGCAGGGCCGGCCTTAGGGGTGTGCGACCTGTGCGAGCGCACAGGGCGCAACACCCCAGGGGGCGCCGCCCGCCAGCTACAAAAAAAAAAAAGGTTAAAAAAAAAGCCGGTAGAGGCACTGGCTGGGGGGAGATCAAAGATCCCCCCTCACCAGCCCTCTGACCGGCATGATCTGCTGTGTCGGGGAGGGGGCGGAGCTAACCGGCTGAGCGGTGTATCTCCGCCCCCACCCTGTGAAGCAGAGAAGCTCCTGCATCACGGGGAGCTGCAGGCAGCAAAAGAAAGTGCTGCTCGGCTCCCCATGCCTGCATTAAGCATGGGGAGCCGAGCAGCACTTTCTTTTGCTGCCCACAGCTCCCCGTGAAGCAGATGCAGGCATGGGGAGCCGAGCAGCACTTTCTTTTGCTGCCTGCAGCTCCCCGTGATGCAGGAGCTTCTCTGCTTCACAGGGTGGGGGCGGAGATACACCGCTCAGCCGGTTAGCTCCGCCTCCTCCCCGACACAGCAGAGCATGCCGAGCAGAGGGCTGGTGAGGGGGGATCTTTTGATCTCCCCCCAGCCAGTGCCTCTACCGGCTTTTTTTTTAACCTTTTTTTTTTTTGTAGCTGGCGGGCGGCGCCCCCTGGGGTGTTGCGCCCTGTGCGCTCGCACAGGTCGCACACCCCTAAGGCCGGCCCTGCTAGCAGGAGTAGAACATTAATACATTCTATATAGATAAATGAGAAAAACAACATAGTAGTAAAGCAATGAAGGAGGAGTACATTAGTACATTCTAAATAGATAAATGAGAAAAACAACATAGTATTAAAGCAATGAAGGAGGAGTACATTAGTACATTCTAAATAGATAAATGAGAAAGATAACATAGTAGTAAAGCAATGAAGGAGGAGTACATTAGGACATTCTATATAGATAATTGAGAAAAACAACAGAGTAGTAAAGCAATGAAGGAGGAGTACACCATTATTTGAGATTAACTGGGTCCTGGGCAGATAGGTCACAGACATACATTCAACAGAGCTCTCTTTAGCAGTACCTTAATACCATAATCCAACATGCATTACTGCTGACTACTAGCTGGAGAGTATCTACCAGAGCATATTCTTATATAATGCTAGAGGATCTTATCTACATGTAAGTTTGGGAGCCAGACCTAGCTTTTCTGCCGGTTTAAAGGTTAACTGGAATCAGATAACTCTCTTGTGCTTGTGGTTCCTCACTTATAGTGACCTGCCCTGAACTTGATAATTGAGGATTAAGAGTAATGGTCATATATTGTTTTGTGTAACTTTTCTAAAACGTTCTCCAGGTATAATCAGTTCTTATGCAGTTGCCACTGGATGCTCGTCTGCTAAAAAAAAGTCTATCTGTACAGGGCCATTTGGTGTCCTAAAAGAATAATCTATTATAAGACTCAGGCCTTACTATAAATCTACACCACACTACTAAATACTTTCTTCACAGCACTAGGATGCGGTAACGTTTATTTGTGCAATTAATGTATGTCCTCCCTACAATCCAATGCCAAGGTAGCCATCCCATCTTCACACTTGATGTGTCCCTAACTTGGCATAATGTCAGACCATCCTGTCTACCTCAACACCTGTCATTGTATACATAAAAATAGAGATAAACAACTCACCAGCAACAAAATCTAAAGGGGAGGGGGGAGGAAAAGCAGGTAACTAAAAAAAAGTAACGATGAAGTGAGAAACTGGTACAATTTTAAATAAGGTTTATAATAAATAGTAAATAGTTGGAGGAAACATTTTTCAATTTCAGGTAAAAGGTCATTATTCCTATAGAGTCGTCAAAGCAGCATCATACAGAAATCTTTGAGCAGCTAGCATTAAATTCAGCCATATAAATGTCATCTGTCCTGGAATTACATTTCTTGCTTGGGCAATTTTTCTCTGTGATAAACTACAATATAAATGACCTGCAATTCTGGGTAGAACAGAGGAGGGGAATTTTGCCTAATATCAAACTGACGGTTTTTCGGGAAAGGCAGCCAATAAGCTCTTGAAATTCACTGTTAAGGATAAACATGAATATTGTATAGGAGAAGAATGAGCAAGTCTTGGAAAATTAATGTAAAAGGCTTCAAATGAGGACACACTCGATGAGAAAGGAAAAAAAACTATCAGGTAACTGAATTAAAGAGGCATTTTATAGATATCTGCTGTGCTATAAAACATATATTATTCAGTCTGCCCTGTGTAGTACTTAAACAGGAAAATGAAGGTTGTCATAAGCTCAACATTAGTAAGTACTTAAAAAACAGAATTGTTGACTTTAAATATGCAATTTATATTCACACACAATGGTTCATATACAGATACAGTGTATGGCACTCAGATTTTTAAAAAAATGAAATCTTTCATATGCCGCCTTGTGCGTCAACAGGAAACGTTTGTGAACAAAAATATATTTAAGGCAAGTGTTAGCATTTAGCAGGCATTATATATTCAAATGCTGTTACCGTAAAGTAAGACATTTGCATTCGATAACTCATAAGGACATCTAGCTCTCGGAAAGTCAATAGGAGAAATGTAAGCACTTGATGCCATAATTAAAAACACAGACAAGTATAATTATTGTAAAAATGATCTGTTTCCCCCTCCTTAACTTCCTAGAATGAGCACTGCAACCAGTAATTAACAGTGGCATTAAATATACCCAGATACATCCATTATCCTAGCCCTTTATGCCTTGGTCTTTTAAAAGGATACATGTATGTATTTACTCTCTTAATTGTAGAGTGCCACATTGGAAATTCACTTTGTAATTCAGTTCTAGCTGGAAGCAAACTATAAGCTGTCACATGCTTTGAGCTTTTACACCTATTTAACAGTCATTGATATAACAAATAAGTAGGTAGGAATAGGTCATATGCGTTGTTGACTCTGATACCTACAATAAACTTGGGGTTTTCTTTATTGTATTTAAAGAGGGCCTTGATAAGCCACTTCTGTCATCTTATAAAGCCTTTTGCAGTGTTGCCAGCTGTACCATTGAAAATATACTTATGCTTAACCCTTTAAGGACCTACCCTTTGAAACATTTGTGGTCATTCTGGACAATGGCTATTTTAACATTTATGTGCTGTTTGTGTATAGCTTTAATTTCCTTCTTTGTCACTTGCTGTACCCACACAAATTATATATTGTTTTATCGGGATAAGAAGGGGTTTCTTTAGATAACATAATTTTGATCATATCCTATAGTATACTATACAAACATAATATAATAATATAATTTTAAAAGTAGACACCCTAGGATCTTTCAAATGGTGCTATTTTAACACTTTAAATGCACTAATTCTACCACCAGCCTTTGTCAATGTTTGTGGTAGTATTTTTTTAGAGGTAGTATTTTTTCAGATTTTGGTATGTGTTACTGCCAAACAACACCCCAATATGTTTTCAGCAACATCTCCTGAGTACAGGGATACCACCCATGCATAGGTTTTCCAGCTTGTTTAGTGGGTAAAAGGCCACATTTGAGAAGTGTGCTTTTTGATTTTCCAACTTGGAATTTTGACATGTAGAGCAAGGAAGGGGTTAATTGCTCTTATAAGAGCCTTTATAGTACTGTAATAAATTACAGTACAAAACAGTTAACCCCTAAAAATGCACAGACAAGAAAAACTGTGCTGCTGTGCATTGATCAGTGGCAGGGAAGGGTTTTATACAGGGTACACTATAGAAAGGATGTGGCTTATGTAATAGCCCTTGGGTCTCACAATTTGAAAACATTTTATTTCATTTATTACAATTAAAAACTTACATTATACATATCTGTCTCTCTCTCCCTCACTAAAAATCAAGTGAGGAGAGGCCGGAAGATGCAAATGGGTCAGATCAATATCTTGCACCTTTGCCACTGATCGGCTGTTACTGATTGCTATATTTGCGCTCAGAGAGCTTTAAAAAATGTTTACATTAAACGTATTCTCCTAGTGGGTATAATTAACCCCTAACGGGTGTAACAGTTTTTTTTTAATAGCAGATAGCAAAAGTTATTACAGTACTGTAATTAATTACAGTAAAAAAAATGACCCCTAAAAAATGCACACAGCAAAAAATCTACTGCTGTGCATGATCACTGCCTACGCAGCGATTAATGGCAGGAAGGGGTTAATAGCTCTTAAAAGAGCCTTTGTTATACTGTAGTAAATCACAGTTAAAAAATTAACCCCTATAAAACTTTAGTTCGCTTCCTAAGCACGTGTGCAGCTGGCGCCATCATTTTAAAATGGCAGCTATGGTCACTCCGGGGAGTGATCGTAGACCGCCCCTGCGACCTTTGGTCGCTTTCTTTGCTCTTTTTAGTGCCATGCATGCCATGTGTCACTAACAACATGTGTATGGATGACGTGCCTGGCACCTATTTCAGAGCATTTAGCCCCTCTAATTACAAAATAGGCAGTTTTCAGACTTTCATGTAACCCATTTATTTCTATTACACACAAACAAAGTATTTCACTCACTCACTCACACACACATACAAACACACACTGGCATAGGGAAAGCATTTTCTAGCATGGTGCAGGCAGGCTGATGCAGGTTACACTGAGCTCTGTGTGATGGAGGGACTGATCAATCAGAAGAGGCTTCTGAACTCTCAGCCAATCAGGCGAGTTGAGAGGTCTCACATGATTGGCTGAGACCTCCTTCTCTCAAAGATCTTAATCTGGGTGTTTATACTGTCCCAGATTTAGGCTGCCCGGGACATAAAGTCCCATTTTGGGACTGTCCTGCGCATTCCAGATTATGTGGTCTCCCTAACACCTATACAACAAGATGTATTGGTGTTTAAAGTCATCACAGATGAACTAGGAATGTTAACCCCTTAGTGACAAGACATTTTCACCTTGACTTTCCCTTGGTGACAATGGCTGTTTTGAAGTTTTTTGGGGTGTTTGTGTTAAGCTGCAATTTTCTTCTTTCTCAGATACTGTACCCACACAAATTATATGTTGTTTTTATCGTCATAAGAAGGACTTTCATTAGATACCATTATGTTCATCATATCTTATAATTTACTACAAAAAAAAATCATAAAATATGATGAAAAATGTAAAAAAAAACACTTTTTCTAACTTTGACCTTAAATATAATTTAGACAAATACAATCATTAAAAGAAACCCCATCTAAATAGTTTCTAAATGTTGTCCCGAGTTCAGAAATATGCATGTTTCCATATTTTTTGGTATTTTTTTGCGAGTTATGGGGCAAAAACCAAAAATAGTGTTTTTTGTTTTTTTCCTATATTGATCTTTTGACCCCAACCCGAACCCAAAATTTAACCTTAACACCAAATTTAACCCCAACTCTAACCCTTATGCTCTCCCTTAATATATTTAAATTTTAATTTAATTTTAACCCTATCCCTTATGCTAAAAATTATTTAATTTTAACCCTATAGGCTAATCTAACTATATAACCAGTTTTTAGTTAATTAAATATTTATTTTATATTTTTTTCCATTGCTATGCTACTTAACTACCACTAGAGTCAGTCAAGTAGCATATTCAGAGCGACGGAAGTGAAGTTACTTTCACTTCCGAAGCTCAGACCGCCAGAGGGCATAGCTGCTCCGTCAATATGGCTCCCACGATCGCTCCGTGGGGCGATCGTGGGGGCCCCAGAAAATAAATTTCGGTGCTGGCTATTGCCTCGATGTCGAGGCAATAGACCAGCACCGTTTAAGCGGTTTTCGCAATCATTGATCGAGAAAACCGCTTGATTCACCTTTGTCGCGAAGGTGTTAAAAGAAATTAAGTGAGGCAGTCAAGCCACAATATATTTATTTATATATATATCCAAAAAGAGTGCACTCCAACTGGGTGCGGAGTTGCTTTAAATATACAAATCTAAAAAAGAACCATGCACATGGATTTTATACAGTCAAAAAAAATCAGTGTATTACAAAGTCAGTATCAAAAAATCTACACCAACATTTCAGGCCCTTAGAAACCATTATCAAGACCGAAACATGGATGTTGATTTCTTTATGCAGACTTTTTAATACACTGATTTTTTTTGGACTTTTTAAAACTTCTGGGAGGGCGTGGTTCTTTTTTGGATATATATATATATATATATATATATATATATATATATATATATATATGGAAGAAACTGGAGATATAACAATAACACATGGTGTGTGAAGAAGAAAAGGAAAAAAATAATTTACTTCAAAGCAGGAGAGTGAAGAGTCACCATTCTTCTGCCGCTAGTCCTGTGACACAGCTAAACTGAAGGCACATATAAGATAGCACAATAGCACAAACAATGTCAGAGGTGATTCATTTAGCACTATCTCACTGAAAATAATAATTATTAAAGTTTATGAAATGCAAAAACAAAATAGATTGTGTAGTGTTCTGTGAATGTATAAAAAGCTCTCTTTAAAAAGAGTGTTTCAAATTTTACTAGTTCTAAATGGACATTACATTTAACTAGAGCAATATCTATGCTGACGAAAAACTATGCAATTAGCCTGCTATAAAAACAACTGTAGCAGAAAATCAAGTTATTTTATTTTCTCTTGTAGATAAAATACTAGTTATTAACACCAGATTCAATTCTGGAATTGTTACGTTTCAATATTCATAAGAATAGGATAATACTGCTGTGTATAGGAGAGAACAAGAAGCAATTTATGAAATAGACTCATGTGTGACGGGTAGAATCAGGAAAGTTGTGAATTGTGTGAATTGCATCCAGTCATTTGACCAATGAAAAACAGCCATGCCAAACACTGTGTTTCATGCCCAGGAGTAAAATGAATCTTCATCAGAAACACCATCACTTAAACAACAGCAATGCAGCAAATAAGTTCCCGATGCCATTAGTCTGACCACTGTGATACCTCTTCATGTGCTCGACCAACAACAGTCATAAATCTTTTCTACCTCAAGAAAAAAAAAGCCACTGTTATCATCTGATTAATTCTTTGTACCTGCAGATTTTCTATCTAAAAATTCACAAATGACTGCTTTATTCATTCTCAAGAAAATCATTTCTGACAACCAAGCGAAGATAATTCATTTTATCAAATCATTCGAACTGTCACACAGATTGGGCTGATTTCAATCTTATCACCTCACCACTGTTATAAATACCAAGAATTATACACTAGGTTACATCTTAAAGACTATGTATGTGATCATAGCTATTGCTACTGTAATTTTACGTGAGAGATAGAGAGAGAGAGAGAGAGAGAGAGAGAGAGAGAGAGAGATTTATTTTTGTAAATATTTGCAATTAATAAGATACACCTACATAGAGCAGTGTGGGTGAACCTATTACACGGGTGCCACATGTAGCACTCAGGAGCCTCTGAGGTGGCACTTAGTGTCTGAGTGCATTGTCACCATCATCATCATACATGGAGGTAACTGGTGCACACGAAGGGATAATGAGTTGGGCAACAAAAGGAAAGGCAAGAATTACAGAGAGAAAGGGAAAGTAAAATTAGCAGAGTCTTCAATGGAAATGGACAAGGAAAGCATTCTCAGGGAAAATGTCACTTTGAGATCTTTTGAAAACTAATAAGGTTTTCAGTACTCACTATTCAGACAGTGCTGGGTGTAGGTCTCTACAGGGTCCCATTTGAAAACTAAAAAAAAAAAACTATGAATCACACAGCAATCAATTGGGGTGTTTTTTTTCACCAAAGTGAGAACATTTTAACCTTATGATTTGCCAAACACTTGATAGGGTTGAAACGTTGCCACTTTGGTAAAAAAATAAACATCCCACTTAATTGAGTGCTGTGTGATTCATCGTTTTTTAGACTTTGCGATCTTTAACTTGGTATCCTACAGTACAATGGGCACTCAGGCTTAAACACATTTGCCATCAGTGCTATAGGGTCTACTCAATAAAGAGAGCATTACAAGGAATTGAGATGCGAATTTCAAACTTAAGGCCAAAGTAGCTGAGTTGGATCACCCATTCAGCTGCATTGGTTCATTTTTCCAACTTGGCCGCATTGGTCTAAAATGTAAAATTCCCATGTTAATTCCCTGCAATTCTCTCTTTAATCATTAGACCCTTTAGACAAGAAATAATAAATGCAGCTCTCAAAACATGGTCTCCGTAAATAGCAGAAGATTATTTTTTATCAGTAAAATCCTTGAGAATAAGCAATATTCTAAAGAGATTATTTTTTTATAATTGGCACATCATATACCTACAGTAACTAAGACTGACAGCACTACAAAAGCAAGGCAATTTAATGAAGTTGCATTATAACCGTTAACAGCTAATTCATGTCATTATGAAGGCATTTCAAGGCTGTAATTACTACTGAATGCAGATGAAATTCTGTTGTGTTCACTAAACAAAACTTTTTATATTATAAGTCTGAATTAATAATATGAGGATCTTAATTTTCAAGCATGATTTAGAGAGAAAAAAATAAACAGTACTCTAATTGTAATTCTTATTATAATCATTTTCTTGTCGCAAATCCATTGCAGACTGCAATAAATAGAACATTAATGGGCTTTTTAGTCTTTGCGGAATCAAAAAGGTTCAGATCTTATTAACTGGAGAATAAAAGAGGACTTTTGATTTTCTGTTATGTTTAAAAGGCAGTATTCGATTGCAATCAGTGCCTTTAATGGACATTTAAACATGTAAAAAATAAAGTGGTAGTCCATTCACTAACCAGGCAAATAATATGGATTGCCGAGGGAATTGCACAAATATGGCATTAAAAGATAAGTCAACTATCCTTCTAGCTCATCTATTTTGGTCTGATTTTTGCAATTGCCCTGTCAATTTGCAAAATTGTCCTGTTTCCTGCTTCACAACATGGAAATCCTTAATGAGACATGTGGTAAAATATTACATTGTGAAGATATGTTACTGAGGTGAGTGAAATCATTCCATATCACGCCATACTTTGATCTACAAAATATATTGACTAAGTAACAGATTTTATCCATATTTGCCAATTTTCAAATATATATCAAATGTTTAGGGGGGAGTGGGTGAAATTGTGATTTTGGTTGGGATAAAGTCAATTAGTTTTAGCTAAATCCATGATATGAGCATAAGGATAAAGTGTTACAAATTAGCATTCCTTCCAACATTTCAAGTGACCAAAGAGGGATTTTTGCTACAGGGGGGGGGGGGGGGGGGGGTGGCAGAGGGTTTGGCCATTGGGGAAACAATAGAAGCACATTTAATGTGAGTTTATGTCCAGTCAGAGTAAACACAGTGTATTGTTAGTTCCATTGCTCTGGAGCACTGATACAGTCAAATACACCAAAAACGTTGAGCTCTTAGAAACCATAGGAGGAAAAAGGAACATTGGGGTTTGGCCCTAGCCACTCATAAAAAGGGATACTTGGGAACAATGCTGTCCACACAATTATTTTTTAGTGCATTATCATTAGAAGGGAAATACAAGAACTGAGGAAAAGTCCATTTTACCAAAGATGATTTAATATTGCCTATTTTTTTTTACGCATGGTTAGCTCAACCTGCTTGTCTACGTTTTCATACACTCAGTACTTCTGCTATTGTCTACAGGTATGCTGCAGAAGAATGGGTAGTTATAGAATGGGTCCTTTGATTAACGGAGGTGTCTGAATTAGCACTGTTAATTGGCACATTAACCATCACCTAAACTGTGTCATAAAAAATTATGAACAATTTATCTACATATTATATTGTCAGAATTGCAAGCATAAGTATGAATTAAGATGTGTTTTTTTTTTATATGTAAATAAACTACTTTCAGTGGGAAATGTGTAAAAACATTTAAAACATTTGTCTCTATTATTATTCTGCTAACACAATGTATAGATCATTTCCTATTACGGTATCTACATTTGTAATTTAAATAATGTTTAGGTGACACAGTCCCTTTAAGCATTGCAGCAAGAGGTTTAAGATTCATTGATTGTCTCATATCCCTTTAAATATGGGGCTGAATATAGTGCTGCATCTTCTTAGCTGTATCATTCCAACAATATCTTAAATGTTGCTTCTTGATAAACGTGCAGTTTAAAGCCGCCCTTGTCTTTCGCAATCCCCCCCCCCATAACTCCTGGCTTTCCATTACCACGCATGGTGTGATTCCACTATAATTCAATACAATCATAATGAGGCTGTAATAAAGAAATTGAAACAAAAAGACAGAACATAATGTCTTCAGTTTACACAACATTGCTTACTATTAGACAGAGACATATGTAGTTTAGTATGTGATAAAGAGGAATTCACTAGATTCTTCATCTCGTAATATCTTCATTTTGCAAACTAAGGAAATTCTTACACTGAACCAGGGGGCAGTTACCTCTCAGATTAATTATCCATTTAACATAGTTCTCTTAAATTAGAGCTCTATTCGTTAAAGAATCGGAAAGATAAATCAAAAGACTATTGCTTATATAAAAGCTGCAGTTTATGTATCTACTTTGTTAAGAGGTAATTGACTATACACCCAAAAGGTGCACTTACAGAATGCTATGCCCGTTTTAAAAAAAAACCTTCATGAATAAAGGCAGGTGGATTGTAATAAGTAGAAATATAAACATCTGGAATGATTTTTGTTTCCAATTTTGCATTTTAATCAATATATTGGGATAGATTCAATGCGAAATGCTCCTGGCCCCCCAATTAAAGAATGGTGTCAGGTGCTGCCAAATGCCCGTTTCCCTATTACTGAATGGAGGCCAGGACTGCAGTTCTTCTGCTGCCGCCCCCCCCCCCCCCCCCTCAACCTAATAAATAAGCAGGGTTCAGGGGCCTGCAAAATGCCTTAGCCCTTTATTTATTAAACAGGGACAGTGGTTTCCAAATGACCCTGGACCCCTAAATAATTAAATCTATAGGGTCAGGGGCTGCTCCAAAGGCACCCCATCCCACTCCAAATAAATAACATTAAATAATTACTTTTGCTACCCCTCCCACCTGAACCAGTCCAGGTTGGGTGAGAGTGACGCCAATAAAGAAAAAAGAAACGTAAAAAAAAATCCACCCTTTGAGCGTCGTGAGTTTGGGCAGTGAAAATCACTGCCACTCTCCTGTAGGAAAAATATACATTTAACAAATCTCCCACAAAGATCTGTGATGTCGTTGGCCCAAGGAAAAGAGTGGCGAAAAAAGACCTTACTAAAAAAAAGCAGCAGGATAGTTAGCACCAGTAAACCCAAAGGCTTACTTTACTGGGCTAATGCATAACTCCACCAAACTCCACCAAATTTCAAGCGCAAATGCCTAAAAATCTGTAAATTAGCATGTGTGTCTCTGCACCCCATGTTGTTGCCTTTAAAAGTTACCAGTGACTTTTTGACATATTAAAGCACTTTATATTTTTGCAAGCATTCTTTAATGCTGCCTTCTACTGCTATGTATATATCTTACCTGTTGTCTGGAGAATACAGTCTGAGCACTGTATGACTGCAATGTTTAAAAAGGTCCCTACGTTCTATATTGATTAGTCACAGAAGTGTGTCTCGCCCTGAAAGATCCTTTTCCTTGATTCCTTTAAAACCCCAGGGAAAAACATGCAATGTAGATAAAGTGAGCTTGATAAAATACTGTAAAGTGGGAGAACTAGAAACTGAATTAAATGAAAGACAATAAGGGACTGAATAGAAAGTCTCCTAAGTAACTGATTTTGACTCTGCATACCAACGCTGTAAACTTTCTATCAAGAAGCAGACAGTTTATTGTTTACTGCTTTATTTGCCAGGTTTGTAATAATGTCTGGGGGCTGAAAAACTAGGTTCTTTTGTAATTTTGTTGCTGCCTTTTCTATTAATTTATTTGTTTGTTTTTTTTGCTCAGGGTTATCAAAGAATGTGCCTTTGTAATTATGTGTTTTTTGTAATCTTTGAATCTAGCTAAGCACAGCTTGTTTACCTGTTATTAGTAAATTAGTTTACCAAATGTGTTACTTGGTGTGCTTCCGTATACACACATTCAGCTCTCTTAGACACTTCAGATCACTTTGTGCATTTTGGTCATTAGAGAAATGTTCGTTGGTTTATACCTGTTTATTGTTGGTAAAATAATATAATTCCTAAATTCCATGTAGATAAAACTTGTCAGGATTGGCTAAATATCTGCATGCTTTTGTGTGATGGCTTAATTTTCAAAAACAAAATACAAAATGTAATGGTAGCCCTTACTGCATTTTAATACAAGGCAGCACCTAAAACTGGGATTATGTTCTGTATTGTGTCTTTTCTATTTGCTATTTTGTCCAGTAATTTTCCACTATGAGCAAAGTTCATACTCCTGCTATGGACTACCCTTTGATTTCATTGCCATTACTATGTCTTGTAGTCTGCAAGCAAGCATTAACTACATCCCTGCAACATCTTAGTAACAGTATTTGGAGAAAGAATGAAAGCAGGGCTGCAGTGATGAGTGCCCGTCTAGAGAAACTCAAGACTGCAAACTGGTCCTCATGTTACTGATTAACAATGTGGTAAGTCTACTATAGGGAGATGGACAAAAAAAAACATGGTATAAGTCCATTTTGCACTTCCAAAGTCTATGCACCTTGCAGGCCCCATATTATATGATCGTTATCTTTCACCTCATCAATGTCCAACTATTGGCCTGCAGGGTTGTAGAAACCCTGAAGGGGTTTTTATGCAGCAACTATACTGCATAGGTTCTGTTGTATTACTTCTAGGTTCTGTTGTAATACGATGAATAATGTGCTGTCCACCAAGCCATGGTATGTGGCCCCCATCTTAAAATGACATATGATTTTTACGATAATGTTAGTATAAAGACACTCATCCCTGAATGTCATTAAATCAGGACTTATATTATAGAGGTCAGATTTGAAAAAAAAAAAAACACTGATTTAGAAAAGTCTTATGAGAGGTTATTCTTAAGAGTAAAATACAAACAAATGTTTCATAGTCCCAAGATACAAGTCTTATTTTATGTCCCTTAGGAGAAAATGCAGCAACCTTGTTAGATAAACAATCAATAAATATACTGCTTTATTTTGGTATATAAACAATTAGTTTTCCAATGTCAAAGAAACATGGAACCTACAAAAGGATATCTCCGTTGCTAAAATATTGGCTATAAAAAGGAACAAAATGCATATACTCTTGTCAGGAGGGCCAAACTGAAAATAACCATCATCTATCATCTTGAAAGAGTAGCTTGGTATTTAAAGATGTTTCTGCCACAGGCTGCTACCAGACAAATAGCCTTGTTTTTTATTTAGGCCTCTGTGAGATGCTTAGTGACCATGATTCTGTTAACAGGTAAATGGCAAAAAACCCTGCTGGCAACTAATGTACGAGACACAGAAAAAAGAAAATCAAGACAAGATTCAAAAAAAAAAGTTTAAAGACCTGGCTAACTTTATATGAAATAGAAATAGGATATGTAGGAAAGGCAAAGATGATATGGTCTAATGATTATACGTTTCTACCTTTGCCAATAATGGCAATAATAACAATGTTAAATCATAAAAAAAATCTAAATTACTTAGAACATCATAAACCAACTAACAGTTCACATAACCTGCAACTTTTCAGTTAACTAATCAGTAAAGACAAATCTCA
The DNA here is from genome assembly GCA_036172795.1 of Pelodytes ibericus. Classification (NCBI taxonomy): domain Eukaryota; kingdom Metazoa; phylum Chordata; class Amphibia; order Anura; family Pelodytidae; genus Pelodytes; species Pelodytes ibericus. The sequence continues at coordinate 97,682,521 of CM069863.1, forward strand.
GGTAAAATGAGTGTCAAATATAATGATCATTTAATATGTTCTCTTTCCAGTGAGTCTTCTCATTTTACCTTGAAGGGTTTAGATGATACAAAAGCTTCACCCACAGTGTTCTGTAGTTTATGATTTTTACATTCCCATATTTTCATGATTAGTCTACAACTCTGACATTCTTACTTCTCTGTAGAGCAAGGACAGCATTAACTGCTTCCTTAGTGCCATACTTTTCTCTCCTATACCCACATGTTCCATATCCTCCACTACTAAAAAAAACTCAAGCTAAATCTCAATTAAAGCGATCAGCCAAGAAAAAGAAGGACATTGGTTAAGCCTCCCCAAATTAATAATACCCACCTACTGGAAAACCTGTGCAAATTGATAGCAGCCTGACACCCATGGTAGAATGATGTTGTGGACCTCTGTGAAACGGGTGGCCAACCTTTGGAACCCCATTTGTTGTGGAGTACATTTCCAATGATGCCCAGTGAGCTACTGAACATAGTGGAACAGCAGAGACACCAGTAGTTTACAATAGCTGGGGCTCCACTAAGATGTGGCATGCTCGTTTCAGTACAGTAGATATGGCATAACGCCACAGCTAGTAATGCAGCTATTATGCTACATAATAGATCACATCTCCTAACACAGGTTCTTCGAAATGGCTGAGCATGATGGCAACTGTTCTCCAGAGAAGATGGCATGCTAGTAATGGGTAAGACATCAGTGCTTTAGAGGTTAATTACTGCTGGAGATGGCAGCCAAGGAAGAGAGAGCATGTGACTGGTCGAGCTAGGACAATAGAGGAGCTGATTTCTCCATCTCCTTTCTTACCAGGCACAGATGTTATATCCCTTGTGGTCTAGTACTTCAGAACGTAGAGGTGTAATCATTTATCAGGACAGCCTTTCTTAATGCTTCTACGTGATCCTGCATGTTGTACTTTGACTCATCACGTATCACGGTGAGTTGAAAGCATTGAGTCAATGATGGACAGGTTATTGAAGATCCCTTGACACCCCTAACCTACTCTTGCACAGCTATTTTAAATGGAGAAGATACCCCCTCCTGGACATAATTATGGGGGCTATTTACTATATGTGAATTGACAGGTCAACTGAAAAGGTCAGGCATTAATAGATGAGCTGTAAACATTCTCTAACTTGCCTATCTATCTCCAAATCAGCTATTGATACTTGATTTTTGCAGTTCTCTTGTCATTTTACATTTGTGCACACAACCATTTGATATTGATACCATCACATCTGGTGACTGCTTGCTGTACGCATGCTGTGTGCTACACGAGCACTTCTTTACCATTTTGGAAGTAAGACCTTGTGGAACCATTGATATTAGTTTTTAAACACTAGTAGATAATGGATCGACTACAATAAAGTGTCTTACAAAACAAAATCTATTGAAGTGTATAATTAATTACTAATTAAAGTCTACAACTGTAATGTGAGGTACACCAATATATAAGGTAATTATAGTTTAACATACAGATGAGGGTAGCTAGTCATCCTTGAAAAATTAAATATTCGGAAGTGACAAGGGGTGGTGCTGTCTACAAGGGTGATTTATATAAGAGTCACTAACATGAAATTAACATGACATACATTGTAATAGGCACGTTTTATTAGCTGTAAGTGGAGATCTTGAATCCACTATAAAGCTACATCAATTTCAATGGCAATTAGTACACATTATGTCTCATTAGGTTTATCAAATCACTCAAATAGGCTGATTATGAATAATGCATCTTAGGGGTTGGTGTTTTAGTTAGTACGTTTACGAGTATGCACATATTAAATATGTTTGTAGCTCTGTAGTATGTATGTATTACTTTTTTTTAATACTGTTGATTGGATTGAAAATGTGGCCAATTCAGTTCAACTGAATACTGTGCTACATATTAATAATGCTAACCATAAAAGTGTTACTAGTTTTAAAAGTTTTAAATATACTATATATGTAGTACTTTCCTGTGACCCTACGAATAAGCCACAGTTACCAGTTGCTTGTGATAAGAGTGACAGCTATATGCTCAAAATTAAAGGACAACTGCCAGCAAAACATCATGTTCTGTTTAATTTAAAGATTGCATCATGAAAGCATTTTAAATAGAAATGCTTTAATGAAAGAAAACAACTAAAGTACCTTATTGAGCCTTTTTTGTTCTGTATAACACTGTCAGGCGGCGGACATGTTTTTAGAATCTTGGGTCAGATGAAGGAACAGCTTACCCATCTTCCCTGGCATGTCTGCTCCCTGATAGAGTCATACAGAGCAAAGAGGGCTCAATAGGGTACTTTATTTATATTCTTTCATTAAAACATTTCTATTTTAAATTCCTACTTAGAGCAACTTTCAAATGAAACAGATTTATTTTTTGCCAACAGTTTTCCTTTATGTTAACAATGTAAATTAGGGAATGGAGCATGTCTGCTTTGCATGCAAATGTATTCACTTCCAGGTGGCAACAGCGCCTTCTAGTCTGTACATTGATACCAGACAGAAAAACATGCATTAAGATACAGAATTTTTGTTTTGTTTTTAAATCCATAAAATATATTTGGTGTCTACTCACTAAAAAGTAAGCCTTACTGAATTTTTAAAAAAAAACAGCTATTGACAATCAAAATAAAATGCCCAAATTGACCAACTGGCAGGTCCAATTCAATGTACATTAGTGTGACAGTTTAGTGGCACTCACCACATATATAAGAAAGTTCATTCTAGGTGCTTCTGGAAGCACACACCATATATAATTAATCAAGGAAGGTAACCCAGCATTCTGGATTGCTCTCCCAATTGTCTACTGAAGCAATAAATTACTCCTCATCATGCAAACATTTTATCTCTGTGGGGAAAGCGGGGAGATGTTTGCAGATCACTTCACTTTTAAGGAACAACTCCCTTCATCTTTGTGAAGACAGTTTGTAAATCTTCATCACCTTAGGGTCTACTCATCAAAGTGAGAATTGCAGGGAATTCCAAACTTAAGGCCAAAGTGGCCCAAAAAGTCTCCGATACAGCTGAATGGCCTTAAAGGGACTGTGTAGTCCCCAAACTCACGTTGGTGCAATATGCAGATTACTTCTTGTATAGCGCACAGACAAGCATTCTGCATAAATCACATTTTTAACCCTTTCAGGACAATGTTTCTCTTTGTTTTGATGTTCTGGACAATAGCTATTACAACGTTAGGCTATGTGTGTGCCTAAATAAAAGTGCCTGCTTGCTTCTTAAATTAATTTCCCCATATCATATATTGGTTTTTTTTAAGGACAGATAGGGTTATCACTTGAGACCATTTTTTTAAAGCATAACCCTTTGTGTACTCGTGAAGAAACCAGGAATTCCAAAAATAGCACGAATCGTGGCAAAAACACATGTACGGGCGTTGTCACCAATGCACTGCATTGCAGTTAATACTTGGTTTTTTTTTGTTTGTTTTTTGCAGTTAATATTTGACTCAAGTTTCTCCAGTGATTACTCTGCATGTTTACTGCAGGTGCGGCAGCACTTATTATATAGAGTTTTGTTTCATTTAGTCACTGCCTCTTGGAATTGAATACATTGTGTGGACTGTGATAAATGTGCCCTTGTGCACAGTAGGATCTCTTAACAGTGCAACACAAATTGTCTGATGACATCATTAGAGAGACAGGAAATTCCATTCATTTTAATGAAATTATTCTCATTGGTTCCTGCAGCATTAAAAAAAAAAAAGGAAATTAATTTTACTCAGCTAGCGTGGGCAGTCCTGTTTTTTTGCAAACTGCTGCAATTTCATAATTTCTTCTAGCTGTAAGTATTTTATATTTTAAGCAATGAAAAATGTAAAACATACATTTTAAACTACTTTGAAAGCACAAACGGACTGCCTAGTGCCTAAATATGAATGCATATTAATGTGCTTTCAAAGTACTATAACTATATATACCTCTTAGAGATATAAAATATTCCAAAAGGAAACAAAAAATCCACTTTTAAAAATGTTTCACCTCACTGGGACACGTATTTTTTCAACCTAAACTACTATGTAACTATGTTACAATGTAACTTCAGTATCACATGGCTTTACACAGAATGACTACAGCGACTTAATAAAGATTTGCCTCTTATGTTGTGTTCACGCAGCTCATAATAGGAGTGCTCAGCTGATTTTTTTTTTTGTATATTTATTTGTAAAGCATTTTGAGTTTCAGAAAGAAAAAGCACAAATCGTTTTTGATTTGAAGGCCAATTAAGTAATTTTAAAAAGAACTGTGCCTTTTACTAATAAAAGTGTTAGCAGGGGAGCTCACAATATTTTTTAATATGTTGTAATTAGTTCTGGCAATTTATCTGTATCTAAATTGACCATCGATGGGAGGTGTGTCACAAGACTCAGATTGAATTGAAATTCTTTTTACCAAGTATTGAAATCAAGAGTGGCATTCTTGTACACATACATGTCAACTAATAGAGTATGTCTCTTAATGAAACTTGACAAATAAGATTCCTTTTATCGAATATAGAGTTTTACAAAACAGAATTAGCATTTCATCTATTTTAGAGAAAAGATGCAAAACAAGATTGCAATTTACTTGACAACTGACCACAGTTCACTTATTACTTAATAGACTGGATCTGTGTTTTTCAACAGGGGTTCCGCAAGAGATCGGGAGGGCTTCCCCAGACTCTGTGGCTTACGCATTTGCACGCCCAGCCATGTTATTAACTTTAACTATGATCAGCATAGTGCCGATCAAAGTGTTCTTCTCCTGCGCCTACCCTAAACGCCTGCCCATGTGACATGGTGTTGCTTGCAGGGTTCCTGCCACGTACCTACACCACAGAGCATTCCAGGAGTGCCATGTTATGCCAAGTTTCTACACTACTGCCTATTTTGCAATGATATGCCAAGTTTCTACATTACTACTGATTTTGCTACGATTTGCCAAGTTTATATAATGGTTCCGCAAGGGTAAAAAAGTTGAGAAGCACTGGACTAGACTAGACATATCATCCAACATGTCCCAACAGCAATGACGGATTACTCGGGCCTAGCTTGGGAGGGGAAGTATCAGTGGAACTGCTCATGTTGAAATCAGAACCAGAAGATAGCAGCGATGAATCAGGACTGTCCTGATGAACAGTTGTGAGGTACTGATATTTACTAACAAATTGTCCATGAGCAAGAGTCTGCAACCTTTACTGGTTTATGGGCCAGAAGCAAATGCCTTTATTTGTTGTCAGGCCATTAACACTCACGTTGGGGGGCTTGAGGGGTCGAGTGTCAGTGCTGCTGCACATGTGTAATAGCGCTGTCATTCAAATGGTCATCGTTATTGAGTGCAGTGTTACTGGCATACAGGATTATGGTGCTGAAGATCAAACCCAAGGTGGGGCTCTGAGGGACAACATGATGTGCATGACATTTATTTATTTATTTATAAAGTGTTTTACCAGGAAAAATACATTGAGATTTCTCTCGTTTTCAAGTATGTCCTGGGGACCCAGTACAGAATGGAATTACACAGTTACACATTTAAAAGTAGATTAAAAATAGATACATACATACATATATTAAACAAGTTGAAAGGAGAACATACAGGGTAAATCATTATTGATCCAAAAAAGGAACAACATGTACAGTATACGAAGGAGTTTGTAAACTAATAACAGGTACAATCTGTTTTGAGGATTTGGGAGACACTTATTTTCAGGGATTTTAGACTAGATGATGATTTGGCAGAAACAGGAAGGCTATTCCACATATGAGGAGCTCTGAAAGAGAACGCACCTCGGCCCGCTTCCTTTTTGAAGTGAGAGATCGCTAGTGAAGGGTTGGTGCAGGATCTGAGAATGCAGGAAGTGCAGGGAGTAAGAGCGAGCATGCCGCTCAGGTAGGGGGGGAGCGTTCCAGAGAAGTGGTTATGCACTAAGCAAGCTAGGTGGAGAGTGCGCTTGGAGGCAAGCATCAGCCAGTTTTAACATTTTACAGTGGTGCGTGTTATAATCGCACTGTAGCGCAAAACGACACAATGTATTGTACATAGTGTCGAGTTTACCGAGATGGGTCTGCGGGGCAGAATCATACACAACATCTCCATAATCTAAGATCGGCATTAACATTTGCTGCACAATACGTTTTCTTACCGTGAAATCTAGGTTAGATTTGTTTCTATATAGAAAGCCAATCCTAGGATATAGCTTTGACACAAGCTTATCAATATGGAGACCAAAAGATAAGTTTGGATCTAGCCACATGCCAAGATACTTATATGAATTTACCTGGGTCAGGTTATAACTGGATTTGGTCTTGATGTTTAATTGAGGATTGCTTAATTTAAGTAGTTTGGCATTTGTCCCAAACAACATGGACACTCTTTTTTCAGCGTTGAGGAATAATTTGTTTTTAGATATACAATTTTCAACTTTAGAAAACGGATCCTGTAGCACGGATTCCACTTGCGATAGTTGAGTACCGCACGTATAAATGACTGTATCATCAGCATACATATGCACACGAGCAAGGTCACACACCGAGGGTAGATCATTTATAAATAGCGAGAATAGTGGCGGTCCAAGAACGGATCCTTGAGGCACTCCACACTTGATTGGCAATGGGAGGGAGGCAGTATCAGCAATGGACACATATTGAGAGCTATCAGACAAGTATGAACGAAACCAGCAGAGCGACCTCTGATTTATACCGGAACAACTTATTTTGTTTAGCAGAAGATCATGATCAACCATATAAAAGGCCTTTGCAAAGTCTAGGAAAACTGCACCTGTGTGACATGCTGGGTAACATTGGCTGGCGGGCTGGACTATATTATATATACTGTATATATATATATATATAAGGATGACATGCAAATTCGTGAAGCGTTCCATATTTTTTTTAAAGAAAAAAAATATATACAACCAATCAGGAAAGAAGGTCAAGTGCATGTTGGTGAATATTATGGGACGGAAATTGTTGTAAATATTTGTGAGAGGAAAGACAAGTGTAAATATATCATTAAAAATTACTTGGAAAGTTTTTAATAACAAATATACTTAGTATCACAGTAGACTATATTAGTTCACCTGTTGTGAACAGGAAGTGAAGTAGAGAGTTAATAATTCAAGAATATACAAACATAACTGAAGCCTGTTTTTGGAAAAAAGGAAAGTGAGTCATATCCTAATGATAGCTATACTGATAACTATAATACCTTTCAGTGGGATTATGTTGTTCATCTCTAAAGCTGGATTCGTATTTAATTGTGAGACATTAAATGCAATCAATATTGAGTAAGCAGAAAGCAATAAAGAAAATGCAAGTTGTTTTTATGCTATAATTAATTGTAACCCTTAAAGAGACACAAATTTTTTTTTCAGTTGTGCTTCTATTAGAGAAGCATAAATGAAAAGCACAGTGGTCCTAGTACGGGTAAAAAAATGGAAGGTACTTTCTAAGTACATGTCATTTTATACTCTGAACATCAGCATTCATGCTTAAAGTGGTACTAAACTTTTTTATAATCAGTGTCTTCCAACCCTAACATGGTATTTAATGTAAATGAACCCCTGACACATGCTGAAATTACCATATTTGCTTGAATATAAGACAAGGTTTTTTTCAGAGCAAATGCTCAGAAAAAGACCCTTCGTCTTATATTCAAGGTCGTTTTATAATCTGACCTCAAATCAAGGTCAGATTATAAGATTGGGATCCAGGTCCCCCTCGCTAACAGCCGCTGGATGTCTGCGCAATGCGCGCAGACATCCTCTGCTGCCGCCCGGCACGACCGCCAGGACTTCTATGATGAAGCCGGGTCCTTCCGGCTTCATCATAAAAGTCCCGGCAGAAGTGCCGGGCAGCAGCTGAGGATGTCTGCGTGTATTGTGCAGACATCCTCCAGCTGCCCCCACTAGCCACCAATGATATTTGGGCAGCCTGGGGATGTCTGCACGATACATGCAGACATCTTCCATGCTGCCCGACACATCCGTTTATTATGATGGACCGGATGTTCGTCATAATGGACGGAAGTGTCGAGCAGCATGGAGGATGTCTGCGCGTATTGTGCAGACATCCTCCAGCTGCCCCCACTAGCCACCAATGATATTTGGGCAGCCTGGGGATGTCTGCACGATACATGCAGACATCTTCCATGCTGCCCGACATGTCCGTTTATTATGATGGACCGGCTGTCCGTCATAATGGACGGAAGTGTCGGGCAGCATGGAGGATGTCTGCACGTATTGTGCAGACATCCCCCGGCAGCCCCCACTAGCCACCAGGGAGGCTACGTTGGGAGGAGGGGGGAGACAGACAACATCGGGGGGAGGGAGGGGGGAGACAGACAACATTGGGGGAGGGTGGGGGAGAGAGACAGACAACATTGGGAGGGGGTGGAGGAGAGAGACAGACAAATTTGGGGGAGATAGACAGACAACACTGGGGGGAGGGAGGGGTGGAGAGACAGAGAACATTGGGGGGAGGGTGGGGGAGACAGACAGACAACATTGGGGGGAGTGTGGGGGAGAGAGACAGACACCGTTGGGGGGAGCATTGGGTAAGTCTGGGGGGTAGGGGCAGCATTGGCACATAAAAGGTAAATAAAAACAAGAAATGCATTTTTTTATATCATAAGTAGTCTTATATTCAGGCTGCTAAAGCGACTTTCAATATGTCTGCCAGGTGAAACGCATGCACATGCACGATAGCGTTATTCAAATTTATCAAGTGGGCTGGTATTACATGTCCCAGCATGCATTGCAAACAAAAAAGTGGAGCACTAAATGTGGCAAATGTGAAAGAATACCCAAGATGGTGGCTGCTTTTGCTGTTCACGCAGGAATACAGGGCATCAAAATAAGTATACTACTCAAGTTATGACACAAGTTCTCCCTGTAAATGTGTCAAATAACATAGATCCGATACCCTGCATTATCACTGAGCATGAGGAGCGCGAGCAGCACATTCTCATGCTGCCCGCGGATCCCCGTGAGGCAGGGTGGGGGTGGAGCTACACCTCTCACCCAGTGAGCTCCGCCCCCTCCACCGCACAGGTCGCACACCCCTAAGGCCGGCCCTGTGGGTAGTGCATTATCAAAATGATCCGTGGGCGTTATAATGGCGAAACGCCTAATTAGCAATATAAAAGTCCTCTGTAAGTAGGAAATGTTATATTCTGTCATTTTTTTATTTATTTTTACAATAGGATTTTATTACACATGAACTTTAGCTTTTGCTTCTATTGAACATTTTTAGGAATGTGTACAACTGTGAAGGAATACACACATCTATTGACCTATTTATACATTTGTATATATAAACAAAATTTTGCACATTTTAATTAACGTTATAATTATTTATTATCAGAGATGTATATATATATATATTTTGACTTTTATCCCTTATTATGCTACTATCGTTAGTAGTACCAGTATAATACTTGTATGCAAACTGATACATGCCATCATTGTTCCACAACTATGTGTTTTATCCTCCCTTTATTTATGGATAGAGTTAATCAATTAAATACATCCCTTTGCTATTTAATTATCCAGTTTTATTGGATTGAGCACTACAATTGGTGGATTTAAAGAGTAGCTAGCTTGATTAGCAGCCCCTTATACCTCAACAAAATATAAATTATGAAGCTGTCCATAAATACATGCTTTGATGTGGTGCCTGTTACGTAAAATACATCTATTAAAAACAAAATAATAAATATGCAATGGACAGATTATATCACTTTGTTCTAAGTAGGATTTAAAAAATCAAGCAGTAGAAGTCATTAATTGTTTAATGTTAAATTGCTATCAGCAGTAATAATTTATATTTGGTATTTAACAGATAGTTTTCCTAATAAATTCTTCCTACAGTTTACATTCTACATTAGCACTTCAAAAGGGTTCTGCTCATAATGACATTCACTTAATTGGATGATATGCCACTGTTATCTTACCTACCCACAAGGACACTTGAGACAAACCTTGCAGTTAATTCAAATGTGTTCCTTACTCGGTGTGAGGTAACAAGTATAAGTCCTGTACAGGATGACTTTGCTTGTCCTCTAGGTAGGCCCAGAGGGCAATGCAAGCAATAATGACCCATCTGTTCTCTAGTTATAGATAGGAACCCTCTAATGAAGACAGATGTGGGTCACCCTGCACTGGCAGCCTAGAGAGTGTTAATGAAACCACCTAATGGTCACTTCTCTGTCACCTTTTGACTGATTGATGACCAAAAAGAGTTTATTCTGATATGAGGAAGGGAGAATCGAACGTGTCATCAGTCTTTTTTAGAACATCTCTTTCACTTTCTCCTGCACTCATTCTTTACAGCCCTACTTTTTTTCTATTCCTCGAAAATATACCAGAGCCACTTTTCTAACTCGGTGATATACTATAACTTTCCTGTAACATGTCAGAAATTAATTCTTTCCAAACACCCCTGTCCAGTGAAATGAATGATCACACAGCTGCGGAAGATAAGGTCAAAAACACAATGCAACTGGAAAGAAATCACTCCATATAAAGCACAACACGTTGCCAGATAAAATGAAACCGTCATTTTTTTTCCTCAATATTTTACGCTAGTTATCTGTATCCTTCTTCTATGCCTCATGATATGGAACTAGCTTGTGGCTACAAAGTGTCAATTTACGTTCAAGCTATTAGTCACCTTCAACAAATCATTTAATTTCTGTGTGACTCATGCATAGAGATTAAGAATAGTAACTGGTTATCGTCTCTCTCTGTTGGACAACACGATAGTTGCATTAAAGAGCAGGAAATGACAGATAGACAGGAAAGCACAAAAGTACAATCTATACCATAAAATGTCAATGTGCATTAAACATTACTCCGTGGGTCATCTTTGATGTGGGATTTATCATGTCTCTCTTGGCAGGTTTGACAAAAGTAAAATTTAATAAGACAGCAGATTTGCAGGCTCTAAAAACTGATAATATAAGCAAATGACCATGGGCAGGAAAAAGAATACTGGCTTTAAGACACAAATTAGACATAAGCAATGCTAATTCCCAAGCCCTGACATCATACAACAAAAAAATTGCTAGTTTCGACACTTATGAACTAAAAGACGACAATTAAAAACTAAATGTACAATACATGTATTTCATAACATATAACTTGTGTTACAGATGGAATCTCAATAAATAAAGGAGACTCAGTGTCACAGAAGAAAATGAGGGGGAAATACATAAATAGGCACATACACCGGTACTGCAAAACAATGTAATTTAGTACAATAAATGTTGTTATTAACTATAGGACTATGAGCTTCCTTTTAGTTTTTTGCTTAATAAAATACATCTTTGTTAGGTTTATTACTATGAATCAGATATATCAGTTTATATTTATCTAATATGTACAGTACAATATTTGACAGTGTTACAAGAAAATGTATTTAACGAAAAATGTTCTTCACAAACATACCATATTTAAACCACCAATATTTTCTGGATGGCTACACAATACTATCATGTCAAATATTACCCATAATTACCTAGATTTCCGTGCCTGTTATTACCTGTTCAGGAAACTTTAGGTAGTTTAAATGTTATTACAACATCATTTTATCTCACTTGTGTTATAGGTTTCTCGCTGCAATATTTATCTGTGAAATCAAATTAGTAAGTACTGTTTTTATTTTGACACTTTTATAACCTGACCTCACACAATCAGGTATCAATGAGCCAGATTTTTATCACTTGAAATGAAATGTCACCTTTTGATGACTCAAGGCCATTCTTTTCGTGTTCAAATGCTAGTAGCTGTAAAAATGGAATGAAAAACCTGAAATTCCATATTAAAATTTAATACAAATGTTACACGTTATGGATCCTATACATAAATAAATGTAAGTCGGAAAAAAGGGCAGTGTTAATGTGCATTTAGATTGTGATGTTTACATATATCACCCTGTGGTTTAGTGGGTGTAAAGAGAAACAATAAAATATATTTTGTTTCTATCATTCCTTAACAACAAAATAAATTTGACCCTAGTAGAAATAGCTTCAATATCACATTGTATATACTCCACTATACCTATATCTTACCAGACAACTTAAGAAACAACCAGGATATAAACTGAAATCTTAATTTAAGACATTTTCTCATATTGGAGTCAAAGCTCTTATGTTTATCTATACCTATCGAGTATGATTAGGATGAATGGAACGGAGTTCAAAATTCTTCAATCACTGATTATATTTCGTATACAAATATGAGATGGGCAGTGCCATGACTGCCTATTTGATAACTTCAGATCAACTATTCTTCCTCCTATTATATATATAAATAGATAGATAGATAGATAGATAGATAGATATAATGGGGTGAAATGGTCAGTCTCACCACCTGACGTCCGATCAGGGGATGGTATCTAAGTATAGCGGTGGTATATACAGGCTTAATATGTGTTGGTAAGTCCCATCTTCCGATCCCCTTGAGTTGAGGTATGCTAATTAGAACATGTTATGCATTTTTGAGCTGGCAGTTGGCTCTCATACAAATGAATAACCCTGGCTCCTCCAATGTACAGCCCCGCGTATACCCCTTTGTCTCCTGCGAGCCCTTTCTCTTCCTGCTCCTTCTGATCCTTGTGAAACTACGCTACATGAAACATCCTCCATGTATTATCTATCTATCTAGAAACATAGAAACATAGAATGTGTCGGCAGATAAGAACCATTCGGTCCATCTAGTCTGCCCAATTTTTTTTGAGTACTTTTATTAGTCCCCTGTTCCTGGTCTTATAGCTAGGATAGCCTTGTGTCTATCCCACGCATGCTTAAAATCATTGACTGTGTTTATCTCTACCACTTCTGCTGGAAGGCTATTCCATACATCCACTACCCTCTCAGTAAAGTAATACTTCCTGATATTACTTTTAAATCGTTGCCCCTCTAATTTAAGGCTATGTCCTCTAGTTGTGGTAGTTTTATGCACATGCCTGTCTATAAGCCTATCTGCCTGCCTATGTATCTGTCTTTCTGTCTTGCTACCTTCCTATCTCTTAATCGATCTATCAATCTACCTATTTATGTATCATCCCCTATCTATCTATCTACATATACTGACACACACATTTGAAGTACTTTCTTTCACCATGGACTCCACACTCAATTCATTTAGAAGCCTACGTGTAACAAATGTTATTTAATCAATGGCTGAACAACAGGTTCCCCTGTCCAGCTACTGCTTTTTAATTCTCCTGTCATTGAGCTACATCTGCACATTCAGCACACATTCGAGCCTCTCTGTAAACATCTCATATATTATATTTTAGACATTGAGCTCCTATCCCAATAGCAATATCATAGCAAGATCACAGGAAGGATACATTTGGCAGCAAAGAGTGAATAAGCTGTATTTATGCGGATTATTTAAAGACATGAATACTAAACGTAAGGCCTGCTGCTTAAGCAATGAAATAGATTTGTTTTAGGTTGTAAAACAGTCAGTGAGAGTTAATTTCATACTCAGTTACTGTTTAAATAAGTTCAATACACTTTATGCACAAAGTAGAAGCAACATGAAATATGAAATGACTTTAGAGTACAGCACTCATATTTCTTGCGAATAATTAGATAGGCATTGTGGCAAATTGTTTCTGGGACTATATGTTATCGCGTACTAAATTGTTAGGCGTCCAGTGTGTTCATCAATTGCTCTATTCTCTGGAATTAGCAGAATTGTTTCAATTGCCATTTTATCTATTTTATTAATCCTTCAGTCATCCAACCTATAGGTGGCACTACAATATAGAAAGATTAAGTGAATGCTTAGGGTTCTCTATATTCCAAGAAGAGAACAGTACCAAAGATTAAATTGAATTTGTTTAATCATATCTTCACACATTATATACCTATAAGATATGTAATTAAAAAAAATTGCACACATGACTTACTGCCTATAAACTCACCTGAATATGGCGCCTGACATTACTAAATCTTAAACATGTCTTGTGCTCTTTAAATGTTATATGATATCAGTCCCAGCAAAGCAAAACACTAGAGATCAGACATATGCTAAGGTTATGTATCACCAACAAAAAAAAATGTTAGAATAAAAGAAAACATAAAACAGCATTTTAATTAAAGGGACGGTCTGGTGCCCAAAATGCATCTTCCAAATGTTAATGCATAACATGTGCTTTCAAAGTACTTTAAAATGAATGTTTAAAAATGTTGCATTTCTTAAAATTTAAAATACGGTTAGGTGAAATTGTGAAATGTCAGTAGTTTGCATGAAGCCAGGATTGCACACAAAAGCTGAGTAAGAGACAATTTCCTTTTTTTTTTTTTTTGCTGCATGAGAATTATTTCATTCAAATGAATGAAATGTCCTGTCCCTCTGGTGATGTCATCAGACAATGTGTTGCATTGTTAACAGATCCTACATGTACAAGAGTAAAGTTCACTTAGATTCCACACAATGTATGCTATAAGTGATTAAATGAAAAAAAACTGTATATGCTCAGTGTCTATATAATCAGTGCTGCAGCACCTGCAGTAAACATGCATAGTAATCACTGTGGGAGGGATTGAGTAAAATATTTAAACATTTTATTTATGGAGAATTCCTGCATTAAATCACACTGAAAAAATGCCTGTGTACTATACAAGCAGTAATCTTCATTTTGCACCAAAGTGAGCTTGGGAACTAGACTTACCTTTTAATAATGAGATGGACTAGATTACATTTACTATATAGCCCAAGAATTTCAATAAAATGGAACGCATAATAACAAAGAGAGCTGAAAGTACATGTAATAATAAATAATCACAAATATAAACATGTTTGCAAGCAACAGTATAGTAGAGACCAGTGAGGATGAACCTTTGGCTCAGGAGCCTTTGAGGTTGTACTTGACATTGTCACCATCATCCTACATAGGGGTAAGTGGAGCTAACCGAGGACACAGAGATGGAGCAATAAAAGGAAAGGGAACAAACAATCTAAAATGAGCAGAGTCTCCAGTGGGAATTGGACAGGAAAGCATAATTTCAGGAGAAATGGCACTTTGAGATGTTTAACTTGGTATCCTGCAAACAACCTGTTTTCACCAAACGCTTTTAAGTGAAAGGATTCACAATCTCCATGAGTAATACTTTGCTTTTCATTGCTTATATCAATTTTTCTTACATTGTATGTCCTTTACCGGACCATTTGAAACAGGCATGCATTCAGAATATCCAATTGCCATGCGTTCACTCTTCTGGATCATTTAAAAAATAACACTTATCTCTAAAAGCAAAAAGTGAGGTTTAGATTCGTGATTATTTATGCTAGTATACTATCTCAATCTTCTAAGAAAAATAGATTAAGGACAGTCCCTGACTTCCTCTTCCCATTCTCTGACATAAGCACCATAACTGGCTTAAAGGACAACTATAGGAAAAAATGTAATTCTGTTTCATTGGAAGATTATATCAAGTGTAGCTGTTTTAATAAATGCTTTATTGAAAGAATCCAAATAAAGCCTGTTTGAACCATGTGTCCGGTGAAGATTGTTTTATGTGAAAGAGCTATACTGAGCAAAATACCTCACTCTGGTAAGTTATTTGTATTCTTTCATTAAAGCATTTTTAGCTTAAAATGTCAGACTTGATGCAATCTTTTCAGGACATGAAATGTTGAAGCCCAATTACACTTTTTTTTCACCCTTATTTCCTTGAAGTAAGGAAGGGTTAAAAAACATGTCCTGTTTCTCCTTTGTAAACCCGACATGTATCTTAATAGATACACCCTGGTTTACTCTCCACTCTGTCTACACAGTCTTTGGCCCTGCTCATCTGATCGGGGTCTGAATTTTCAGGGAATCTCTATCTGATTCTCTGAGACCCTGGTTTTGTATGGGATCAGCAGAGGGGACCTAAGGTCCTCTTTGCTGATCCCATGCAAAAACGAGGGTCACTCTCTAAACTAGCAGAAAGAGGGAATTGCCAACCTGACCTGGCTACCTGTTTCCTATGAAGCATGGCAGCTGACATTCATAGGATAAACCTGCATGTATTGTGAAAAGTAATTAATTGTGGTAAAGTATCTAATTTTTCGCTTGTGCTTCTCCATTAAAAGCACAAGTGGAAAATAAAGTTTTGTGTCCCTTTAATGGTCCTTCCAGTCTTGGTTTGGGGACATGTTCCCAAATGAATCCTCCGATTCATTTTCAAACACTGTGACATATTCAGAAGCAGATTTAGCAACCTCCACCCTCTCCTTTAAAATACTTTACTGTTCCTTTATTGTAACTAAACAAAATATTATATGAAAGTAATAACCTAGTGAAGAATCTTGTTGTTTGAAACCAGAAATTATGTCAAAGTCTTTAATAAAAAAAGGTGCATATGTATAGCTATTTTAGTCATGGCCCCTGTCATATATCATCCACCCTAAGCTTTCCTTCTGTGTAATGTCAGTGGTTTTCTTCAGAACCAAAACAGCTGATATAGATTTGAAGTAACTGATCTTGAAAAGCTTTCTGCTGCCTACGGCTGCAAACAAGGTTTCTTAATCATTATAGAGCTGAAAACTAAAATAAATCAACTATGATTCCAAATCTCTTCTAGCAGTTATCTTAAAGGTTTTTGGCTCTTGTGTAGAGAATCAGTGCAGCATTGGACTAATGAACCCTGAGCAAAGTAACATATGGTGAATTTAATACAGTCTAGTAATCTAAATAAGAAAGGGTACCTTAATAACAAAAGAAAAAAAATGTGGTTAATGCAGTTATGTTGAGTTACTTATTTATTATTCAGTGAATTATAACAATTCAATAAAAAGGACATGAAGCAGAAAACAAATATCAAAATGTATTCTTACCAGAATTAAGAGTTAATTAAGCCCAAATACAAGTTAAATAAAATGTTGGGTGGGGCATTCTACCGCAAGTCTTTTTGATGTGTGCTGTTGCAATTGTCAGATATATTTGTATAATATAGAAGCATAGAATGTGTCGGCTGACAAGAACCATTCGGCCCATCTAATCTGCCCAAGTTTCTAAATATTTGTATTAGTCCCCCATTTCCTATCTTATATCTAGGATAGCCTTGTGCCTATCCCATGCATGCTTAAACGCATTCCCTGTACTTACCTCTACCACTTCCGCTGGAAGTCTATTCCATACATCCACTACCCTCTCAGTAAAGTAATACTTCCTGATATTACTTTTAAATCGTTGCCCCTCTAATTTAAGACTATGTCCTCTAGTTGTGTTAGTTTTTCTTCTTTTAAATATGCTCTTCTTTTAAATATGCTTTATTGTGTTGATTTCCTTTATGTATTTAAATGTTTCTATCATATCCCCCCTGTTACGTCTTTCCTCCAAGCTATACATGTTAAGATGCTTTAACCTTTCCTGTTAAGTTTTATCCTTCAACCCATGAACCAGTTTAGTAGCCCTTCTCTGAGCTTTCTCCAAAGTATCAATATCCTTCTGGAGATACGGTCTCCAGTACTGCGTACAATACTCCAAGTGAGGTCTCACCAATGCTCTGTACAATGGCATGAGCACTTCCCTCTTTCTACTGCTAATACATCTCCCTATGCAACCAAGCATTCTGCTAGCATTCTCTGCTGCTCTATTACATTGTCTACCTACCTTTAAGTCCTCTGAAATTATTACTCCTAAATCCATTTCCTCAGATGTTGAGTTTAGGAGTGTACCAAATATTCTATATTCTGTTTTTGGGTTTTTAATCATCAAAAATAAGTTAGCTGGCAGCAGCCATCTTGTTTTTAAGGAGTTACACTAATTGCTTTTATCATAGGTTGTAGACAAACTGTTATTTATTGTGGTAGCATTCTGTTTAAAGACTGAAATAAACATGCTCTTAGAATAAAATCCTAGCTCTAGAGCACAAAATCTTGCTCTTGTGGACTGAAAAACAAAATTAATTTTCAGTAGCAATAACTATTAATTAAATCACAATAAGCGTAAAATATTTTTTTTAAATTTGTAATAGAGGTACATTAAGACATTCTCTGGTTTCCAAGTGCATCCTGGGTATGTTACTTTTGCGCAATATCCAGAGCATGTTATTATTTTTAAATGCACCCTATTTTATGTATTCCCGAAGCGTCTTGCCTATCATTTAAAAAGTACTGCTAAGTACAGAAATTATTCTTTAAATTCCCCACTAGAGCCTTTTCTGCTACTTTTGCCTTTTTCATCCCATCCCTTGCTTTTGCTCTTTCTGTACAATATACTTATTGTGTAATAGCGTTTTCTTCTCTATGACCATACCTTACACTGTTTTCAAGATTCAAATAAAAAAAAGTTTATATTTTAAAGAATAAATTACAAACACAAGTACAGTAGATCAAATCTACTGAGCAGATGTGTTTTTAAGTCAGTAATCCATCTTGTGTCAAATGTTTTGTGGATATAATCTAAGCAATGTCTTCCAGTAGTGTGTCAACAATCTGAAATGCTATTTTGACCTTCTGCCATTTTACATCAACTAGTGATGTTTGGTCAATGAGGACTTCATATGGAGAGCACCAAATTTTCACAGACATTACTTCAAGTCTTCACAGCGTGCAGCCAGGAGATCCTATACAAACTGTATAATATGCACATTTGAATGTTATGACTGTGACATATATAGCACCAGTAAGAAGTCTCAGTACGAGCTGAAACTGGGTTATGTTCATTGACTAACAATGTTTTACAATGTATAATTCTCCACAAGTACTTCAGAATTAAACATAAAAAAACATACACAGTATCAAAGCAATAGGCAAGCACACTGAAATTTGCCTCTAAATCTTGCATTCATCAAAATAGATACATTTTGCCACCATACTATACATGTGAAAACAAATAGAATTCAACATATTACAGCAGGAAATTACCCGATATGTCTTCCAATACACACTCCAATAGACTGACTTTGCCTGATTTCCCCTTGCCTTGACTTTATTTCCATTTACAAATTCCCTTTTCAATACAATTTCATCATAACTATCAGCATACATTAGCAAATATGTCACATTATGTATTATTAAGTGCTAGATATTTAGTTAAAAACACAAAACATATATGAACTCACACTTTTGTGGTAATGTATTTCGAAATAATTAGCAATCTTATTGGAAATGCAAGTTAAAGCAAAACAAAACGACCTTGGTTGACTAATGGTACCTATCAAGCCCGATACTATATACTGCCCAACCTAACAGAAAAAAATCACACCGAATTTGACATCAGGGATGTGGACTTAGGGGGTACCTATTAAGAACTATCTGAACTAGAAGAACTATTTAAAGAATTGGTAATTTGCACTGAATTTGCAAACGGAATATAATTTCACAGGAAATTTCACTAATAAAGTGATAATTTACATTGTTCACAAACTAAATAACATCTTTAATGCCATATTTTTATTTTTTATATATGTACTTAGGGATATGTGTGTGTGTACTTCATATATCCAAATAAAAATAGGGCATGTGCATCTATCTATATAAATAGATGGGTGTGTGTATATTTAATAACAATTTCATGTATATGCATATAAATACTTGGACATTATAATATATATTTAATATATATTAAATAAGACATTAAAACAGCTATTTCAGCTACTAAATCATATTTAGCTGGATTCTATTAATATCTGCTATGTTCCATTGACATCAAAAGATAATTCAAGCTCAAACCAGAACGATGAATTTTAATTTGTCAGTGATGTGTTCGAACAATAATAACAGTCCAGTTCAAACCAGCAAATTGAGTCAAACTGAACAGCTGAATTTGATGCCATCTATTTGACCTTCAGCAAATATAGCCATGCGTGTTTCTTATCCAGATGAAGCTCATATCTAGGTAATGAAATATGATGTCAAACCCATGTTCAAATGAATAAAAATGAGGTCTGGTGTACGTTTCTGTCATTAGATCATCTTAATAATCTATAGCAGGAAAAAAAACATGTTATTCAACTAGACTGAACTAAACTTCAAGAGCAGTTTGCCTCTATTAACGTTTGCATAAAAATGAAAAAAAAAATCTTAATTTTCTGATAATTTCAAGTATTCTGTACCACAGAATTTATACCACATTTTGATGTCCCTGGTGCCTACAAAATATTCTGCTTGGAGTTTGCTGCCACCTAGTGGTTGTCTTGCACAAACTCAGTAATGTTTCATATATGTCTTAATGAATGGTCCCACTGACGTGTATAAAACATAGTGATAACAACAAAGGGATCTATAAATACAGAGGAGTATATTTTAGTACATGTATGTATAAACATGTTAAAATTAAGTATTTGTCATTTTAATGTGATCTATTAATTATTACACCTTTGTATATATCACAATATTCCTTTCATAACCTATTTATGGATTGCAGAATAAAAGTTACCAGGACAGGTTAAAGTATTTTAACATGTTTAGCTTGGAGGAGAGAAGAGACAGAGGGGATATGATAGAAAAATGCAATTACCTAACAGGAATCAACACAATAAAGGAGGAGGAGATTATGTTTCAAAGAAGAAAAACTACCACAACAAGAGGGCATTGTTTTAAATTAAAAGTAATATCAGGGCGTATTGCTTTATTGAGAAGATAGTGGATGCATGGAATAGCCAATTCAAACAGAAATGTTAAGAGGTTAATCCACTGAAGGAATTAAAACATGCATGGAATAGGCACAGGGCCTTCTTTAATATTGATTGGTCCCTGGGCAAGCATTTGCTTGGGCCCCCTGGACCCTGCCCCCCTCCCTGGTATGCGATCACGCCCTCCATCGCAATATCACCCCCCCCCCCCCAACACACACACGGACACAAAAAAAAATAAGCACACACATAAATGGACTTTTATTGCAGTGTATAAAATGTGTATATTAAGTGTATAATTGCAGTGTATAAATTGTATATATGGATCAAAATGTGTATATATGGCTGCAGTATGTATGTCTTTTTACTATGCAACACTGTAATACAATTATTCATTGCCTAAATTATATACAGTAAGTACAGTTAGTATACACGGATATTAGGGAGCACTTACAAATGTGTATATATATTTATAAATATCTATACACATTGAAGAGTTGCATTTCTTGTTTATCCCCTTTTTCTGCACCCACATTGCACCCAAAGGACAACACAGCTGACCCCAACCTGAACCCTAAATTTAACCCCAACTCTAACCCTTATGCTATCCCTTAATAGATTTTAATTTAATTTTAACCCTATCCCTTTTGCTAGAAATTATTTCATTTTAACAGCTAATCTAGCCCTAATCCTCATTTTAAGATAATTAAATCTTTTTTTTTTTTTATATTGCAATGTTGCTGACTGCCTCTTGGGGCAGTCAAGCAACATATTTAGAACAACGGAAGTAACGTTCACTTCCGAAGCTCTGTCCACAAGAGGGCATAGCTATATTGCTGGAGCATGTTGCTCCGTCAATATGGCGCCCACGATCGCGTCTGGATGCCCCAGACGTCTCCTCCATGCAGTCTTCCCTCCTGCACAGAGGAGGGAAATACAGCCACTGGATATGACCTACTGTGGCAATGATCTTTTTTTTTTGGCTTGCTAGATAATAAAAAAAAAAAAAAGTTCAGCAGTGTGATGCACTGTGAAGAGGACGCACGAGGGCAGGGGGCCTATGGGGCATCTGCTTTGGGCACCCAGGAGTAACGGGGCCCGGGGCAGCTGCCCCGTTTGCCCCACATTAAAGACGGCCCAGAATAAGCATACGGCTATCCTAAATATCAGATAAAGCCTAATTGAAGAATTCAGAGGTTGTTTTTATTAAGGCATAAATTGGGCAGACTAGATCTACCGACACATTCTATGTTTCTATGCATCTATAAGTGAACTAGATCTCACTCTGCTCACCATTCCCAGATTAACTTAAAGGATAACTATAGGCAAAACTTGTATATTTAACTGAAACACTGCATTAAGAGTAGACATATTAAATAGAAACATTTTAATGAAAGAATACAAATAAAGTACCTTATTGGGCCCTCTGTCCATGAATTGGGGGGACTGACATTTTGTTCAGCATTGAGCTATACAAGCAAAGAGGGCTCATTAAGGTGCTTTATTGATATTCTTTCATTAAAGAATTTCTGTTTAAAATGCCTAAACTCGATGCATATTTTCAGATAAACCTAACTTATTTTTTGCCGACAGCTGTGTGAATAAATAAAATATCTGTATTTAAAAAATGTTAAGCACTCAGTAAATAAATAACTGTTACAATGGGATATCAACAATGTGAAGTCACACCTTTTGCTAATATTTTCTGATCCTTTCCAAGGTCTGGGTATTTATGTTTTTTGAAAGAATGTTATCAATGGAATTATACTTATGACGAAAAATAAGCATTATTTAGATAAAGATCGAAAAATGTAAATGAATAGACGGCTCAAAAATTAGTGTTGAAAATGTTTGCAGAATATATATATATATATATATATATATATATATATATATATATAAAAACATTTGATAGTACTGTACCACTTAATCAAAATAGTGTGTGGTCTAGCATGTTAACCTAACAAAAACGCAGTCATCATTTTATTATTTGTTTTATAGTTTAAAAAAAAACCATGAAAACAGCATTGTGGTAGAGGTTAATACAGTGAAGGAGTTTAAGCATGCAAGGGATAAGGCTATCCCATAAGGCGAGATGTAAGATAAGACTAATGAAAGTATTCAGAAAACTGGGCATACGAGATGGGCCAAGTGGTTCTTATCTTCCAACCAATTCTATGATTCCTTACAGAAGTTCACTGTGGTGAACTACAGGACTTCACAACACTAGTACCTGAATTCAGAGCTTCTTTTGATCAGTAATAGTTTAGTCAGGCATTTTATTATCTATTTGTCCTCCACTACCACTTTTCATTTTTTCTCTCATTCATCTCGTCTTTATTTCTTGTATTCTTATTTTGTCTAACATTAAATACAAAACATCCTTTTGTAGGATTTGTGATTTGGTTTCAAACAGATACAATTAACTGGTAAATTTGCAGGTACTCTGTCACTAAAATATTGTTTGTAGACAACACAAAAATATCAAAAATGATCTAATGTGTTTTACAATGGCAAGGAATGGAATTACCTGGTTTTCTGCATTAATTGGTATAAACCAACACAATGTTATAACACGCAAACAATGTATAGTCTTTCATGTCTTTATTGCACACACTCATTGCTGGTGGAAAAAGTAAGTGAACCCTTGGATTTAATAACTGGTCGAACCTCCATTGGCAGCATTAACTTCAAACAAGAGCATCTGTTAGCTGCGAGTTTAGACCTGCACAGCTTTCTGGAGGAATTTAGGCCCTTTCCTCCTTACAGAACTTTGATTCCTTTTTATTTTCTATATTCACAATATAAACAATGGAAAATTAAGAACAAATAAAGACTAACTCCAGGTACGTGTGAGCAGCTACCAAAAAACCCCACCAGAATGTGGTGCTTCCTCACATAAAGAACAAGAGTAAAAATGGTGGGCATGCTTAAGGGTTGTTGTAGGCAATTTATATATCAATATAGCTATCTTAAGTTAGGGAATTGAAACAACTAGGACTTTATACAATACATTTGTACATACAATTAAAATGTGATATGCATCCAATATTGCCAGTATGTTTTGATTAAAGGTCAGGATCTAAGGTGATGCGATGGAGAAAAAAACCTCCTGATTTGCAACTGGAAATTAGCTTCCTCAGATGTATGAATCAAGAGAGATATGTATGTGCGAGTCCTGCCAATTGATTGTGTTATAAGATTAGTAATTTTATATATACATTTTCATTAAAATAGGTCATTTTATGTTCGTTTTTATGAGATATAGGCATATGTAAGAAGAAAACATCTTATCAATCAATTTTTCAGATTCTGATTCATATGGTGCTTTTATGTCTATATTTACTAAAGATTTTCATTTAGTCATACAATGATACCTTTTCATTATGTCCTACAATACAATAATGCCTTAATGTATTTGCATGTTGCAACTGTACGAAAATGCTTAATATATGTATTACTAAATGAAAACCCTCAACATAAATATACATAAAGTTATTATTATATGACTAAATGAAAATCTTTAGTATATATACACATAAAGCGACCATATGCATCATGATCTGAAGAATTGATTGATGAGAAATCTATCTATTAAAAACTGTACAGACCTAAAATGACCTATTACAATGAAGATGTATATAAATCCTCAAGGAAAGCTTAATTCACAACATTTTCCTCCCTTTATGAATGTTATGAATGTTTTGGTTTAGTGTATCAGCAAACTCTATGGTTTTCCATTCTCTCTTCTGTAATTGCTTATAAAATTACTAATCTTATCACACTATTTTACATTTCCAGGACTCGCATGAACATATCCCACTTGATTCACACATATGAGCAAGCCGCCTTCCAGCGGCAAAAGGCATCAGGTTTTTTTTTTCCATTCCATCACTTTAGACCTAGACACTTAATCACACAGAGGCAATATTGCATAAATATCACATTTTTAATTCGATGTACAAATGTATTTGTGTTTTATCTAGTATGTGTATATTCATAATCTGTTCTTATTTTCTCTGTGTGCCAATAAATGGATTTTTGGTGTGTATTGTGAAATCCAGAAATACTAGTGGTTTTGTAAAGAGCAGCACTGATTTTCAGACAGCACCTGCACTCTGTATTGAGCAAAGAATGCTGTGGATATCCTCTCTATTGGCAGATTAGACCAAAAAGTGCGTGCCCCTTTAATAACCTCTTCCATTGGCATGACATTAAAAATGTACTATGAAGGAGTTATGTCCTTAGAGAGAAAATTACAGGAAAAACTAGCTTTCATTATGTTGTGCAGCTTTTTATTTTTATTAAAAAGATTGCAAAAAGTGATGGCTGTCAATAGTTTCAATGCATACCATAAATGTAGATAATATAATGTCTATAATAGAATTTCAGTAAGACTTTCACTAAAGCTTAGCAATGAATGACGGTGAGACATCAATACTGTGAGGTCACAACCAAATGCAGATAGATGTCATTATGTTAGAAAGAATTGTTCTCAAACCCCATTCAGATTGTAGCTATTAATGCACTTGCAGGCATTTTAATAACAGCCCTTTTATAGTAAGAATAAATAAGAAGGAATTAGATACTATCTGAGACTGAAAATGAATAGAAATCACAGAAATGATAGGTTTAGAAAAATGTTTGGCGTGTGTATGAGTGTAATGAGATCTGTAATAATTATTCATGCACAATTTGACCAGTGTGACACAAGCCAACAGAGATGTGGAGACTGCATAAGAAGAGTGACAATAACAGTTATTGCTCTCAGGGGTATTCATTCCTACCAACGTCACAGGAACAGGATGCAGTGGGGACAGAGACAAAGGGGGGGGGGGGCATTGTTATGAGATGGTGCACAGCGCTGAATCACCTTGCGAGACTGAGTGCTAGTCTGTCAGGTACGGGTAACCCACTTCTTGAGCATTTAGACTGTGTATCTATCATAGGTTGATATAGTGTAAATGCAATGCTGTTGGTATCCATTGTAAAGCACTGTTCAATTCATATTTTGACTGCACAGGACTCCAAAAACAAGGACTGTACCTGCAAACCTGGAACTGTTGGCAACTATGGTATAACTTGTGCCTGCCACTGATACAGAAACCAGCTGCAATGATATTAAATGTCCAGCTTAGAACTGAATTACCATAAAT
Source organism: Pelodytes ibericus (assembly GCA_036172795.1). NCBI lineage: Eukaryota > Metazoa > Chordata > Amphibia > Anura > Pelodytidae > Pelodytes > Pelodytes ibericus. The sequence continues at coordinate 97,708,259 of CM069863.1, forward strand.
CTGCCACCTGAAAAAAAAAATAGAGGGTCTACTCACTAAAGAGATTAATGACAGGGAATTGAGAAGGGCATTCGAAACATAAGGCCAAAGTAGCTGAGTTGGAAAAATTCTTCCACTCCGCTACATTGGATAATTTTTCCAACTCCCTTCTCAATTCCCTGCAATTCGCTATTTATTGAGTAGACCCTTAGATTTACCTAAGGTGTCTTCTGGCCTTCACTTTCTGATGCTAGGGTTTATTCACTAAACTGAATGTTAAAAAAATCACAGTTTACAGTTAAACATAACTTTAATTCACTTTGGTCTCTATCACTCCTGAGCCGTCAATTTATTTCATATTATAAAAATCTGACATTTTGGTGATGATTTTAATGAGAAGATAAATTGCCTGCATTGATATATATTTTCATGGTGTGTTGCAAGATTAAAATAAACTATAGAGTGGTGTGAGATGTATGTACAGCTGAAAGCTATATGGGTCAATTCACTAAAATTACACTATGGAGGTCGCCTTTCAAATTCGGCACTAGAGTTTGATTTAGAAAAAAAACCCAGGTTTGAATCTTCACCATTGAAAGTAATGGGAGGAGAAATGATCAAAGCTATTTTTGAGACTAAGTAAAATTTGTCTGTTCAAATGCAACTTGCAGCTAAATGCATTAGAAGAAACAAATATGGTTTAGTCCCTCTTAAAGGCAGCTGTCCGATCCTACATGTTTCATTGGCCTTATCAACAAAATGACATTCACTTGTTAAAGCACTATTAAATATCATTTAAACAGAAATCAGATTTTTTATAATATGTTGTTATTAAATAAATCACAAATCAGCATGTCTGCAGACAGAAGAAAATACAAAGGTTGCTATTAAGGCAAGCTGGGTTGATAGGAAAATGAATTATAATACCACATGGAGGTACATGGTCATGTCTTAATGGAAAATCAGATATGTCTGTGTTAACTAGCACTCTTTTACATGTTTTCCAGTAAGTATAAACAAAAATAAGCATATATATAGATATATCCAACATATGTGTTGGATATAACTGTCAGGTTAATGTCATCTAATCACTATTTTCCTTTTGTGTATTTTGATCTACCAAAGAAAATCAATGCAATCTGCTGAGGGGATTAAGACATGCATTTTCGATAAGCTGAAGATTGATCTTTTTCTTTTTGGAAACTATTTTTCTTCCTTTGCTAATACATTGCCTATTGCAGTCATTTGCTTTCATTCTAATCATAAGGGTTTGGAATTCATGAGTTCCACTCTCCCAGTAAATGATTTTATTTAAGTACTATGAACAGGCAAATTGACTTTACCTTCTTCTCTTCCTGTAATGCGATTACTTCGTGATACCGTGGAATGAATGGCTCATATTTCTTCTTGTCTTCCTTCTTGGAGTTGACATTCTCATAATGCAGTGCACTTTCCCTTTAGAAAGTTCAAAGAAAGATTTATGAGCCTGTAGTACAGACTGCACAGACATCTAAACAAGTACCATGAAAGCCTCTACCTCTCCTGTTTACAGTAGCTAATAAGGACCAAAACACTCTCTAATCGACAGATGTGCACTTATACTGAAAGATACAATGAGGCAGCTCTCAAGGGAATTGGCTGAACAACTTTTAACTCAATATGTGCCTTGTGGGCACAGTATACAAGACTTGTAATAATTTTTTTTTAAAAAGCTGTCAATTTTCAAATATTAAAGAGTGTTTTAATGGCAGTGATCAAAGTATATAATCAATGCATTTACTGAGGAGGGCGCACTTGATGCGTTTCATACTTATGATTACGCGTGGATACATGCGAAACACGTCAAGTGCGCCCTCCTCATTATCTGCATTGATCATACACTTTGATCACTGCCCTATTATTAGTTTGCAGATGTATTTGTTGCATAGTATACATGACTCTGGCACTATAATGTCTATGGGTTTTTAGCACAGTTAGTGTTTAATTGGTAGCAACAGAAAACCAGGGCTGGACTGGCATACTAGGCAGCTTTGTTCTTGAGGGTCTTGGGACCTGATGCAGAAGGTGTCTGTAGTGGGCAGCGATACCCAACATAGTTTAAATGCAATGGTACCTATTCACACTATTAATACTGGAAATTCCTTAGTATCATTTTCTCTTTACATATATACCATTATGTCCTTTAACATTTCTCCTATTTATAAACTGTATTTTTTAAATATGCTTTAAAGATATATTGTAATGACCACAGTATTTCCCTATTGAACAATAAAATAATGATGCTATGCTATGGGCTAGTATACAACAGTTTTCTTTTTATTTTCAGCATAGCCCTCCAGAATACCATATACCTAAACATAATTCAGTTTTTAAATCATGCAAAAAGTACACTTACCACTTTAATCAGGTGTATAATATGCCTATACATTGTGCTAGCAAATTTGCTAGCACATGTATATAATTTGTTTATTAAAGCATAGAGATGTATGCCTTTCTGCTAAACCTTGACATAGAACTCCACTCCAAAGTCATAACAGTGAAAAACGACAAGGCTGGCAGTGGATGCTCATCTGCATTGACCACCATATTGGATTCATAGGAGACAGAAGCTTCCGTCAAGTAAATATATCTCTTTTCCTACATGTCTGCTAGCGAGTTTGCCCACAAATATGTAGATAAGCAGTATATACTTAACTTCATCTGAAGTTGTCATTCACGACTTTTTTTCAGGGGAAGGGATCTAAGTAAATCTATGGTATATAAATGTCTCATTTTCCCAGAAGCATGTAATAAATATGTACCCCTTGCGGCCATTAGATGCGCATTCTGTATGTGCACAGACGTCTGTCCACCTTGTGTCTTGCAATAGAAAATTATATTCATTTTCCATTAGTAAATTGAAGGCCAAATTGAAAATGAAAAACAATGGATGAATAATTGATTGCTAATGAACATTATTAAATATTTATATTGTACAAGAATGCAGTACTTGCACCCAATATTGTGGAAGAAAGAAAACAGCAATATAATATCATTTAAAAAAATGGTAATACTACCATATATGCCAGAGAAGAAAAAATATGACAGTTCCTAACTCAATGGTTTGACTCTTTCTATTGAGCTGGGTTAACCTCAGCGATCCTAGGTAGTCCTTGTGGTTAAACAGTAATGCGCAAGGAAACCACAAGGTTATGAGGAAACATATCATGTAACATATGACAGCTAGTTTAAAACATGTCTCATACACCGTTTGTGACAGATGTGTAACTGTAAAACAATCATTTAAGAGAACTTGGTTTTTTTTGATGAGTCAGTGGTGTTTACTGTTTATGACATCAGCTGTGGTAATTTTCAATAAAAAATGACATATTAAGCCAAAATGTGATGTTATAAATAGGCGATACCAGAGACACATTTAAACAGTCTGTCACTTTGCATATCACTTTTCCCTTGGTGAACCTGGCGAAATAACTTTCTGTCAGTTATTTTCCATGCTCATCAGCGCCAATGATAACAACTATTTCCACAATGAATTTGCCTTGTGGAATATTCACATAGGCCCTTGATACATCCTTTGGGAACTAACACTGTGGCACATAGTTTAACTGCTTGTAAAAAAAAAAGTAATAAATTGAACAAATGCTCAGCCTAGTGTTTCAAAGAGCCCTCACATCATCTGGCACCCCTCTCACAGGCGTATAGACATTGCACATTAATTAACATAACATTTGAAATTACTATGTGCATCCAACAATGTATGAAGTAAAAATGATTTGGACTTGCCAATACTTCATCAATACATTGTAAGAAGGAGGCTGCTGAAAGACCCCATTGATATTGAGGCCTGTTTTAAGAAATTCATTCCCACATTGTGCTGATTTATTGTAAGTTCAAACAACATAGGTGCTGTTAAGGATTAGAAAGTTTTACACACCAAAACATTTTGTAAATACTAGGAAAAAAAAGATTTTTCATTTAAATGGAAATTGTATTTTACTTGTAGTTTCTGTAGTTGAAAATGTAAACACCAGCATTGAACTTACTTAAGCCATTCAAAATATTTCACATTACAGTTACGTCAAATGTAATTTCGCTCCTTACTGACATTTGCAACCTGATATTGGCACCTCTGTTCTGAGACGTTTTCAGATTACACGAAGAAGGAATAAGATAATGAATTATTTGACACCATTTCCTATTATAGTAGTAAAAGGAATGAAAAGAATTACAAGGTAATCACTCAGCTTTGGGAGACTGTAGTTTCTACCAGGTTGTATGAAAATGAAAAATGAAATGAAAATTAATGGGGTCTACTCAGTATGCGCCAACATTCGGACCCAAAAGGGTGCATCCAAAGTCCATATGGATTTGGGGCACATAGAGGACATATCAGGAACCCGATATGACTCAGATTTGACTCTGAATATGTTCGCAATGCGGACATCATAGCCGATTCCACGCCGATACCTGTTGAAACCGAAAGCACATGAATCATGCCTAAAACACCCAGAACCAAAATGGTAGCCTCTATCCTCATTATAGATTTCTATGGGGAGGATACAAACTCTTGTCTGGAGGACCTTGGCTATTATAAAGATAGCCAAAGTCATCCCCCCAAAAAATTACTCCTTGGGGCCCCTAAAATATAAATGGGGGGCCAGGGCATAAAGCCATGATCCCCCTTTAAACAACAGGGCTTGGAGTCGGCCAAATGTCTCCAAGCTACCTGTAATAAACATGGGGGGGTATGTCAGGTAGCCCTGAAATCCCCTATAATAAGAGGGGTGGGGGCTGTGTAAATGCTCCCAGACCCCTATAGAACACATCGGGGTAAGGGTAATTGGGGTAAGAGTTTTTTTATTTATAGGCGAATGTTGGCTATTTTAGCCGAATTCGGAACATGTTCGGGGTGATCGAAGCATTCTGACTAGCCGAAAATCCCTTTATCTCTATGGCTCTGATGCTTCTGTTTTGGATCCAAATTAAGCGATGTTGAGTAATTTGGGACGGATCGTGCATACTGAGCAGACCCTTAGGCAGCATAGCATATTTGCTCGAATATAAGACGACCCTGATTATAAGACAAACTTTGGATATTCCTATATAGAATATAAGACTACCCTATAGGAAAATAAAAATCACCTGTGGCACTATATGCAAATGAACTGCTTTTGAATGGGAAATGTGTAATTTGCATACAGTGCCACAGGTGATTTCATAAGCAGGAGACTCCACAGACACATTTAAAACACATTGTTGTCCTTATTTAGGCATTTACTTGCAGTTTTGCTAATACAATGTATAGATCACTTTCAATTATTTTTATGCTGCACATTCACAGTAAATTCAATATTTGGGTGATACAGTCCCTTTAAGAGTTGTCTTACTGTACCTACACAAATCAGCGCTTTCTTTTGATACCATTCTTAAACTATATGGCGAAAAAAATATATATTTTTTTTTTCTCTTCCGTCGCTCTCCTCTGGGCGGTGATCGTATGCACACGGGGGGGTGAGGGGGGGCTGAAAGCCCTCTCAGAGGCTGCTTCGGATCCGAAGCAGCCTCTGAGAGTAACTGCAGGCATGTAGTGTTGCACTAAGGAGCGCAACACTACATGAAAAACGGAGGACGTATATATACGTCCTCATGGTCCTTAAGGACCATGCTTTTCAGGACGTATATATACGTCCATATGCGTTAAGGGGTTAAGGCTTATTCTTTCAAATAGAATCTGTCAGATTACTTAGAAACCAGTCACGGGTTGTTTTCATTTTTGAGTTTATAAGGAGTACCAGCTTGAGTCACGAAAAGTGTTAAAAAGGGAAGCTCTAGTGGGAATATTTTATGTTGTGATGTTTTGAGACCATATTGAAAAAAATATTTCCTTTACGCTCTCTATGCAGTGAAGAGTTATTCTAGTCCATGGAATATAAATTGTAACCTAGATAATGCAATTTCTAATAATAGCAGCTGAGGATAATTTCATTTTGCTAATATGACTTTCTTCCCTACGGCCAAAATGCCATTCAATAGCATTTTGTCCTTTGTCTTTGGTCGTGTCCCCCCTTCAGCTTCTGTTATACTAAATATAGCTCTGCTCATTGACAACCGAAATTGTAGACCTAAAGTTTGTGTAATATAGTTGTATATTTATTTCTAAAAAGTTTGGACATAAAGGTTGAGTATCCCTTATCCAAAATGCTTGGCACCAGAAGTATTGTGGATAATGGATCATTTTCAATATATCAATAAGATATATTAAAGCCTCTCAGCACTCCTGAAATACAGTTTTATCAATGCAAATGCTCTATAGAGCATGTAAATTACTTTTACGGTGATGTAGCGGTGATTTGAGGCATCTTTGGAAACCTGCCGTTGGCATGTCAGGCCTTCACATGTGCCATTCTATTAGCCTCTGTGGCCATGGGAGATTCTGAGCACGTGTGGAAAGGCTATATTTCGCAATTTGCTGCACAATTGCTGTGTGCTTGTATTCTGACAGTGTGTGCTTGTATTCTGTGTGTGGAGTTTTCAACTTGTATGTTAATTTTCATTTTGAGGGGATAGCGGATCATTTTGGATAACAAATTTCGGGATAAAGGATAATCAACTTATACTGACATGAACAGAGAAAATGTATTGTATACACATTGGTTAAACTACACTTTAGGAAGAATTAGAATTTTCCGCAATCTTCATTTAATAAGTTTGGGCATGACATAAGCCCTGTGTGGTATTTTTAGAGACATTTAACTGTAAGATTTAGGAACTAGAATCCTAGAAGCAGCAGTGGTTGCTTCTGTAAATTGGTCAATCTCAAAATCAGGGAAATCTGCCCTCCAGTTACTTAAGCCCGTTTATTGTTTTTCCAGATCTAGGATTGGCTTAACTAAAATATATGTTTTTTTATTTGTTTTTGAAGTCCAAGAGTGTGTATGTAAATATCCATACACTCTTGGACTGCACCAAGTCAGCAGTTTATAATAAATGTTATTAGTACACAAATTAATGGTACTTGTTTTATCAACTTCAGAAGAATGAGTTCAATTTCTCAATAATTGAACCTGTGGGCCTGAATGTTGCATACCACCCATCTGCCCTACTTCCAGCGGAACAGGCCAGTTTCATGACCTTTATCTTGCAGTAATAATTTTCATTCTCTGGTGTTAAAATAAATGCATTCACTGTTTCCATTGAATTATATAGCTACATTTGTAACAGAGAATGTGTGTATTGAACTCTCCTCACTTTTCTATAAAGGATACAGTTCAATTAATTAATTGAGCTTTAAAAAAAAACAAAATGATCTATCTATTGTGAGTGTTACACACAAAAACACATTTCGAGCTTCAATTTTATATTATAGCCATAGTCCAGTACCTTTATAAACTTATATCTACTGCACTCCAATCATATTTTCAAAAAATCTGATATCAACCTATGGTTTTATTTAATTATAACGAACCAATATAATAGTGAAAGTGTTATGTACAAAAAAAACACAATAATTTGTTTATTAATATCACTACTATTTTTTTCAATGGCCTTTAAAATGCTTTTCCTCAGAATCTATGTAATTATTTTTGCAATCGGTGTCTAAACTCAGTCATCCACCATTGTTTATGAACAATTACTGGCAAGTGACTGTATCATCAGCAATTTGAATAAATAGAAATATTGTGGTGCTAAGCAGTAAGTTACACAACATTGCATAGCATTGCAGCTTGTCCATCCTTGGAGCCTCACTAACATAAGCTTATCTTATTTTCTGGCTTCCAAAGCATGACATGATCCCAGGGCTCAGTTTGGCTTCAATTTTTGGCTCTCATCCCTTAGTATAGCTTTTTTTATGAAGGCTATATTATCCATTATGCATTATATGGAAACTGGTTTTGACAGTTCCTATTACAACACTATAGCAGTTAAATGCTAGAGTGTAATTCACATTGCTATAAAATCTGCCAGTGTTAAATGCTAAAGGATAAATACCCATTTACATTTCTTCTTAGAAATTCATACAGCTTTGAATTTACCAAAGAAGAAGTGGAATCATGACAGACTTTTAAGATTCAATGAAATAAATGATATATATTTTTTCAAGTTAAGAGCATTGTATACTTACTGGTCTATGTCATATTCTCCTGGACCAGGTCCTTCGTGGAACTGAAAATCAGTTCGTTTTCCTGAATATTTTCCAAAGTGGACCCCTTTATATCTTAAAGTTGCGTAGGCTTCTTTCTGTGGAACAAAGTAAGTTTTTGTGTGGTTTAAGATGATTTTGTTTCTAAATAAAAACATAAGAAGCTTAGAATAACTACAACCTACTAAAAAAAAATGCCTTTAACATGTGGTAGCTTTTTTATGGATTCTGAAAGAATAGAGTGAATGTGGCTAAAGTCACACTCGGGTATGGCCATTCTCTGTCCAGTTACATTTTACACATTGACCATCAATCTTTAAATATTGAACTTATGCTAAGTTTGTGAATTGTTGCCATAAATTAACTTCAAAGCAACAAGGGGGGCATCCCATTTATCTCCAGACTTGGGATTTGCAGCTAGCTCCACCCACTATTTTTCATCCATATTGTTGCTTTCCAATCCCCTTCATATTTTTAAATAAGCTCCCATGTTATTTATGTATTGCACACCCCCATGGCAGTTAAAGGATTAAGCCAAGAATATTGTTTGTTTAAGTCATGCTATAGTTCCAACATAGGCAAGTGGGAAGCACAGCACCAACTGAACATGGGAATGATAACTAAGATATGATGGAAATTATAAAAATAAAATACTAACAAACCAGAAGAATAACTATTTAATGTAAACTATATATATCTTGACCATATGTTTTCAAAAGTTTGAAAGAGTTATAATCATATTTATTTACTACTCTCGTGATGAACTGACACATAAAAATCAGTCAATAAAGGCAAGTGTGTTTTTAATGGTAAATTTTTATTTTGTTTTAGTCATAGTCTTTTGAATAAATTGCCATTTTAGTTTAGTCGTATTTAAGTAATCTGAATTGTTTTAACTTTAGTCTAGTTTTAGTTGACTAAATCTCCAGCAATGAGGGAGGGAACAGTTCTATGTTAAGTTAACTTGCTTGGGAGATGGGAGGGGAAACATTCAAGTTAAAGTACCAGGCAAATGCAGTTGTTCCAGGGGGCAGCCAATCCACCTGCAGATAGAGTCACGGACTTTGGCAGAGATCCATGGGGAACCAGAACCAGAAGTCCAAATACGTAAATTGGTCCTTCCCTAACATTTTAGTCACATTTTAGTTAGTTGACAAAAAATGCAATAGATTTTAGTCATAGTTTTAGTCCTATTAACTTAGTTTTTATTTATTTATTGTTAAGTTTTAGTCACTGAAAACATGACTAAAACTAGGACGAAAATATTTAGTCGACGAAATTAACACTGCAGCTGTTGGCAAAAAAATAAGTTATGTTTTAAAGATTGAATCAAGTGTAGTCATTTTAAATAGATATACTTTATTGAAAGAATACAATTAATGAACGTTGTTAAGCCGTGTCTGCTTGTATAGCTCTACCAAGAGGCAGACATATTGAGCCAGATGGCTCTTCCTTCATCTGACACAAGAGTATAAACAAATATGTCTGCCCCCTGATAGTGTTACAAGAAAAGAGAGCTCAATAAGGTGCTTTATTTGTATTGTTTCAATGATCCCTTTTTTTAGTGAATAGACTCCATTATGACTATATAATATAATTTGACTTGTAAGTGACAAACTTTATTTCTAGAAGTATCTCACACACTCTAAGACATCAGAATTTGATATAATATTTATCCATGACTAAAAATGTTGTCAATGTATCACAGCCATTGCAAATTACAACAAACTACACTGATGGCCAGCACTTGGGTCTGCAATAAAGCTCCACCTTCACCGAGTGCCGGGTATCTGTGTTGTTTGTTGGCTCCATTGGAGACTTGGGCAGCATCTCACCATGAGCACAAGAATGCATATCCAAATCATCGTTTTTCATGAATGCAAATGCCAAAACTTAAATCCCTGACTTTTATGTATTATATATATAGAACAAGTACATTATTTTTACATTTATTATGTAAATCATATGGTAATCTATTTACAATCACACTCTCACATTTTCTCCCAAAGAATAAATGTATTTATTTATTAATTTTTTACCAGGAAGAACACATTGCTCTTTCGCTTATTTTCAAGTAGCACCCGCAGGATTTGTAACTTTAAAAATCCTTAAAATGATAGTTGCAGAAAAACATTACATTTTAGTATTAGGACATTTACAGCTGGTGTTTACCAGCATTGCTTGGTGATTGCTAAGAATCAGACACTAAAGTCAATTTTCATTGTTAATATGTTTAAAAAATGAACAAGAAAAGATTTTTCTAGTTCTAAGTATTTCCTATGATGCATGTAAGAACATTACAGTGCATATATGGTACAATGTCACAAATTTAACATGTACAGGTTTTGCAGATACATTTTGATTTTGGATACAATAAACAATAAACATCTTCAGGGTTTTAGACTAGTGGAAGATTTTATGGATTATCGAAATGTATTCCATATTTGCAGAGCAGGCAGTTATCCTGTATTTCCCACACTCTGCTTAATTTAGCATTTCCTTTCAAATAAAAAAAAACCTGCTCCCAATATTGCTATAGTTTTAAAGAAGAAATGATTTTACTACATATAGTATTGATCCACGGACAGCATCAGTGTACATTTATCGTAATTATAGGAAACTTTCAAAGTGGTCTGAGAAAAGCCTATTATTTTATAGGTATAAAGCATTAAAAAAATCTATGTCTTCACATGAAGACTAAAATCACTGCATTAAAATATTATGAATTGACTACTACTTAACTCGCAAACCTAGGCAATAAGCATTACTCAGGTACAAAAAAAAACTAATTTGTAATTGAATTAAATAGCCTTTTAAAAATACTGACGTGGACATAGGAATAAATTGATGCTTTATTAATAGCGTTAAATCACAGCGCACTTTGAGCCAAGAAGTGTTGACAATATCCACTTCAAGGTCACTGTCAAGTTGGTAAGTCATTACCAAATAAAATATGGCTTTAATTGAAGCAAACTCAGCAAGGAGCTGCATTATTCTAAGTGAACATTGTAATATAACACTAAGAAGAATTACTAATGGCCATTCCTGGTGACAACCAAATGGATGAAGAGGTGCTTTGCAAGATTTTTTTTTTCCTCTGACTTTTCACAATTAAATATGGAAATAGATTCTGCAAAGAATTAAAAGTCTTGGAGTGCATTCATTTAGCCACTAATGGACTGCTTTCCAGTATGGCTGAATACAGGTAGTTCACAGTGTGTTTCCAGGAGTAGCTCATTTTTCAATGTCACTTCTAGCAAGGCTTCAGAAATCCCATGTTTTAGCTAGACAGTTCAGTGTTCTTTAAGAAGGGAATTTAAACACACAGAGACATTTAAACAGGATGATTATATCTCATATCGGTTCCTTGGTAGATACAAAATAATTGACTAAAAAAAAAGCAAATTATAAATATGAATTAAATTTTATTAAATGTAATAAATAAGTTGGATTAAGATAACAATATATTTATCATAACATTTTATTTCTTTACTTCTATTTCTTTACTTCTATTTCTTTACTTCTATTTCTTTACTTCTATTTCTTTACTTCTATTTCTGTGCAAGTGTTTTAAGCTGGTGGGGGAAAAAATGCTGTAAAGTAAGAATGCTTTAAAAAATCCAAATGTTAAAAGTTTATTTTTATCAATTAACAAAATGCAGTGAACAGAAGAAAAAGCAAATTAATATTTGGTGTCATCAGCCTTTTATAACAACATCAATTATTAAAGGTGAATTTGCAGGTATTTCGTAGGCATATAATCAGGTGTGACTAAACAATTATACGTAACAGGTGCTTATGATCATCAATATGTAGGTTAAAACACAATCAAAAACTGAAACAGAAACAGCTGTGTAGGAGGAATAAAACGGGACGAAGAACAGTCTAACTCAGCTAACAAGATGAGGTTACTTTTGACAGTTTATTGTCAAACGTTAAATACCATGTGACGACTGGGCACACATCAAGACACATACTGCATCAGCAAGGCAGACATGGGTTTTCAAATGTGAAGAAGCACAAAGAAAAGAACAACAATGTTGAGGACTGCAGATGCAGTGGTTGGCCAAGGAAACTTAGTGCAGAGGTTGAAAGACGCATCATGCTTACTGCCCTTTGCAGTTGGAAGATGTCCAACAGTGGCATCAGTTCAGAATTGGCAGAAAACAGTGGGATCCTGGTACACCCATAAACTGGTACACCCATGTGTCTGCAGAGATCTGGTCAGAAGTGGTCTTCATCGGAAGATTTGTAGCCAAACAAACCATACCTCCAACATGGAAACAAAGCCATGCAATTTAGCTATGCATGAAAATACAGGAATGAGGGAGCAGAAAAATGTCAACATGTGCTCTGGACTGAATGTAGCAGAAGACAGTTTGCTCGCTGATGGGCTGGAGAGTGGTCCCAGAATAAGTGCTTTTGAAGCACGAAATGTGTAAGGCATCCTTTTCACTGTGTGTGTTTTATTGCCTTTTTGTACCAGCCTGTTTTACTGAAGTATTAAACACTGGCTTATCTCATAAACCTGCCTTTGATCGTGAGCTCCTTCCGCAAACCATTTTTGCTTCTTTTTTTTTTAATCCTATTGTGCGTGCTGGATAGCCTGGCGTCGAGGGAGGCTCCACTCTGTCATCATCAGGCTGAAATCGGAGGGATTATTTATTTGGTTTGTCTGACCGAGGAGGTCCTCCAGTGCTCTTTCTTTTGTCTCGCCAGAATAAGTGTCCGCAGGCAACAGTGAAGCATGATGGAGGGTCCAAATTTAATGGTTTTCTCAATGCTGATAAGTACAAGTAGATGCTTATCTATCATGCAAAACCATGACGATGGCCCCAAACGCAGCATGATAATGACCCCAAAGTCAGTAATAACTATCTTTAGCTTAAAGAAAAACAAGAAGTCCTGGAAGTGATGGGATTACCTTTACTGATCTCAACATCATCAAGTCTGTCTGGTATTACATGAAGACAGAGAAGTAACTGAGGCTGCCTAGATCCACCGAGGGAACTGTGTTTAGTTCTGCATGATGTTTGGGACCTACCTACCAAATTCTTTAAAAAAAACTGTGTACCTCCAATAAATTATGCTGTTTTGAAGGCAAGGGGTAGTAACACCAGATATTGATTTGATTTAGACTTTATTTCAGTTCACTCTGCATTTTGTTAATTGAAAAAAAATAAACTATCAACATGTCTATTTTGAAGGCATTGTTACTTTTACACATGACTAAAACTTTTGCACAGTATTGTATGTAAATTCATTTTTTTTTTTTAATGGGCAACACTAGGAATAGAAAGCAAGATGCAAGCAGTCTTGTATCAGTTGTATCAAAATGCATTTTGTGCTCATTTATTTTTATATAATTTAAAGTAATTTGGCTTGCACAAGTATGTTTTTTTATTACATGTTTGTTATATAACCATGCTCCCCAAACTTATGTGTTGAGGGACAGTCCCTAAAATTTATCCCAACTGTCTCATGACACAGTACTTAACATGGCTTACAAGTGGGGTGTCAGTGCTGTCATGCAGTGTGACAAGCCTCTGTGGCAAATATAAAAGAATAAGGTCTGCACTGCGAGAGAATGGTTGGAGTATTGTTGGAGCATGTTGGGAGGTATATATCACTGTTTTTGCTTTGTTACATTTTGTTAAGTCTCATGTTGACATTCATTGACATGTATCGTATAAATGTATCATATACATTTATTTCTTGAGCCTCTACATAGCTGTGGTTGTTACTCAAACAAATGTATTACTCTCCCTTACTACAAAACAAAGAGTCTTTAGGGATAGTTAAAGTGACTGGGTAGGGTCGCATCAGAAAAGCACACTGTGGCTTATTCATTTTCTATTTTATTTGACTTAGTAGGGACCATTTGGCCACTAGCCACACAAGTAATTGTCCTAAAATCTACTGACAAAGCATATATTTGAAGGCCATAAATTGCAAGTTACCACGTCACCAAAACTAGCCAAGTGAAGTGATTTGGATTTATGAATGTATGTTAAATAACACTTTCTAATTAAATTATTTATAGTGCTTGGTATAATTCGTTTTTTTTTTTTAAATACAGCTTACAGTGGAGGCTTGTAGAATTATTTGTGCTTTACAGAGCTGTCCCTAAAGAAGCAGAAATATTTTTCAGGCAATGGCAATGATATGTATACATGAGTCAACATCTGAATAGTTTATTCCCATTATGTCCATTTATTTATGTAAAAGTACCACTTTTGACAATGGGTTCTATTTAATAGTAGGTGAGTTACAGGTAAGTTGCAGTAAAATGTTTTGCAGTTAGGGCTGTCTGATGTGAAAGAAACATGAAAAATTAACTGACAGGGTCTGTATCATGGGTGTCTGGAGAAGGGGAGCAAGCATCTAGCATGTTTTCTATATATAATGTAACGCTGGAGTGGTAGGGGAGATCTGCTCTAATCAGCACAGGTATTGTACTACCCCAAAGAGCAGAGTCTGTGCCTTAATTGGCAGGACACACTTCCTGGTCTGTTTCCTTGCCCACCTGAGAGTGAGAATGCTGTGACATCCCAATCCATGAGTGGATGTGATGGGCAGCAATGAACCACTATGGACCTCTCTCCTGATGTATGCAGTCGGGAGAAGATTTAGCTTTGATGAAATTGTCTTCTAAATTACTGGTTTATTCAATAACCCCTGTAGTACCACCGAATTGTGACAATCCAGGTAAAATAGCAGACTTGATAGAAAAGCCACAGCTTTTCCCCTATTATATCCAAATTGACACAATTCAGAAATGCATTGCAATTCGGTGATTTGGCTCGAAATGCAAGGATTACAATTCTCCAGATATGATTTGGAGAATTGCACATTTTAGAGCCAAAAAGTACATTAAAAGATATTTTAAAGTAGTAAATTGACAAGGAAATTGCTGAATATCCTGTATAATAGCATATTTTATAACAAATTGATGATTGGAATATTTTTTCCTAAATGGTAAAATTCCCTTGTCAGTTAATGTACATTTAATATCACATATTAAAACACAGATGAATCCCACAAGACAATTAGTAGCCTCAATGAAAATTAGAGAATTTAAAGTGTGCATATATGAATAAACATTAACAAGGGTGGAAACAACAGACATGGGGGGTGGAATCAACAAAAATGGCAGGGTGGAGACAACAGACATGGGGGTGGTGGAAACAACAGACATGGGGGGTAGAAACAACATACATGGGAATAGAAGACATACATGGGAAGTGAGAGGAAGGAGACAAACAGTGGTGGGTAGGGAGAGGAGAGACGCATATGGGTGAAAGCCAGTGAGGCAGAGGAGAGTGTCAGACATGGGAAGGGAGAGGGAGAGAGACAGTCATGGGAAGGGAGAGGAGGAGAGACCGACATTGGAAGGGAGAGGAGAGCCTGACATGGGAAGGGAGAGGGGGAGAGACCAACATGGGAAGGGAGAGGAGGAAAAACATAAATGAGAAGGGAGAGGAGGAGAGACCGACATGGGAAGGAAGAGAACAAGACTCCAACAT
Source organism: Pelodytes ibericus (assembly GCA_036172795.1). NCBI lineage: Eukaryota > Metazoa > Chordata > Amphibia > Anura > Pelodytidae > Pelodytes > Pelodytes ibericus. The sequence continues at coordinate 97,723,904 of CM069863.1, forward strand.
GGAAAGGGATAGGAGGAAAGACAGAAATGGGGAAAAATGGTAATGGAGATAAGTGAGAAAGACATGGGAAGGGAGAGGAGGAGAAACATAAATGAGAAGGGAGAGGAGGAGAGACCGACATGGGAAGGAAGAGAACAAGACTCCAACATGGAAAGGGATAGGAGGAAAGACAGAAATGGGGAAAAATGGCAATGGAGATAAGTGAGAAAGACATGGGAAGGGAGAGGTGGAGAGACCGACATGGGAATGAAGGGGAGGAGTGAAAGACATGGGAAGGGAGATGAGGAGAGACAAACATGGGAATGGAGAAGAGAGAGACAGACATGGGAAGGGAGAGGAAAGAGACAGACATGGGAAAGGAAAGAGACATCAAAATGATATAACCAGTAATAAGTGACTGCATTTAGTGCTTTGGTGTTAGTGCATTTAGTGCTTTAGAATTAACTGTGGTCTAATAGGCTTGTCTTTTCATAATTAAGCTAAATAAATACTGTACAAGCATAGATACTAAGCAAACAGATATGAAACCTACAGACATACATTAGAGGAAGTGGACTCTAGTTCCCAGTATCAATGAATCCAATGATCTACGATCATTTTTTAGAATACCATTTTATTTTATTTCCAAACTGAGGCTTCCAATATTGATTCATAATGCAATATTCTCCACTATGGAAATTAAAAAAAATACCTGTACATATGTGAGAAAAACCACCGGACCACAGTATGTAAATTGCTGCGGGGCACCCCGACCACACAACACATCATTACATGATACGACCAGTGCAATACACATACATCCCCCCTTTGCCCCCACATAATTTGGCACCCTGGTTGGCCCACTTTCAATGGCAACATTTGCAATGAACTGACAAGTGTTGTGTGGGCAGATCATTCCTGATGAAACCAGGGGAGGTAGTTCCTGTTCTTGTGCCCATACCACAGCACAGCCTTAGAAACATAAAACTGTTTCACTGTCTGCGTCCTTTAAAGTACAAAAAATAATATTTGTAATTTTGATTATTTGTATTTTTTTTTAAAGTAACCTTATAGTTGCCCTTTACTCTGCATTCTCTCACAAATTCCAATTATACAGCAGTCTCTATTTTAGTTAAATCTTAAAATGCAGTTTTACTAGCGTTGAAGAAAACTATTTTTAATAAACAACCAAAACAAAAGGATGCCTCAGTACCTGATAACAGCTAACTCCACTACAGTGTATCTTTATATATCTTTTTTTATTTTTTCAAATGGTGTCTATTCCCACCAAAGCTGCTAAAACATCTCTGATTTCCCTCCAAGGAATGTGAGCATCCATGCATAATTATAATGAATTGAATGAATCTGGGTTTGAAATGTTAATGTATCAAAATGGTCTACAAGGATATCAATGTAACCCAACTCAAAACTGTCTTCTAATCGTCTTTCTTACATAAGACAGATATCCAAAGCTGTCTTCAATAGTAAATATAACATTGTATTCCATGTGGAAATACTTGTCAAAGTAACAAAAAAAATCCACATTAGTACTGAACTATGTTTATCACCTTTTGCAATGACACTCATATATTATTAAGAAGTGAAAATGAATACCACTGAGGACGTTAATGTACACAAGGCTACAATTTCAGAGCTGTTATCTCTAAGAGGAATACAAATGCCTCTGACTTGAAAAATCTATTATTCCCATAATGTACTTATTTAAAGAGGGCCGCTTGCAAATATCTTCTTTGTCAATTGTAGCCAAGAATAAAAAATATAAAAAAAGTCAAATTAACAAGTTAAAAACAAAAAAACTATATGTTGATAATGTAACACTGAAGACAAACAAAAAAGACTAGGATAATTCAAAGGGTTTCTGTCATGCATAACATAACTATCTGCTATAACTATATATTAAAATTGCTGCTGTGCCCAGGGTTGACATCTTTTCTTTAAGAGAAAATTGCCTTTAAGCCATTTTTTACGGGCCTGCCAGTACAATACTAGCTGGTTGGCAACTTTAGCTGCACTGTGCCATGTTCTGCAAATCAGTATATGGTAAGTATATGGTAGACCTGCACATGTACCATCTTTATAGGGCATAGTGAGTGCAGAAAATATCAGTTTCTGATTGGCTGTTGTCAGCTGTCTTTTAACTTGGGATTAGTTAACAAGTAAAACTACCTCTGATGTGGGAAACTCAGTTTTTAAAAATGGTACCATAGTAACATAGTTAACATGGGTTGAAAAAAGACTTACCGGTAAGTCAGTCAAGTTCAACCTGTCTACCTATCATTCCTGCTTTGATCCAAAAGTTATTTAAAATTCCTTCTTGACTCCAAAGGCCAATCAGATTTCTTCTTGGACCAAGAAGCTCTATTATTAAAGCGTATTCTATTTTAATAGCCCTGTATGTCCTGTTTTTCTAAAAAAATAAAAATAAAAAAAAAACATCCAGACCATTTTTAAATGCATCTATTGTATTTGATAGCACCACCTCTCTTGGCAGTGATTTGCTGTCGATTAAATCTTTGCTCTTCCAGTCTCAGGGGATGACCTTGTGTGCTTTGTACATTTCTGTTAAAAGACAAGTGGAGCAAAAATAATAACTTATGTTTAATTTAAAAATTGTATCAAGTGTAAATGATCTATAAAGAAAAAGTGTAATGAAAAAAATGCAAATAAAGTTCCTTATTGAGACTTCCTTACTCCATATCATTCTCTCAGGGGGTTGACATCTTGTTTAGAATCTTGGATCAGATTTTCATTCACCTTGGTTCAAATGAGGAAATATCTGACCCATTTGACCAAAGATTATAAACAAAATGTCTGCCTCCTGGTGGAGCTAAATGGGGTAAGGATGGCTCAATAAGGTACTGTATTTGTATGCTTTCATTAAAGCATTTCTTTATAAAATGATGCAATCCTTTAATTAAACACAACTTAATTGCTACAGTTGTCCTTTAATGAACAGGTCAGTGGAGAGCTCTTTATATTGCCCTTGCACATATTTATATAATGTTTTCATAACTAAGATCCTCCAATCCCCTTAATTAATTTTGTAGCCCTCCTATGCACTAATTCGATGTCATAATATCATTTTTAAGGACTTGTGCCCAGAATTGTACTGCATATTCAAGGTGAGGTCTTACTATTGACTTGTAAAGAGGCAAGATGATATCCTCCTCCTCTAAATCAGTATCTCATTTTATTTTTTCATGTCAGTACCTTATTGGCCCTTGCAGTTGCTGACTGGCATTGAGAACTGTCGCTAAGTCTGTTATCTACAATTATTCCTAAATCCTTTTCATTAGTAGTTTTTCCCAGGGAGATACCATTTAAAGTATATGTTGGTAATGTAATTCCAAATTGGCCATCGCCACATTAAAAAGCAATCATAAACAAGTAGCCATACTTATTGTCTGTAATAAAAATCTGTAATTTTATGTGTTCAGTAACTAAGATCGCCATGCAAATCATATGGAAGTTACATATCTGATCAAGATACAACTCAGAAAAGCGGCATTTCAGGACCTTTACCCCTGTAGCTTTAATTAGTAATTCCAGATATATTTACTACAGTTTGGTTAAAGGAGAATAATATTAACTTGGAATGTTTGTTTAAATATAGCATTTAAATATATACTGCAAATGTGTCAATGAGTTTCATAAACGAAATAGGCCTGAACCTTAATATTTTGTCTTTGATAAGAAACTGGTAAATGAACTGAAGTGCAAGAGATTCACTCATCTCTGAAATGTACATATACCAGTCCAAGTTTATTATATGGCAACTGAAACTGTCAAAATGTGTTCTTTTATACATTAAAAGCAATTTCTCCCCATTTTATATTGCTTCTGCAAATTACCATTCATATGAAATCCTATACTCTTTATAAAACAATAAAAAAAAAATTGTCAGAAACCATTTTGTGGGGGTGCTGCTTCACTGAGCAACTGTTCATAGTTGTGTGACTGTGTATCATGCATGTGAGCTGAAAGGGAAAGAGAGTGAGCTTGCTAAGGAGAATGAGATGACAATAAACTAGGAGTGAATGTGAATATAACTGCATATGCAAATATGTGATCAGTTAGGAAGAAGTAAAGTGAAGTAGGAGGGAGCAGGCAGACCATGTGACGAGGATGGAGTCGGAGACTCAGAGAAGTTACACCGAATGGTGGCACTGGAGTAGGGTTACCACCCAGCCTGGCCGGTATTTTACCGGCAGGCCGGTAAAAAAAATTGGCTTGAGTCCAATGTTAAGTCTATAGAAACACCAGCAAGGCCGGTATTTTTTGGTTGAAAAGGTGGCAACCCTACACTGGAGTAGAAAGAGAGCACAAAACATGCTGAAGTTTGAAAGATAAATTATTTGCTCCAGCACATTAAACCAGGATTAAAGCTAAGTAGTAGGTAAATTCTATTAAGGTTGCCAATTTTTATTTTTTGTGTTTATTCCACCGTTAAAACATCTTTAATTCAAGATCACACGATGACCTAAAGATGTATAAAAACAGATATACATGCAATATTTTCTATGTGGGCCAGGGTGGAACATTCTATTTTTGCAAAATAAAATATAAAAAAGCTTTACAGAATTCCTTAATGAAGCATGCTCCACTAAATAATGAGAAAAAAACTGGAATGGCCCTTTAACTCCATTGCCTAGTATGTTTGCAACAGAAACTGCAAATACTTTTTCTGTAAACATTTTCTAGATAACAGAGTCCCTTTAATATCTTTTTAGAATATCCAGGAACATTTTTAAACTAATCTGAATAATTTATCAGACATTTTTATTGAGGCATTTCCAGTCTTGTCAAACTCCACATATCTAACAAAGCAAGCCAAAGAATTGCTGTTAATCTTGTGCTGTCAAAGCCTCCCTTTTTATCTAGCAGTACCTCAGCACTGGAGTTGATTGTAAATCCATATGTGAATAGTATAAAACCACTGGAGACCATCTTTAAACGATATAAATCTTTACTACCATTAACGGTATATTCACACTCTCTTCCCACACAAAGACTCTCTAAAAATGTGTGTCCTACTGAATATTATAGACTCACTCAGAAAGCATCGGCAATTCCAGCTACTTACGTTAAAGGCTTTAATTTATTCAAAGCTTTTCAAGCATGCCCTACTCAACAAGAAATACATTTTGAACACTTTCCTTTTCTAATTAAATATACTATCAAGTACTGACAGCTGAGTATTTAGCCAGCAGAATAAACTATGTTGCTCTCTAAAATCCTCGTGTTCACAGACTGTAATAACTGAGATACATTGCTGTGTGTGATATATAGTTACTTTCTTATGTTAGCCATTGACAATAGTGCTTTCTCGACAACTGGGTTCATTACATGTAAGTTAATGGTTGCTCTGTCACATCAGGTTTATAGATGATAATGGCTACTACATCTTAGGCAATCAAATCAAGAACGTAATGCAAAACATGAAACAAATGCAACACAAAAAACCCTACCGGGTCATTTCATTAAGTCTAATAGATGGCCATTTACATAGGCTGCACAAAGTTGTCCCTTTATGCCAATTGCCACATGTAAATAACTGAACAATAAATAACAGAAATTATATGGAACTGGTTTGAGATGCCACAGTCACACAGCTATGGACAACAGATTGAGCTCAATTAACTCATTGAGTATTGAAGGGTGAGCAGGCGCCTGATAAATGTCGGAAAACCTCTAGCAAACACTATTTGGCAGAGCTCTCATTCCCGCTCTTCAAAGTGTCAGGATTTATAAAAAGGCGCAATTGCCGTTATACATAACAGATGGGGATTGCACCTTTTTATTCCTCTCCTGACACTTTGAAGTGCGGGAGTTTGTATACATGCCCACACCCCTCCACCCCCGATGTATTTTATTTAAATATACTGTTTAGTGAAGAGGAAATAATTCCTCCAGATAATATTTTAATGAAACAGAAGACAAAGCTGTGAAAAGCTTTCAGCAGCAATTCTCTTTTTAAATAGAAGACCCTTAGAGACATCCAAGCTGCCAAATCGAGAATCTGCTCCTCTGTGATGCCATATACACCTCTAGCAGGAGGTCATCTCTTACAGTGTTGTGTGTGTGCAGTGCAACTGATGCGCACACTAAGGACTCCAACTAACCGGTACTTTAGCGGCAGGCCTGTAAAAGATTGACTTCAATTCCATATTTGGGGGGGGGGGGGGGGTCAACCATAGCGCTTACACACAAATGACAGAGAGAGTCAGTCGCCAGACTTGAATTACTTTTGAATGGTGTACGCTTAGTGCACCATTCAGATTACACTTTTAATGAAGTAGATGTGGACTACCCCATTAAGGAAAAAGCATGTTATTATACAATGTTATTACACAACACAAACCAAACATGTTGCATTCCCGAAAAAAGGGGGATTAGGATAGGAAAGGGAAACAGAAGGATTTGGCTCCAAGATAAGGACTTTTCCTCCAAAATACAGACCCTTGGGAGGCACATTTCCAAGATGTCACTTCATAACTTAAAATATAATGAGGATCCATGATTTAATGTCAAAGTTAAAAAGAGATGTTTTTACATGAAAGCACTAAGGATGTTAAAACGATGCAACTGTAAGAACCACTTGATGCAACTTACGCTAACTCGATTATTCTCTCAGAAAAAGAGAATGGAATAATGTGAAAGAAAACAAGATGCTTCACTTTCAATATGTTACAGTGAAAATACATATGGATGGCTTATACATTATTGTGTACAATATTGTCTGAGTGACAATTGTAGAAAGCATTGGTGACATGTAAAAGTTATTGTGTTGTTAAAGGCATTGACATTCTGTGAATATCTCTCTACTGTACGTTTGCTCTGCCACTGTTTGAAGTCATGAGGCTGTCAGCCCTGTTTCCCATTTATAGCAGAATACACAATAGGAGGTCCTGTTAAGTGAAAGAGTGTGAATAGTGTATATTGGACTCTTTTTACTTACTGTGTGTACAGATCCCTAGCTCAGTCTGCAAGCTTCTAGCACTATAAAACAAAGTTATAACTAAAAAGTTGATATCCAACTATGATGTTAACATTTCCAACACCAAAGGTGCTGAAAGGGCAAAACGTACTATATCTATTAAATGTTATCAGAGTATTTTTGTTCCTTACATGAGTGTCAGTTTTTCTAAATCTTTTAATAACCAACCACTGCCAGCAAAGGCATACCTAGAAATTACTTGAAAATGGTGCATAGGGGTGATGTATGGCACTGGTGGTGTTACAGGGTGGGGAAAGAGGCCCTAGAACAATGTTTTGCCTGACCATGCAACATGACATCACGTAACACCACCAGTGCCATATGATTCCTACTTTTCCCATGTTTGCCCCCAAATACCACAATCCCATATGCCCTCAATAACTTACTTGTAGCTGTCCAGCTCTCATGTCTGACCACGCTCTGTGTGCAGTCTGATACAGGACTGTGCCGTTATCTCCTGTTGCCTGCTTCATCAGTCCCACATAGCACGCCACCATGCTCCACAGTGGACAGTCAGACAAATGCCAAAGAGTGAGGGAGAGCATTAATTATCTTTGCTCTCTCAATATACTACAGCAGTAAGGAGGCCAGAGTGCAGGTAGCTGCAGAGGTCATGCAATTCCCAAAATAATGTAACCCATTTTTCCAAGAGCCTTTTTTTCTTGGAATAATTTAAACATTTCCACCATTTTTGTGGTTTGTTTTGCAGGAAATTTATATATAGGCCCTTCACCCTTCATCTGCTAAGGGAAAAATCAAGATACATGGTACAGAAACATATTTATTAAGAGAATTTTGTTGTCTTTGTAATGTAGTAAAATACATTAGAAAGGTTATGAAAAGTAAAGTAGACAGTTAAAACTTACTCAAGAGAACAAACTTTGGGATCCTATAAAAAGCTCAGAGAAACAATACCGATACAGCTTTGGGATATATTTTTTTACAAGCAAAATATTTTCTTTATGTGTATCACATTTCTTTAGAACATTAAGTGATGTCAATCAATTATCTCACTATGACCATGATATCATCTAAATGTCTTCCCAGAGACAACATATAATGCGAAAGAAATACTTTTCACATAAGATATTAACAAAGTCAAAGCAACACAGCAATAATACACACACTCTCACTTTGCTTCACGACGGATACTCAAATTGTGCACATTTGATGTGTGAACAATATCAAATATTTTTAACAAATTCGGAACCATAAAAAAAATAAAGAGAATCAATTACACCTTTCAAAACTTTTTTCTGTGCCTCATCTGAGGAAGAAATGTCTCACTGACATATGACCAAACCAACAACTTGTTCTAACATAATTTAACATTGTATGTGAATAATAGATTTAAATTTAAATTGCCCATGGGCAGTCAGGCTCTTTTTGCTTTCCTTGATATAGGTGATGGGGCTAATCACGTCGAAAACATTGCAACTGCGCAATTTTAAAGACAGTCTGTACATGTATGGGCTTTTTAGAGGAGTTAAAAAGAAAATTCAGAAAGAATATGAAACAAATCACCATTCTACAAAGAATACAAAAAAGATACAAGGCATTAGGTTACTAAGACAAGTGTTGTTTTGTGTTTTTTTAATCTTATGTTTAACTGAAATCACATTTAAAATAGAAATGCTGTGACTTATTTATACACAAAATGCAGGATAAAGAATACACAACTATACAGAAATAAGGTAATTTCACATTAGTTTGATTTTTTTAAAAATATTTTATAGTTATTTAACATTGTGGTGTCATGAGAGGGTAGAGAAATGGAAAATGGGTAGGTCCCATATTAAATGTGCTTCTTTTAACCCTTGTGCTAAACAATATGATGGCACTTCATAAACAAATCAAATAATAAAAATGTTAATTCGTTATATATAATATATATAAATTCGCGAATATAGCGGTTTTTCAAATAATGGTACTCAGTGGGCAACTGAAAGGACCAGTTGACACAGTTTAGCCTAAATTACTTAGGGGATCTCATAAATAATGGTAGAATGTGAAGGAACACTAGGTGCTTAGTAAAAAGTGTTGACTTTCCAAGTGAAAATACCACTATATATTTATTTTTTTTAATTGATTTTGGTTATTTTTTTCAGTAATTGTCAGATAGATGGCAAAAGGGTTGATCAGTAAGTCTTCAAAATATCGGGACTAGAAACAGCAAAGAGAGAAAATTAAAACAATAATTGGGATGTGTCATCTAAGAATAACTATTTCTCAATGTACAAAGCCACTGGGCTGAGATCTTAGTCTGAATTACAGTACAGGAATAATTAAGTACAATTACTTCATCATGCATACAAAACACTTGGGCCAAATAATTCAGATTCAATTATTTTTGTTTAATATGCAAAACAATAAACATCGGATTTCACAAATAATGTCAGTTAGTCCATGACAAAATGTATGTATATGGTATGTTTGTAAAATGAATTCAAATGTACAATTATTGTAATAATGATGATTTGTGAACACAGATTATCAGTTAATATCATGATCCAATAATGCTTTCTCTGAGAGAGAAAAAAGGCTGTTTACCTGATCTCAAAAGTTCCCTTTTATCTTTTCACATGGTAGATATCCAACTGATGTTTCTGTTTGAAACTGATTGGAATAACACTAACATTATCATACCTGTCAACATCACATGACCCCTGTCCCACAATTTTGACAGGTATAAGGTTAATAAGTGATATATTTCTGCCTTTGGCGAACTAGTCGTCAGGTGGCAGCAGACAGATGGGGCAACAGCAGAGCCAGTGCTACCATTGTTGGTAGTACATCCTCCTTCACTGGCGGGCGCTGCCTAGAGAGACATCTGGGCTGCCCCCGTATTTCACAAGGGAGTAATCTGGTGCTGTGCAAAGGTATATAGGGTAAAACTGGCGTAGTGAAAAGATTATCTGAAGGGATTCAACCTTAATGGTTGGGGGAGGCATATGTTTTGTCAGGCCAAGTTGTGCTAACACAATGTATAGATCATTTTCAATATTTTTTAATTCTCTACATGCACACCAAAAACCATATTTAGGTGATACACTCCCTGTGCCTAATTCTGGCCAGACTTTATTTTTATCTTTATGGAGTTTATCAGTTCACATATAGTTCCAAAATATTGGCGTAATTTGGATGTATTGCCCATATTTAAAAAGGGATCCAAATCTCAGTCAGGAAATTACAGGTCAGGAAATTTGACATCTGCAATGGGGAAGTTATTCAAAGGGTTGCTAAAGATACATTCAAGACTATATCTTCAATCAGAATATAATTTGTCAACATGGTTTGAGAAATACAGGTTTTGGCAAACTAATATAATAGCATTATATGAAGAAGTAAGTATATTACCAAATTTAGATCAAGGTGTGGTGGTGGATGTCAGCTATTTAGACCAGGAGAGGATTTTAGTGTTTCTGGGGGGAATGTGCAACTACAAACTCAAACTGTTGTAATACTGATTTATTGTAATACTTTTTACTAGCTAACGTTCTACAGTACATAATCTACAGGACATGACAATGTATTGTATGGCACAGACTAAATTCAAAATAAAGCATTTGATAGCACCTGAAAATGAATTCAGTCATCCAAAGTTGAATTTAGTGTAAAATCCATTCAAACGATCTGTTGAAAAAGTTCCTGATGATTGTCAAGATAAATTCCTGTAGCTGAAGACCGATCCAGGGGTAAGAAAAAAAAATGAGGCACAGAATGGCAAGTCTGGGGGCAGATTGTCAAATCTGTGAATGCATTGGCAAGTCTGAGGGGCAAATTGGCAAGTCTAAGACACAGAATGGCAGGTCTGGGGATGCACTGTCAAGTCTGGGGTTACTCTACAAATTGACATTAATAGGCTTAGGGGGAAGATGTATCTAATTGGATTGAAAATTTTGCTAAAAGATAGAATTCAGAGTATTATTATAAATGGAAAATTTTCAAACTGAACAAACGGATTACGTGGATTACCACATGTCTGTCCTGTGGTATACTGTTGCTTTAAGAAAGGACACTCTGGACTGTTTGTGGAGAACTCTATGGTCGGCGGACAAGTTTGGTTGGGGAGTCTCAGATTGCCATAGCCCTGCATGTAGTGGGTGGGGAAGGACAAGCGGTTTACAACACAATGGAATCAGCCCTGCTTGTGGAAAAGACATTGAATTCAGTGCTGAGATTGTTCAGGGTCTACTGTAATCCAAAGAAAAATGTTGTGTTTGAGCGACACCAATTCTGGACACATCCACATCTGGAGGGGAAAGTACTGAAAGATATATGACAGAACTAAGAGTGAAAGCAAGAGACTGTGAATTTGGGACTATACTTGACGACTTGTTAAGAGACAAATTGGTTTTTAGTGTTACTGATGCGAGACTTAAAGAATACAAAGAAAAACGTGACCAGTGCGCTTCAACCAACACTACACACACTTATATTTACCCTTAGAACAAGTATGTATCTTGCAGTGTTGTACAAAGGGAATATGAAAAATAAAAGAATAAAACACACAATAGTGTAATATATCAAAGAAAAAGTGAAATAAAGTGAATGAATTGTGCCAAGTGGCCACTCACATTCGTCTGAGCAACTACTTGCTCAGGGATATCAGCATAAGGGAGCCCAGGGAAAGGGTTAATGATGTTCCGTTACTTCATCCATGAAGACTCCACAAAACACATGAGGAAGAAGGAAGGCAAGGATATTAATGAACACTGTTTAATATGTAATGTGTTTTTAATATGTAATTCCTCATGTGTTTTGTGGAGTCTTCATGGATGAAGTAACGGAACATCATTAACCCTTTCCCTGGGCTCCCTTATGCTGATATCCCTGAGCAAGTAGTTGCTCAGACGAATGTGAGTGGCCACTTGGCACAATTCATTCACTTTATTTCACTTTTTCTTTGATATATTACACTATTGTGTGTTTTATTCTTTTATTTTTCATATTCCCTTTGTACAACACTGCAAGATACATACTTGTTCTAAGGGTAAATATAAGTGTGTGTAGTGTTGGTTGAAGCGCACTGGTCACGTTTTTCTTTGTATTGTATTTATTTTGCTAGAAGTGAGACACTAGCGGTGCCCGAGTGCTGCATACCCGTTTACATACAGGCGCAGCAGTCTACACTTTGTGTTTTGTAGAGACTTAAAGAATGTCTGCACAGAGATACTGACTTCACACTACAAATGTGTCAGGCTGCTGAAGCCACAAAAGCCCAAGTTCAAGTTATGGCAGCAAGCGCTTACCAGCCTATTCATGCATTGGAGTACAACTCTACTTGCTCTAAACCAGCAGAGGCTACTAGAGGCAGCAAGAGAAAACCTCACTATGCTACAAGGGCTGAGCAACAACGGAAGGTGTGCCCTAAGTGTGGCAGGGTTCACCCACCCCAAAGATGCCCAGCATTTCGGTGTGTTTGTTACACATGCAACAAAAATAATCACTTTTTGCGAAATGCTGTAGATCCAGAAGCCGATAGGGTGAGAAAGTGAAAACGGTTGAGACTTTATTTATTGGAGCAATACTGAGAGATAAGACCTCTAACCAAGGAAAAGGACACAAACTAAACCACTCAGCATGGTTCTCTGAGATGCAAATCAATGGTGCACCCATTAACTTCAAGTTAGATACTGGTGCTGAGGCAAATGTGTTACCTCTCACTCTCTTCAAAAGGATTACTGGACAGCTATCCATCAGAAAGACAAACACTACTTTAGTGGCCTATGGCCACCACTAAAATATCCCTACTGCTGAGGATGTACAGAGCCAGCTTGCTGGCAAAACCATATTCACCACCCTTGATGAAAAGGATGGTTATTGGTAAGTCAAATTAGACACAGAGTCATCAGAACTGTGTACTTTCAACTCTCCATGGGGGCGTTTCAGATTTTGCAGGATTTCATTTGGGATAAAGTCGCCAGTGAAGTATTTCAACAGAAGAATATGGAGATTTTTGGGGACATCCCAGATGTGCATATCATATGATGACATGGTTACTGCTGTATCATCACATGAGGATGCAGAGCCAGGTGATGAATGAGCATTAAATGAGAACACCAAGTTTAAGCCTGACAAAATCCAATTCAAAGTACAAGAAGTCCGATATATTTTGGACATGTCATAACCCCTGCAGGAGTTCAGCCTAATGTTGAGAAAGTCCAAGCAATTGGCAAAATGCCTGACCCTGAGGACAAAAAATGTCTGCAAAGATTTTTGGCCATGGTCCAGTATCTTGCACAATATATACCGGGGGAGGCAGAGATTACTGCACCATTGAGGAAGTTACTGAGTAAAGACATAATTTGGCAGTGGGGCCCAGAGCATTCTAAAGCAGTACAGTCTTTAAAACAGGCACTGATTTAGGCTCCAATATTGACATTTTTTTGACCCAACAAAAGCAGTGGTGATTCAGGCAGATGCATCTAAATAAGGCCTCGGGGTTTGCTTACTACAAGATATCTATCGCATAGCATATGCATCTAGAGCGATGACTACCGCAGAGCAGAATTATGCCCAGATAGAGAAAGAACTATTGGCAATTGTTTACGCTACTAAAAAGTTCCACCAGTTTGTATTTGGCAAAACCGTTACAGTGCAGTCTGACCACAAGTCTCTTTAAGCAATATTTAATAAACCATTAAGCAAAGCGCCAGCAAGACTCCAAAAAATGCTCTTGCAACTGCAAGGATATGACCAGGTGATTTCTTACACTGCTGGGCGTGACATGCTCATTGTTGACACCCTTTCTAGGGCCACTGTGGATCCCCCAGAACCAGAAAAGGATATGTTATTTGAAGAAAAGGTAATTTACACGCTGTCAGCATCAGAAACTATTGGGACTGAAATGCTATGTTATTTACAAAAGGCCACAGCAGAAGATCAATGCTTATCGGAAATTAAACTCCTTCTATATCATGGTTGGCCACAAAGGAAAAAGCAACTTCATCCACATCTGCAGCCATTTTGGCAATTTAAGCACTTGTTGTGCAAGGAGAATATTCTCCTCTTGCTGGGTGAAAAGATTGTGGTTCCTCAGAAAGCTCGCAAAACAATTCTGGAGAGTCTGCATGAATGACATCAAGGTATACAGAAAACCAAAATGCGTGCTCGGATGATCCTGTTCTGACCCAGTATTTCCAAGAACATACATCAGATTTGTGCTAGTCGTCTACCTGCGAACCAAAAGGAACCATTACTCTCACACAAAATCCCTCACCTTCCTTAGAAAAAACTGTCGATGGAAATTTTTGAGTGGAAAGGGTGCTCTTTCCTTGTGATAGTGGACTATTTTTCCAAGTACCCTGAAGTGTTAAAGATGTCTGATAAAAGGTCAACGATAGTTATTGGCAAACTGAAAGCAACCTTTGGTAGACATGGCATCCCAGCACAAGTAGTCAGTGATCATGTACCCTTTGCCAATGCTGAGATGAAGGCATTTGCTGCAGCATGGGGAATAAAGTTTACCCCTTCTAGTCCTGGCTACCCCAAATCTAATGGACTGGCAGAAAGGATAGTTAAAACTATTAAACTCATGCTCCAAAAGACATGGGAATCGGGAGTGGATACTCATATTGGGCTTTTAGAGCTACACAACACTCCAGTCACTGGAATGGCCTATTCCCCTGCACAATTTTTAATGAGTCGGACTCTTCGAACCAAGTTACCTGTTGTGGCTGCTCCATTAAAGCCCTGGACTCCAAAGAATGCACACTGGGGATTGAAAGACATTAAGCGCAGGGAAAGTTTATTATAATCATGGCGCCAAATTACTACCAGCCTTCCAAAAAGGGGATGCAGTGCGTATGGAGACATCAGTAGGTTGGCAGCCTGCAAAGATATTATCTGTTGGTTCTGAGCCAAGATTTTATGTAATTGAAACATCTGATGGCAGAAAGTACAGGAAAAACCGGCGCCATTTCAGGATGGATAACACAAATAATCAAGTCCACTGAGAGCCACAGGTACTTGTAACTAGAAGTAGAGCAGAGTGGACAATCACACATGATACAGACTTGGAGGCTGAAGTGCCAGGTTCAGATGGAGACCAAGGAGAACAAGTCCCTCTAGAGTCTGAAGAATCTGCTTGCAAAACATCCCGTATTGGAAGGGTAATACGCCCTCCCGACAGGCTGAAATATTATGTCATAGGATAAAGTATATTTAGTTTCATTTTTATAGTCTCTTCATTGTTCGGTAATATATGTTTTAAAAAAAAAGGGGGGGGAGGGGTTTGAAAATAGTTTGGGAGATGTGTTATACTGTTGCTTTAAGAAAGGACACTCTGGACTGTTTGTGGAGAACTCTATGGTTGGCGGCCATTTTAAGTTTAGTTGGGGAGTCTCCAGTTTTTTTGTCTTATGTGTGCATCTGAGCTGAATAAAGAACTGCTTTGTGTGAATACTATCAAGTACTGCTTGCTCCTTCTCTCCATGTAAAATACTACACACAGAAAACACTACGTCCTTTCTTTTTAATTTGTTTATTAATGCTGAGCCATGTCTCAGTGATAATACGACGTACAGATAATTTTTCATAATTTTTTACAAAGTCCCTTTAACCCACTAAAAAGTCCCTTTAAATTCCATACACCCTCTTTGCTGCTCCCACTCAAATAAGTTTTTTTTTTTTTCTTACATGCCCCTAGAGTAGGTTTTAAGAGTATACATTTCTACCTATAAGGATTAGCGGGGAGTTGACTTTGTCTTAGGCCCAATAAGTATTATGCCTAAGTATAAATAATAAATATTTATTATTTATAATAACAATTTTATCCAACGGTAGCGATCACCTTTATTAATTACTGACTGTGGAAAAGGATCCACATTACACGTATTTATTGATGTTTGTTGTTCTGCCCTTTGCTTGTGTCAGTGTGAGTTCTAGTCACACAGCTGCAGTTTCAGCATTATACCCCTGCATTCAAAAACTGACTGTTGCTTCTCAGGAGTTTCTGCTGAGCACAGATCCATGTCACTGTTATTCCTTAGCCTTTATACATGTTTAGTGAATTATAATGTGTGGGATTGTAGTTTATGGTGTAGTGGATTGTTTTTGTTAACTTTGTGAAATGTTTAAGTAGAGAGGGATTTCTATCTTAAAGTTTTTTTTATTGTTAAATACTTAAATATCTCTTTTATTATTGTGTTTATCTGCAGTAATAATGCATTTTACCCCCTCCATAAGCAATAAAATAATGGATACCTCTAATAGAATAGATATAGATAATGTTTCTGATATACACAGAGATGAGGGATGAGCGTTAATGCACTATTTATTAACTGATTCAATGCAGAAAGCAATGAAAACTGCCATGGGGAATATGATAGAGTCTATTATGAATAAGGGTATTACTACCGTAAGAAAGAGTGAGACCCAGCCTATTGGGGGTAATATGGCATGACTGTCTATGTACTGGTCGGCAGTTGAATCAGATAAGGATGATAGGAGATATAATGATGCCAAGAAATCTGGCAGAAATATAAATAAAAATACGGAGGAGTTATGACCAGTACAACGAGCTTCGGTGAGAACAGGCCGATTAAAATGAGTGGTGGTTATAACCCACTGAAGAGATCCTTTCCTCATGAGGTAGAATTGATGAGGAAAATGAAAAGACTTGGACAAGAACCTGATTCTTACTATGTAGATGAGTGCGAGGAAAGTGCAAGCGAATCTGAAGATTCAGAGAGGGATTCATTGGAAGATCCAAATATTGATTACCACGATGCTAAAAAATATGATGATTATGGGCAATCATAATGGAGCTCAATATGTTCTAGATGAACAAGGGTTCCCAGTTTTTGACCCTGAATAGATTGTCTGCAGATTGGTCCCCTAGGGATCATAGGGTTAATATTTATTTAGAGCAGAGAGTGAGAAAGGATTTGGGAAAACAAACTAGGTATAAATTAAAAGCAGAGTGTGCCATAACAAAGATCAATGCGATGGTGTGTGAAAAAAACGGAAATGGATCCTAAAATTGTCCAATTCTTATCTAAGTATCGGAAGGATCCAAGAAAAGGAACTAAAGGCCGACCAAGATAAATTATTAGATGTTTTTGGCCCACTTACCAGAATTTTTGAGATGGCGGAGGAGGATAATAAGGTATATCATAAAAGATAATATCCCAATAAATATAGATCTTTTAAGAGGTTGGGTGCAGAGAGCAATTTGTATGCTCTGGAATGCTAATACAGCATTAACCTCAGACTTATACCATATTAGACAAAGCTGAAGAAGAAGGTCTTTCAACAAAGGTTTTTTAACCAAGGCAGGGAAAGGTAGGGGACGTTTTCCCGGCCATAAAACTAAATCCTGGAATAAATCAGTATATTCGTCCCCAAATGCACAAAGAGGGAGATCCTCAGAAGCAACACAAAACCCTTCCTTTCCTCAGGTAAGTGCTGCAACACACATTCACATGATCCAGGGAAAACTGGGTGACAGGCTCACCCTTTTTTCCGACAATTGGTTAAATATAACCAAAGATCTTACAGACAGTTCAAGAATAAAAAATTAAATGTTCTCCCAGACAGATCACAATCTGATCAAACAGGATATAAGGAATTTAAGAGACAACGGTGCAATCATACAAAGTCCCCTTAGAATCTCAGGGGTTTGTGAGCAATCTGTTTCTACTACAGAAGAAAGGAGGAAAGGTAAAACTAGTCATAAATCTAAAGCTCTTAAATCAGTGGGTTGAATACAAACATTTAAAAAAGGAGGGAATTCATTGCCTAAGAGATTTGTTAATGCCACTAGACTGGATGATAAACATAGATTTAAAAATACGCTTATTTAAAGGTCCCCATCGATCAAGATGATCAAATGTATCTCCAATTCATTTTGGAGATTTAAAGAAGGCAATTCACTTGTCTGCCCTTCAGTCTTTCTTCAGCTCCTTGGGTTTTCACCAAATTGATAACACCAGTGGTGGCATACCTGAGGAGCAGAGGGATACAACTGATAATGTATCTAGACGGTATCCTGATTATGGCTCAAGGATTTGGAGATTCACTGAATAACCACAATGGAATTATTAAGGCATATAGGTTTCATTATAATTTAGGAAAAGTCAGTTTGTCAGCCTACACAGGATATAAGAGTTTTTGGGGTACAAAATAGATTCAAGGAAGGTTACCTTGAGCTTACCAAGAGTCAAACACAAGAATATGCGCAAGGAGATCAAATCTGCCCTTGCAAAATAGATGATCTAATTAAGAACCCTTGCAAGAATAATAGGGATTTTGACTATATCTACACAGGCAATATTTCCAGGCCCTCTACATTACAGAGCGTTGCAGAGATTGAAAACTCAATATCTGAACGTCTCAATTACTCAGATAACTTTGAGGGCAGAGAAGAATTCATTTGGTGGTTCGAACGCATGCAGGCCGGAACAACAAAACAATTTTCAGGGATGGCACCAGAATCAGTAACAGAATCTGATGCCAGCTTTCTAGGATGGAGAGCAAGATTTTTGGACAAGACCTCTGGGGGGGAAATCGTAAAATCTGCACATAAACTGTTTGGAGATACTAGCAGGGTCTTTTGCTCTAAAGAGTCTAGCAAAGGACAAACTAAACTGTTGCATTTTACTCAAGATGGACAATATATCAGCAGTGAGATATTTACAGCTTGGGAGGAACCAGATCAAAAACCCTTGGCAGAGTTAGCAAAGAATTGTTGGCAGATTGGACCTCCAGATATCTGACAGACCACAGCGATTGGACAAGCGTCTGATTGAACAAGCAGACACAACATTTTTATAGTTGTAGACCAGATCCAGAAGCACAAGGTTTAGATGCATTTTTCCAGGATTGGAAAATGTCAGGAATTATGTGTTTCCACCATTTGCAATGATTCCCAGGGTTTTATTACAATTCAAGAGAAATAAGGCAACATTAGTCTTAATCACCCTCCTTTGGCCAACTCAGTCTTGGTTCCCACAGATTCTAGAGTTGGTAATGGATTACCCCTGATTAATTCCAAATTCCCAATTTCTACTGAAAGACACATCAGGGAATCTACACAAGTTAGTTCAGAAGGTCTGTTATAACTAATAGCTTGGTTAATTTCAGGGAATAAAATCCAGAGCGTGGGATTTCACAATCATCTTTATCGCTTATGGCAGAAGCATGGGCAGCAGGAACAACAAAATCATATGCTTGTGCATGGAATGTCTGGTCATGTTGGTGCATGGAACGGGATCTGGAACATAACATCATACATATTCTATTCTTTATGTTTGATGAAGGGAGAGCATATGGAACTATAAATGTATACAGGTCAGCTATATCAGCAAGACATAGCCCCATTAATGATCTGCAAGCCGGTAATCACCCCTTAATTTGTAGACTTATGAAAGGAATTTAAGATGTCAATACCCTCTCAGAATTCTGGGATGTTAATAAAGTATTAAAATTCATCCAGGATTGGGCAGGAAATTAAAACTTATCTTTACAACAACTGGCAATGAAACTAACTATGTAGCTGTGTCTTGTTTCTTTTAATATAGTCCAGGCGTCAGAGCCTTGGAAATGAATAGGAGATTGTATACTCCTAATGGAGTAAGGTTTGAGATTAACAGAAGAACAAAGAGAAAGATTAGATCTGTAGAATATCCTTCTTTTATAAGAATATGAGAAGAGAACAAACCCTATTAGATCAGATCAGTTGTTAATATCTTTTTAAAAAACACATAAAGAGGTGTCATCTGCAACTTTGGCTAGATGGCTTAAACAAGTAATGATATTAGCAGGGATTGATACTACAAAATTCAGGGCTCAGTCTTGTAGGGGTGGAATGGCTTTGAAGGTGTTACATTTTGGAGGTGGTCTACAGACTATACTCAAAGCAGCAGATTGGTCAAGAGAATCAACTTTTAAATCATTTTACTTCAAACCAATTGAACATGTATTTTCTATTATTATTGATTAGCTTTAAATTAGCATAATATGAGCCTCTGGTCTTGTAATCAAATTAGAAGATTTTCCTACTATCATGACAGAAAAGTCATTATTTTATTAACGACACGGAGGCGAATATTATCCCACCCTTATACCCTCCCTATGATGCTAACAACTATTTATTTCATTATAGTTTAAGAGTGTTATCGAATTGTGGATTAAAAAATCTCCAAGTTTTCAAAGCAATGTTTTGTTTCATTCTGGTTCCAGAGAAGGATATATTTTTCCTGCGTGAATTTGAATAGGAAGACATCAAAGAAAGAGGGTGTATGGAATGTCGGAACGGCTGATATAGGGACTATTAGATATTGATTGGTTGATGATGTTCTATTACATCGTTACCATGGTTACTTTTTTTCTGTTTAAGTGTGTGAAGGAAAGAGAGAGATAAGCATAATATGAGTCTCTGGGTCTTTAATAAAATCATGAATTTCCCGTCATGATAATAGGAAAATCTTCCAATTCTCTGTTAAATATGTAATAATTTTATTATGTGGCCAAGAGAGAAAAGTAAAAAGAGTTAAAAAAAAAAAAAAAAAAAAGAATGTTTAATAGCAATAAAACATAACTTTTATTTAGATTAAATAAAAACTAGTAAAATAGAAAGCGGTGTACATAAAGACAAACAGGTGAGAAAACGTGAATAAAGGTGAAAATAAAATCAGACTTGCATACCCTTATTGATAGTTTATATAACTGTGTATGAATTTTTTTTTCAATTATTAGATCAGGAAGCAAGTGCAGTGATCAAAAAATATAGGTAGTAGCTATATAATTCTGTACATATCAGACAGTAATAGTAATAAAAGAGAAAATGATCACTGAATAAAGGTCCTAAAGTACTACTGCCTGTAATATTAACACTGTGTAAAGGTAATATACATAGTATGTAGATAAGGTAATGAAATAATTACACCCTAGGTTAGGAAAAAGTAGCCCACTGTTTCTTTAAATGTTAAATCTATTATGAAATAAGGCAATAACTGACCCTGGAGGTGCAGTATGTAAAGTGCCTGAAACAGTCAAGGACAGAATGAAGTAGTTTCCTGTGTTAGTGTGTATTCCACAGTAGTACAAATTCCTGTGTATATAACTAGAAGTTCATATAGCTGCAAATTAAATGAAGTCTTGGTTAATGGTGCAGCCAGGTCTGCCCAGAGATAAAGGTAATACATTTGTGACCCCCTGACGAAGCCACTAAGGTGGCGAAACGCGCGTCGGGTTAGGGTCCTATTGTCCTCCTGCCTGTCTCCTGTGTTTTATATTTAGTTATTACTGCTTGTTTTACTGGCGTTTGTGGTGCCAGCCCTAGCCTTTAATTAGTTAATTAAAACAAATTTATTACCTAACAGTTTTCGGATTGGTAGAGAGCAGCAGACAGGGTCAAAGAGTTTTCTAAGTTTATTGAATGAATAACGAGAGGAACCCGGGAATTCAACGTGCCCAGCTTATAAATTGATCTGTGCTAGGTAATAGTTTCCTTAACCATTCACCATAGATGGACTATTTATTGCTAGAGAGCTCATTGGACCACCCCAATTCTCTCTCCATGTATAATTGGTATTTCAACTGATTTGACAAATGCCTCTTGTCAAGGGTAGGCTGGATTTCCAATTACGGGCAATAAGGATCTTTGTGGCCACTAAGCCAGGGCTTGACAAATTTAATTTGATTTTAGGAGCCCAAAATTTTTTTTAGGAGCCAGACAATCACGCAAACATAAACGCAATTCATAAACACACACGCCTACTTCACATTTACACATATATCCAAACACCTCACACACACCTACTTTACATATACCAATATATACAAACACCTCACACACCTACTTTACATATACCCATATATACAAACACCTCACAAACACCTACTTTACATATACACATATATACAAAAACCTCACACACCTTCTTTACATATACCCATATATACAAACACCTCACACACACCTACTTTACATATACCTATATATACAAACACCTCACACACACCTACTTTACATATACTCATAAATACAAACACCTCACACACACATACTTTACATATACCCATATATACAAACACCTCACACACACCTACTCTACATATACCCATATATACAAACACCTCACACACACCTACTCTACATATACACATATATCCAAACACCTCACACACACCTACTTTACATATACACATATATACAAACACACACCCACCTCACACAGTCTTTTCTTGGTGTGTCCCCCCTCCCTGCTGCTTCACCTCACTGCAGGGGAGGGGGACATTCGTGCTGCAGCTGATCTCCGTTGGTCTGCCTGCTGAGTGCCAGGATGTCACGTGACGACACCCGGCACTCAGACACGCGTTGCGCGAAGGGGCGGAGCTTGCAGTCTGTGCCATCCGCACAGACTTTACCCCCTCGCGCTGCAAAAAAAATCGGATGGCAGCGGCAAGGGGACCATGAGGCTGACTGCACCCATGCGCCAGGTCTAATTTCCTAGTCGCCATGGCGACCTGGCGCCTGGGGTTTGTCGAGCCCTGCACTAAGCAGTATGTGGCCAAAGGTTGGCGGGCCTGAGTAATTTGTTTCATATTTAGGTGAAGCAATGCAAGCTCAGGGAATTTTAGCCCCTTCATGCCAACTGGTTTTGTCATGTGAGGCTTAAGATCGCTTGATCTGCAAGGATTGTCAGGTGTATGTATATGTCTGATTGTACAAAGTGGTATGTGCTTTGTTGCCCTAAAATATTGTATTTATAATCCTATAAAATATAAAAATAATTATAAAAACCAAAATTCATATAGTTTATTAAGCTATTGTGATTTCCCTAATGGTCTGAAAGAGATAAAGACATAACAATTATGCACCTTGGGCGTAAACAGTTCCAACCTCAATATCTGAGAAAAGAGATTTAGGAGTAATATTTTCAGAGGACTTAAAGGTAGGTAGGCAGTGTAATAGAGAAGCAGGACATGCTAGCAGAATGCTTGGTTGCATAGGGAGAGGTATTAGCAGTAGGAAGAGGGAAGTGCTCATGCCATTGTACAGAGCACTGGTGAGACCTCACTTGGAGTATTGTACGCATTACTGGAGACCGTATCTTCAGAAGGATATTGATACTTTGGAGATAATTCAGAGCTACTAAAGGGCTACTAAACTGGTTCATGGGTTTAAGGATAAAACTTACCAGGAAAGGTTAAAGCATCTTAACATGTATAGCTTGGAGGAAAGACGTAACAGGGGGGATATGATGGAAATATTTAAATACATAAAGGGAAACAATATTGTAAAGGAAGAGAGTATATTTAAAAGAAAAGAAAGAAAAACTATCACGACAAGAGGACATACACTTAAATTAGAGGGGCAATGATTTAAAAGTAATATCAGGAAGTATTACTTTACTGAGAGGGTAGTAGATGTATGGAATAGCCTTCCAGCAGAAGTGGTAGAGGTAAACACAGTGAAGGAGCTTAACCCCTTCCCGACGTTAGGACGTACTATGCCGTCCTGACTTTAAGTGCCTTAAAGTCGTTAGGATGGCATAGTATGTCCTGTAATAAACAGTTCATCGCGGCTCCCCGCGATGAGCTGTTTTCGGATCCCGCTGCAGGCACTTGCAGCGGGATCCCACCTGTCATCTGAGGCCTCAGTGTGACTGGGGAAATGTAGCTGGTGCTCAAAGCGAGCACAGGCTACATTTCTCCAAATCGCACCGTGCCCGAACTTCCGCGTTTGGGCACACCTCCGTGACGTCCGGAGGTCTCGCGTTTTTTTTTGCAGGGACCCACAGTCTGTTAAGACCCTGATCAGGTGTCTGCGAGAGTGTTCCTGGCTACTGATCACCTTGTGATGGGTGGCCAGGAACCAATCGTGACGTTTTGGTGCTTGCGTCGTTTGGGACGCAAGCACCATGCGTCATGAAGGGGTTAAGCATGCGTGGGATAGGCACAAGGCTATCCTAGATATAATATAGGGAACTAGGGACTAATAAAAGTATTAGAAAATTTGGCAGACTAGATGGATTGAATGGTTCTTATCTGCCGACACATTCTATATTTCTATATAAGACATCTAAAATCACAAGAAAACTTTGTGAATGTTGTCTCAATTTGGTGACATTTGCTAATAATTTTGCTTGGGAAAAATATTTTTATAATTTAAAATAATTTAGATTAAAGTAAAATAAAATAATAGATAGGATATTTTTTTTAAAAAGCATGTTTCCCTTTAAGAAAAAAAATGTTCTGTGTTAGTTTATCTTGTACCTATTCATTAGTGTGTGAAGGGGATTGTTCTTTTTTTATTATGGTCAATGTTACATTTATTCACTGTCATTCAATACACAGTCCCTTTTACCATACAAAATACAGTACAAAAGGTCACACAGCCAATATAATAGCTGCAGACATAAATCAGCTTCTCCTTTCATATAGGATCTCAATCAGTCTGTGTCTTTACTGTTTCCCTACTCCTCAGCAATAGTAATGAAATGTAATTATTAGCTTGTGATATAAGGAATTCATTAAGTGAGTACTCTATGTACTGGCAAGTTTACATGTAAAATGTAATAATGAGTTAAGAAATCTAAAACATAAGGAGGCTGACCATATTGATTTGCGATCAATAGTTCAAGCCAAAACTCATAAATAAGAGGCAAACTTGTAGTACAGTTTATAAGGCAGATAGAAGCTGCAGATAATATTGAGTGATCAACCATGGATAACTACAATGTTAGTTATAACCTTATAAACAATTATGTAAAAGATAAGTTCTAACAATACGATGTACAGATCATTTTTCAGAATTGTTTTATTTGTTACACTGATCGTATAAAGTGGGTAATAAAGTCCCTTTAAATTAGGCTGGAGAATTGTCTTACCCTGCTTGTCAAATGCTCTGTCACTAAAAAAAAAACCTCTATTTTCCAGCATTTTAACAATATACACAATTTCTTGTAGAAGTAGGGAAACCATTCCTGAAGCGACTAGCAACAAGGATACAGGATAGTTGGATCCAGTTTGTAAATCTTGTCATAATCCATATAAGCAGCTGGCTTATCCATAAGCACTATCTTTTATCTATTGGTACATCAAATTATGTTACTTCCATGTATATAATATTAGGTCAATGTGTAGGTTTTATTCAGCATTAATATTAATGGTAGCGTTTTTTTAATCTTCATTTTTTTTCTTTTTTTTTCTCTAACACTCAGATTCCATCGGTTTATCATTGTACCTTAATTGTATCATCATTGTGTCATCCCAATCGTGTATCTCAACTATTACAAATTCCAATAAGAATAGACAAATCGTGAAAGAACATACAGTATAAACAGATATAGGACATATCCTTAAAACCATGAGAGCCAAATCAAAACGGTGGGCAGGACCGGGAATCATAATTATTTGTTTAGACTTACTAAAGGTTGCTACGGTACCAAAAATAAAAATATAGAATAAATATAACCAAGACAGAATCTTATTTTGTTGTCTTTTCTTAATTTTTTATGAAAACGCCCGTGGCGCATCACCTTCCGGACCTATAAACCCGTAGTCCCCAGATTCATGAGCCCCCCGTTAATTCAATTAAGTGCTTCTATCCCTATATCGAGAACACATAAGTGAGAGAGAGAGACAAAAAAAGGGGGGGGGAAACAAAACAAAAAAAAAAACACTTCGCGCTGGGATGGCTGGAGAGCCGGGGAAGAGGAATCATGTCACCCTTTTTCAATTTGGTTTACCGCTAATCAGGGCCCTGAGCTTCTGCGACTACTG
Organism: Pelodytes ibericus; assembly: GCA_036172795.1. Taxonomy (NCBI): domain Eukaryota; kingdom Metazoa; phylum Chordata; class Amphibia; order Anura; family Pelodytidae; genus Pelodytes; species Pelodytes ibericus. Next base: position 97,749,636 of record CM069863.1, read on the forward strand.
GGGGAAGGACGAACCTTCAAGTTTCCTGAGCCAAGTATCATACAAAGCAAATCTACCGGGAGCTAACGTACCTGACCAGGATAATTCCCTCTCCATATAGAGTTGGTACCTAACCTGCTGAACCAATTGGTTCTTACAGAAGGGGAGGCTGGATTTCCAGTTCCGGGCTATGAGAATCTTCACCGCAACATAGCAATGCATTGCAAGAGGAAGAAGTGTTGTTGGGACCATTTTTAGGCCCAAATGCAGCAAAGCTGAACCCGGATCAAATGGTATTTTCACCCCCGTCATCCAAAAGAATAGGTCAGAAATCCAGATCCATAATGGTCTGACCGACAAACATCCCCACCAAACGTGTAGGTAGGAACCCCCTCTCCGACCACATCTCCAACAATTGCTCGGATAGTCGGAGTACATTTTTGCCAATCTATTTGGGACCAGATACCATCTGTTGGTGACTTTATATTGGTTTTCTAGTAAGTTCAGACAGTGAATATATTTTTTTAAACTATTCGAGGCTAACAGCCATTCGTCCGGGGTTATATTCACATTCAATTCCTTTTCCCAAGAGGCAATGGCCCGGATCCAGCCCATAGATCCTAGTTGAAGAAGGTCTCTAGCTTTAGCCAAGACTCGAGGAACTGCCTCATAGGAAAAGAGGGCCTTCAGTCTTAACTCCCTATCTTGAGGCATTTTGTATAGGGAAACATCTAAGAAACTCTTCAATCTTAAATAATTAAATTTCTCGCTCGGGGGGATAATCCCTCTGTCTGCCAACACTTGGTAAGGCAGCATTTTACCACCTTGGCATAGGTCTTCCACCCTTAAAACACCCCCTTCGTCCCAGCGTTTCAAAGAAATATTATCTAATAAGTGTTCTACGGTACTAAGTCTCAGGGAGGGGAGAATTTTGCCATGTATTTCTAACCTGGTCTTAATAGGCTGCCATGAGCTCCATGTCTGACCCAAGATTAGATTTCTTTTACCTAATAGAGTACCTTTCGACTTGCTATACCGGGACCAGAGAAGAGACTCCAAAGGCTCGAACCCGGATGCTTCACTTTCTAAAATGTACCAAGGTTCTGATTGGTTACTAGCGACCTGTAGCTGATACATGTGTACTAACATGTTTGCGTGAAAAAGCTGTTTTATAGATGGAAAATTTAAGCCACCCTTATTATATTTCTTAGATAGGAGATTCAAGCTAATTCTTGGTCTTTTGGCCTTCCATACATAAGCCGTAAAGGCCCTCTGCACCATATCAAGCCAACCATCCGGAACTGAAAGAGGGACCATACGAAACAAATATGTCCACTTGGGGATAATATATGCATTCAAAATATTTATCTTGCCCCACCATGACGATTCCCATTGTCGCCATTCCTTCAAAAGTTTATTTGTTTGTCTATGAAGCCTCATGAAGTTGGTTTCCATAATATGGTCCACATCCTTTACCATTTTAATGCCCAGGTGTTCAAACTGTTTGTTGGACCAGTCAAAGGGGAACTGTGCACTCAACTTGGTCTTCACAGAGTCTGCCAAGTTGAACGCTAAAACCTTAGTTTTGTCTATATTTAGTTTATAATTGGACACCCTGCTATAGTCACCAATCTCGTCCATCAAACCTGGAAGGGATGTCTGCGGGGAGGTCAGCGTAATTACCACATCATCTGCATAAAGTGAGATCTTCAAAGCTGTGTTTCTAGTGGAGAGGCCTTCAATATTGCAATTGTTCCGGATTCTAACAGCGAGGGGCTCAATCGATAGGATATACAAAAGTGGAGATAGCGGACATCCCTGTCGTGTACCGTTAGACATATCGTACCAATCTGAGCAAACATTGGGACACACAACCCGCGCGGTTGGTCGCGAATACAACACGAGAATGGCCTGGAGGCTCCAACCGTTGAACCCAAAGGACTTAAGCACCGCCTCAAGGTACCCCCAGCCGACCCTGTCAAAAGCCTTTTCGGCATCCAATGACAGGGCCAGGAGGGGGACGGAGGACTTGTTAGCCAGATCCAGAATATTCATAAGTCGTCTGACATTGCTATACGATGACCTCCCCGGGACAAACCCCGTCTGGTCCATATGGACCAGACCATGTATGACAGATTTGATGCGTGCAGCTAAAATTGAGGCATAGATCTTCATATCCACATTGATTAATGAGATGGGTCTATAGTTTTTCATATCGACCGGATCTTTGTCTTGTTTTAAAATGGGAATAACATTAGCTCTAAGAAGTTCTTCTGGGGGCTTCTCAGATACCACCAGTTCGTTGAACATTTTACACAGAGATGGAGCAATAATTTTCTTATAGAGTCTATAGAAGGAGTTGCCATATCCATCAGGACCTGGGGTTTTAAAAGGTTTTAAGTTATCTATAGCCAACTCAACCTCTTGTATAGAAAAGGGAGAGTTGATATTAGCAGATTGTAGATCTGTAAGTTTGGGAAGGGAGACCAAACCTAGATATCTATCTATACTTATGGCGTCTGACTGTGAAGGAAGATTGTAGAGTTTGGAATAGAATTGTCTAAAAGCGGAGCCGACTTCTTCCGGAGAGGCAGCTGTAATACCATCTTCGACGATCTTAACAATTCGGCTCCTAGTATACCTATTTTTTAATCTAACTGATAATGATTTATGCACTCTATTTCCCTGGTAGTATGTATGTAATTTTAGTTTTTTTAATGCAATCTGGGCTTCCTCTTCCAAACATTTATTAATCTGTAGTTGTAACTCGGAAATTCTTAAGATATTGGACTGATCAGGGTTAAGTTTATTTAACGCCGATGTTTTGTAATATGCCAAGTATAGATCTCTTAGACTCTTATCCCGTTCCCTCTTTCTAATACTATCCATCTTGATCAAGTATCCTCGGATAACCGCCTTATATGCACACCATAAGTTAGAACTGGTAGAGCCGTCAGAGTTTTCCCGAAAGAAAAGCTCAGACATGGTGGCAATATAATCCCTGTCCTTCTCTAGTTTCAACAAGGATTCATCCAATCTCCAGGGTGGTCTACTCCCACTCACTAATGGTCCCAACTCTAGCACACTTAGGCTGTGGTCTGACCATGTATTATCAATCAACTCTACTTTTTTGGTCATCCTGACCGCCAACTCATTACCCAGATACATATCGATTCGGGAATATGAGCTGAAAGGTCTAGATAGGTGGGAGTAGTCCTTACTATTAGGGTTAAGGAGTCTCCATAGATCATACAAGCTGTGTCTATGACACGCTGCTCTGAGTTTCTTAGCTTGGTTTACGACATAGGGGTCCATTACCGCCGACGGCAGGATTTTCTTGTCGAGCAATGGGTCCATAATGCAATTGAAATCCCCTGCAATAAGGAGCGTGCCCATCTTAATCTTGTCTATTTTATCTAAAAGTTTAACCAACATTTTTGTTGGATTCTTATTAGGTAAATAGAGATTAACCAGAGTGTAGATTAACGAGTCAATTTTACAGATAATTATCAAATACCTAGCCTCTGGATCAAGCTCTTGATACAGAATTTCAAGGACCACCGTTTGTGCAAAAATAATGGCAACACCTCTCTTTTTTATTTCGGCCAGGGAAGCGTGAAATATTTTAGGATATTTCTCACAACCCCAGGTCTGGCTCCTATCAATCCTCCAATGAGTCTCCTGTACAAAGGCAACTTGGATGCTATACTTAATAAGTGTATCATACAAGATCCCCCTTTTAGTCGCAGAGTTCAGGCCCTGCGCGTTAACCGACAAAAGCTTCAGCATTAGAGTGCTTAGAGTCCATCTCCCCCCACCCATACCACCCAGCGCGAATATTAATACAAAAACAAGGCGAAAGCGGGTCAACATTACTCCCGCCCTCGACCGTGCACAAAAAAGAAAAAACATAAAAAAGTGAAAAAACAAGGACAGCAAAAGCTGCCAGTTTTCCCCGTCCCAATACTTCCTATTTCAAGTGCTAGTGCCCGTTTGTATTATCTGTATAGTGTTAGAAAACTAGTGCGAACAGAGAAGAGGAGAAAAAAAAAAGAAAAGAAAAAAAAAAGTTTTTCCTTCGTGATAACGTAATATTCTTGTGAACCAGTGGGAATCCAAGTATCAAAACTTTAAACACGTTAATCTACTCATATTTGCTGACATTACCTTATGAAATGTGTTTATACATATCTGTGGTAGCAAGATATCGGGAATTTAATCGTTCCATTTAAATCTACTTACTAAACCTAGAGCTTATGCCAATCTTTGCTAAAACTGCCGTGAACAGAACCTGTGCATAGGGGCAAGTGACAAAGCAGATGCCCTCCATCTCGTGCTAATGGTATAATCGTTAATTGTAGTGTAGAGAGATATATAATGGCACAATGCCAATGCTCTAGATAACTACTACGTCATTCTAACAGAGATGGGCAGAAACCCTTATAGTGTCCAAAAATATCACTAGCTTTTCTGTTTTTAGACTTTGGATTAAGTAGAACCTCATATTAATACCTAAACCAGACAATAACCTGTCTGAATAGGCAAAAAAAAATAAAAAGGGGAACAAATCTCTCCATGTCCCCGGGCCAAGTCCTCTGTCCCTCCGACTTCAGGCTAGGGGCCCGCACCCTCCGATCTCAGGGGCAGATTTTCTTCCACCCAAGCACTTGCTGTGGAGGGATCGTCTAAAACGATTATTCTGTCTTCGTATGAGACTATCAGCTTGGGGGGGTAGCCCCATCTGAACTTTACATTGTTGCGCCTTAGACCTGAGATAGCAGGATGGAATTTCTTCCTATTTAATCTGGTGGTATAAGATAAATCCGGGAGGATTATTATATCTTTGTATTGTCCTTCAGTAAGCTTTCTCTCTCTGCTAGCTTTAATTACCAATTCTTTCATAACGAAAGAATGGAAGCAAACAATAATGTCCCTAGGGGCATCCCCCGAAATGGATTTGGGTTTGGGAAGTCGATGACACCGCTCTATGGAGGACATATGTGCATCTGGTTCGAGGCCAATGGCTACCAAAAAATTAGACACTAAGATTTTTGGGTCTTCCTGGGTTGTAGATTCCGGAAAGTTCCTGAACCTCAGATTATTCCTCCTGGAGCGGTCTTCCAAATCACCAATTTTAGCTTCTAACAAATTGATTTTTTTGAGAACATTTGAGTCTCTTTATTTATCAGGTTTATCCGAGCGTCCATGTCTTGGGACTTTAATTCTATCAACTGGAGTTTATTCGCCAGTGCCAGAATTTCGCTCTTAATATCTTGTGAAGATCTAGTCAACTCCAACTTTATGTCCTCCAGGATTCCTTGTAAACTTGATTTAAGCAAAGCTGGAGTGACTGATGGGGGTCAGGCTCTGCCTGAGCAATTAGTGGGAAACTGTCTCGGTCAACTTGGGATCTCTGAATAGGGCTGTCCATCTGTGTGCCAGAAGTTTGTGGTGAAAAAAACACAGACAGGTTCTTTTCCACTTTTTGATCTGTATTTTTTACCCGCTTGGGTGCCATTCGTGCATCAACAGTTTTCCTAGACATGCCAAAAGCTTATACCAGGCCCCTTAAGCTCGTATCCCCTACGCCACTTAGTCTCACAGTTATCCTGTTTGGAATTTAAGAGTTAAGTTGAGTTTGGTTTAAGCAAGAAGAACCTAAAGTAAGTGCAAAAATAAAAACCCTAGTCCCCAACATCCATATGATAGTCAAGTTAACCAAGGCCCAATAGACGGGATATAAGATATGCAGGAGACAGATTGAAGGAACCGACTTATTAAACTGATGAGAGAGACACGTGCAGAGTCTGAAGCCTGTAATTAAATGCCACTAATTCTAGGTAGTGAGAGAAGTATTCCCTATTGAGTGTTTGGGGCGAACTCACCACTTAGCCTCCCCGCAGGGGATTGAGCTATTCCAGCTGCCACACAAAAAGAACTCTGCAGACCTCGGGTTTGTAATCTGTACCCACCTCAATTGCTTCTACTTGCGGGGAACCGATACCTCCAGTAAAAGTCAGCAGGGCCTCTGCACTCTACCTCCTCCTCTTCTATCTAGACACAGCGCCGCCGACTTCATCTGAGCTCCGACTCCTTGGATGGAAGCACCAGCTGACTTCCAGACGCCGGTGTCCGGACCCGAGTCTCCTAGCTCCGCCCTCCCCTCTGACGCCGACCAGCCTCCCTAGCGCGGCCTACGTCGCCACGCTACATACTCCTCCTCCCGTTTTTTTTTAATCTTCAATGCTAAAATAACATTTAATAGTATAACCTTTTGTGAGCTGTCTCTGTGCCATGCTTGTGCTTTTTTCAGTAGGATTTGGGTGAGGAACCATTTTCTGTAGCTATAGCCAGAATTTCCTCACCCAAGGTTAACTATGTCCATGTAACGGAGGGCTATGACGGCTATAAAGGAATGGAGAAAGCAGGATGATCAGGAACAAACCGAGGTCAAAGGACTGGAGAAAGCAGGATGGTCAGGAACAAGCCAAGATCAAAGGACTGGAGAAAGCAGGATGGTCAGGAACACTATGAACAGGAATCCAATAAACAAGCCAGCAGACAAAATGTACCAGCTCTGATTGCTGGGATGATGGGGTATATAGCCCCAGGGCTCATCATAGCAACAACCCACACCTGAGCAGTAGGTGAATGACAAGACAAATTCAGAGAGATAGCCACTACTGCAGCAACAAACACAGGAGTCAGGGCTCAAATCCAGGCAGATCATTACAGTCCATCCCTGTGGCCCATTAATTGTGGTTTGTAATAATAACATGAGAGTGGCAAATGGTACATAGTGCCATATCTCATGATAAAGGAGTCCCCTGTGCACAGACATACATGCATTATGTTGAACTTAATGTAGCAAACTAAATAAGAGAGAATCAAGGAAAAATAGTGGTACACCACAACAAACACCTATATATGCGGAAAACTATCAACAATGAAATCTTAATATCAGTAATTTCAGACCACACCAGTATAAATATTTGGGGGTGTATTTCAGGTGTGCATTGTGAGTATGGCCATTTATCTAGTGGTGCTAAGTCTTTTCCAGTGCAGACTAGTTATTATTTACTCTGTGGTATATGTATAGAGCTGCCACAGATCACTGAGATACTGTCATTGAATTTTTTTGCCTTCTTTTTTTTCTTTCACCAAGCCTATTCTGTGCTTACAAAATGGCAGCTGCTCTAGAAGTCTATTATATAAATACTGTATTAGCAGTTGACGTGTATTTTTAGAGTCTGTTCCATTTTTTCAGTGTATGTAGAACAGTAAAACTGGCAATAAAAGGATCCTAACTAGTTTTTAACACAACAGAGGTATAGAACTTGTCCCCCGAAGTCCTGACTAGTAATCTTTTTTCAAGACAAGTAACACCTAAGTTATTTTTGAAGCTTAGTCAATAACAAACAAATGATGCTATAAAGTACTAAATATTTTTTTGAGGTATATAAAAAAATGTAACAATACAATTAACATATTATAGAGTGCATAATTATAATAATACAGCATCATTATGTCATAGCCTAAAAAAAGATTATACACTGTCAATTTTTCTCTCATGATTTGGCAATTTTCTATTGGTCTGTGGGAAATAGCTGAGGCATTTTGATTTCCCAGCAGATAAAAAGTGTTGGCAGAAAAACATATGGTGCAGTTCCCAAAAGCTAAGAATAGTGTGGTCCAACTCTGAAGATCCATATTAGGACCATCAATATGTCAGCATTAATTGAACAGTAGCTATTAAGCATAATGTCACAAATCAACCTAAAGCATTGTTGTGCTGACAGTGCTAAAAAGAAATTGGATGTTTGAAAATATTGCCTGCAAGGCATTTATTCCACTATGCAAAAAAACACATAAATATGTAATTTATTTTCGTTTTTGCAGTGGTTGAAGGAACTCAGTCACCAAAAATCTGTTCATACTATGAATTCTGCCAGCACAGTGTACATATTATTTTTGATATTTTTATTGTTGACATCCACAGTATAAATTATGTTTAGGTGACCAAGTCCCTTTAATGTAAAAATCAAGCTGTCCTTAGGATTGGGCATCCCACCATCTTTATTGTGAAAAATCGGCGATCCTAACTTACATGTAAAATGGCGGCATCAATATTTTCCAAGGGGTGATTAGCAAGTCCCCCTTCTCAACTGCCTTTTGGTTACTGTCTGCTAGACTTTAATTTTGTCTACTACATTTAATAAAGTTAATATTATTTGCTTAAAAGTCAGAGTAGAATAATAATATATGTAATAAGTTTGCAGCCTATGCAGTGTCATGTTCTTATATTATTCTTCATCTTTCTAATAGTGCTCTATATTTAGTTTTGTTAGCCAATGTGACATGTTTTATATAGGGTCTACTCAGTAAAGAGAGAATGCAGGGAACTGAGATGGGCAGTTCAAACTTAAGGCCAAAGTAGCTGAGATGATAAAATTCTCCCACTTGGCTAATTTGGCCTAATACATACCTCCCAACTGTCCCGATTTGGGAGCTTTGTCATGCTGTCCTGCCACACGCTTTTCGGGACAGAAGTAGAGCTCAGTGGGACAGCACGACTCAGGACTGCAATCCCACAGTCCTGTTCACATTCTCTGGTGTCCCAGACACCAGTGAATGCTTACTGAACATGCGCAGCATTGTGAGCATGTGCAGTACAAATCCTGGCTTCAGATGCCAGGATCTAAAGTGGGTGACAGTGCTACCACACATGAGCGATAGCACTGACACCCCCCTCCCCAGACTCTGCCCCTTGTGTCACACCCCTCCACACACTCCTCCCCCCAGTGTCCCTATTCGATGGGGGGCAAAGTTGGGACGTATGCTAATGTTTGAAATTCCCATCTCAATTCCCTGCAATTTTATCTTTATTGAGCTGACTCTTCACAAGTAACCCTATTCACAACTACTCTGCCCCAACCACAAGATTACAAATAAATACATAATTAGGTGTTAGGATCACCATACTCCAATATGGAAACAATACACATAACTTTGCACATGATGGCAGAATTGTTTATTTTTCAGGACCGGACTGAGAATAAAAACCAGAACTGGAAACAACTGCATACATCTTTGAACATGGGAAACTACACATAATCACTTTCTTCTTTACCCACCTATGCCCCCTCAACAAATCTACTTTTGGGCATGGTAATCTACTCATGTTTCCGTTTTTCCATGCCCACCAATGCCATCCATATACGGACATAGGCAACAATGTTACCAGGGAAACCATCTTTGGTTTCTCTTATGGCAAACACTATAAACATGTAGGATCTAAATGCTGCACATGGACTTTTCGTTTATAGGGGTTTTTGAAGATTGATAATGAGAAAGAGAGCTGGGAGTAAGAGGCAAGCATTATTTTCCAGACTGAATCTGTACCAATTCCTAGACTGAAACCACACACACCACAGAACAGGATACAGTTCACATGTTGCACACTCTGGATGAGACAATATTAGTCTACCACAAAAGGACTGATTTGGGACATACCTACTGGATGTTATTTGGATTGCAGGTGTAAATAATTATTTTTCAATCTTATTGTTTTGAAGACATATTTTCCTTATTTTTCCTAAGGGCATTTATGTTTTTTGAACTTCACATGTTTTTTGGTGTTTTTTTGGATATTATCCACCACTCAGTTACAGGTTTTTCAGATGTTGCTCAAATTAAACACAAGATAACTCTGACATTTGAAGGGTATTGATTAAAAATATATTTTGCCTTACAAATATGTGGGATTGTCCCTCATTCATACAAGTTTAAAGAAGTTTCAAAGTAGTACGAAAGCTGGTTAGGTCAATGGGGATGTTGAAGTCGCCCAGAAAAAGACAGGGTAGGAAAGAAAGTAGGAGCCATGCAGAAAGTGGTTTAAAATAGTGGGGTAAACACTGAGGGCTGGTAAACAACTGCAACACGGAAGGATAGAAAGGAGAAATGATGAAGGAGATTAAGGTAAGAGCTGGAAGAGCAGTTAGAGGAGAGAATTATGACAACACCCTCACCCTTTTGTGTTCCTGGCCATCCCGTCTTGCAAGTTACACAAATACAAATGTTCATTTATCAGTGTTTTACTGCCACCCAGTGTTCACTAGACAAATTTTACACTGGGACATCACATTATGTTTATCGGGAAAAATTCCTATGTGCTTTACAGAAAAATGGCACTGATCATACAAACTGAGTCATATTTGATATGAATTATAGCAACAGCAAATTAAAGAAAGAATGAAAGAAACAAGAAATGCAGAGATGGGAAACTAAAATGGAAATTAAGAGAATAAAAGCAAAAGAAAGAAAATTGATGTACTGACTGATCCTCACTTTTAACCTGATGTAAGAATCCGTGTACAATGCTGGACCATAGAAAACAGCAGGAATATTTTCAGCCAAAACACCTATCATCTAATTATCTGAAGAGATACTAGCAGTGTGTCAAGTACAAGGATAGCATTGTCAAGTACAGCAGCTGCATCTAGTGAATAATACTTATCCCACAAAAGTCCATTAACATTGTCATGTCCTCTAATTACATAATAAGGCATACTGTCATTCCTTTGCCATGTTAACCAATGTGTTACTCTTATGTTCTTCAACATGTTTTAATCACATTCCTATTCATACTAATGAGGAGAAATGGTTTTGAGAGCTCTATAGTTTAATACGAAAGCACTAAATGTCATATAAATATGTGTGTATCATATAGGGTTGCTTGCAATAAAAATTTTCTATGTAATTAATTTTAACATATTTTCCTGCAAAAGTGGAAAAATGTTAGCAACATAGAACATGTCTAATATTTTTATTTTATGCAAAGAAAATGGTATAAATGGGATTTGTTTAAAAAAAAATCTGAAATATGATTTATTGGCCTCAGTGCCTTCATATTACCTTGGTAGGTTCAGGGCTGTCTTTAATATTGATTGGTCCCTGGGCATGCATTTGCTTGGGCCCCCTGGACCCTGCCCTCCTCCCTGGCATGCAATCAAGCCCTCCATCGCAATATCACCCCCCAAAACACAAAAATAAGACTGGACACAATTGGACTTTTATTGCAGTGTATAAAATGTGTATATTAAGTGTATAACTGCAGTGTATAAACTGTATATTTGGTGTATGTATGGCTGCAATATGTATACCATCTTATTATGCAACACTGCAATACAATTACTCATTGCCTAAATTATAAAAGTATACATGGATATTAGGGAGCACTTACAAATGTTCATATATATTTATAAATATCTATACACATCTCTCTCTCTCTCTCTCTCTCTCTCTCTCTCTCTCTCTCTCTCTCTCTCTCTCTCTCTCTCTCTCTCTCTCTCTCTCTCTCACTAGTTGAATTTATACTTATTTCTTGTTTTTATTCCCTTTTTCTGCACACACATTGCACCTAAAGGACTTAACACAGCCCCATAGAGTAGGCACAGTACTTGGCTTGCACTCATATTGCACCCACAAAATTTGTCATGCCACATAGTCAATTTGCCTCACAGACAATACCACAGTGTCACTTTGTCCCACTGAACTGCCCCTGCAGAAGAACCCACATTGTCACTTTTACCCAAAGTACATGTTATTTTTCCCCACAGAACATGCCACAGCATCACTTTGCCAATCAAAATAAGCCACTGTCAGGTACCAATTAACATGCCACAGTCACTTTGTCATTAACATATGCAAGAACCAGTTTGCCTATAACAATTTGCCACCGTTTGTCCATTAAATATGCCACAGTTTGCCCCAATTTCTATACCACATCCAATTTGCACATTAATATGCCAGTATTTAAGCAAATCAGGAAGGAGAATTGGATGTACTGGTTCATCTAGGGACAAATGATTTGGCTTGCAATGAGGTTTCAGAGGTGAAGGAACAAATATACAATAATATAACAGTGTAACCAGCGCTGATATCTTAGCTCTTAGCAGCACTTAGGTAGTGTGTCCCTAAACCACACAGCAACAAAGTGAGAGCATAAAAAACATAAAAATGCGCTTGAGAGCAAACTGTGATTAAGCACCTTAGTGAGAGAAATATATAGTGGCTCTCAAATGAGAGATAGTGGATCTATTTTCCAAAAATCAGGGAGATGGTGTCGGTCCCCCTTAAGGGGATACACTTACAAACTCTTTTTGAAAAGAGACAGCACTTCAGGTATGTCCGGTAGAAATCTGGCTTCAGAGTAGTAATTCTCATGAAAACACAGCAGAGGACATCAATTAATAATAGAACAGGTAGATTTTAATAAAAAAATAGTAGCTGCTTACATGAGGATTCTGGAAGTCACATGAAGTGGGCGCCACACAAAATGACAGGAATCCTTTACAGTAAGTAGTATAAAATATTACTTTAAATATAGAAAAATAATAAAAGTACAATGGTAAGAATAGCAGGTTGAGTCCAGAACGCTACGCGTTTCGCTCTACATGAGCTTGAAGGAAGCTCTACATGAGGTGAAGGAAGCTTTTCGTGTTCTTGCCAATGATATACGGCAGGTTGTGTCCACACTGTCCTTTTCTGAAGTTATGCCTGTGCCTAACATTCAGAATGATAGACGGATGCGTATTAGGGACTTCAACTTGTGGCTTGGAGAATGGTGTCGGGAGCAAGGATTTGGCTTTGTTTCTCATGGAAGTTCACTATGGGATAGAAAGGAACTGTACAAAAAAGATGGTTTGCATCTTTCTCAAAAGGGAACGAATGTTCTCAGTGAGCAGTTCAGAGGTTTTGCTAGGAGGTTTTTAAACTAAAAGAGGGGGGCAAAATGGCGATAAAACATCAATCCAAATGCCCCCCAAAAAAGGTACAGAAGTTACCTGTAGTCAGTGTGCTGAAAAATGATAAGCTTAGGGTCATGTCTACAAATGCTCGCAGTTTAGGGAATAAGATCCATGAACTTGTGGCAATATTGGCAACTGAGAATGTAGATTTAGTGGCTGTTACTGAGACATGGTATAATGAAAAACATGACTGGGACATTTCAATACCAGGGTACTCTTTATATAGAAAAGACAGAGAAGGTAAAAAAGGGGGAGGGGTGGCCCTGTATGTGAATGATAGCTTAAAATGTAACGTAATACAAGTTAGTGAGGCGAACATAGAGTCAGTTTGGGTTACATTAGAATTTGGTAATCATATGGTAACTCGGGTAGGTGTGATTTATAGGCCCCCTGGACAAATAGAGGAGTTAGATAATCTACTAGTTGAGGAAATAGCTAAAATGACAATGAAGGGAGAAGTGATCATCATGGGTGACTTTAATCTTCCTGATGTGAACTGGAAATACAAAACAGCTACTTGCGCCAGGAGTACGCATATCCTAAATTCCCTACTGGGATTATCTCTAAAACAAGTAGTGGAGGAGCCAACTCGAAAGCAGGCCATACTAGACTTAGTGTTCACAAATGGAGATTTGTTATCAGATATTACTGTAGGTGAAAGTTTAGGATCTAGTGATCACCAGACAGTGTGGTTTAATATAAGAACAGTGACGCAGTCACATCACACAAAAACAAAAGTTTTAGATTTTAGAAAAACAGACTTTTCTAAAATTAGATTAGGTGTGAAGGAGTCATTATCAGACTGGAGCAATTTAAATGGAGTCCAGGAGAAATGGGATTATCTAAAAGTTGCACTACTGAAGGCAACAGAAAATTGCATAAGGCTTGTCAGTAAGAGCAAAAAATTGAAGAAACCACTGTGGTACTCTGCAGAGGTGGCTAAAATAGTAAAAAATAAAAAGCTAGCATTTAGTAATTATAAAAATACTCAGAGTGAGGAAGATAGAAAGATCTATAAGAGTAGGCAGAAAGAGGCAAAGCAAGCTATAAGAGCTTCCAAAGCACACACAGAAGAGACTATAGCCCAGTCAGTGAAAAAGGGGGATAAAACATTTTTTAGATACATAAATGAGAAAAGGAAAGTAAAACAAGGATTAGTTAGATTAAAAACAAAAGAAGGATGCTATGTAGAAGAGGATAAAGGCTTAGCAGACTGCCTTAATGAATATTTTTGTTCCGTTTTTACAAATGAAAATGAGGGTAAGGGACCTCATTTAGGGAAAAAGAGTAATGAGTCTTTTGATGCATGTAAGTTTACAGAGGAAGAGGTTTTACTTCAGCTGTCTAAAGTAAAGACAAATAAGTCGATGGGACCTGATGGGATACATCCAAAGTTATTAAAAGAACTTAGTGGTGTACTAGCAAAACCGTTAACAGATTTATTTAACCAATCATTGTTAACGGGAGTAGTTCCAGAAGATTGGAAATTAGCTAATGTTGTGACCATTCACAAGAAAGGTAGTAGGGAGGAAGCGGGCAACTATAGACCAGTAAGTCTTACTTCGGTAGTGGGGAAAATAATGGAAACCTTGTTAAAGAATAGGATTGTTGAACATCTAAAGTCGCTTGGATTTCAAGATCAGAGACAGCATGGGTTTACTTCAGGGAGATCATGCCAAACTAATCTTATTGATTTTTTTGATTGGGTAACAAAAATAATAGATCAGGGTGGTGCAGTAGACATTGCTTACCTAGATTTCAGTAAGGCTTTTGACACTGTCGCACATAGAAGGCTTATCAATAAACTGAAATCTTTGAGTTTGGATTTCAATATTGTTGAATGGATTAGACAATGGCTGAGTGACAGGCAACAGAGGGTTGTAGTCAATGGGGTATATTCGATGCAAGGTCTTGTTACTAGTGGGGTACCTCAGGGATCTGTTCTTGGACCCATTCTCTTTAATATTTTTATTAGCGATATTGCAGAAGGTCTTGTTGGCAAAGTATGTATTTTTGCTGATGATACAAAGATTTGCAGCAGGGTTGATATTCATGGAGGGATAAGCCAAATGGCAAATGATTTAGCTAAACTAGAAAAATGGCCAGAGCAGTGGCAACTGGCATTTAATGTGGACAAGTGCAAGATTATGCACCTTGGGCGTAAAAACCCAAAAGCAGAATATTTGGTACAGTCCTAACCTCAACATCAGAGGAAAGCGATTTAGGAGTAATAATTTCAGAGGACTTGAAGGTAGGAGGCAATGCAATAGAGCAGCAGGAAATGCTAGCAGAATGCTTGGTTGCATAGGGAGAGGTATTATCAGTAGGAAGAGGGAAGTGCTCATGCCATTGTACAGAGCACTGGTGAGACCTCACTTGGAGTATTGTACGCAGTACTGGAGACCGTATCTCCAGAAGGATATTTATACTTTGGAGAGAATTCAGAGAAGGGCTACTAAACTGGTTCATGGGTTGAAGGATAAAACTTACCAGGAAAGGTTAAAGCATCTTAACATGTATAGCTTGGAGGAAAGACGTAACAGGGGGGATATGATAGAAACATTTAAATACATAAAGGGAATCAACACAGTAAAGGAAGAGAGTATATTTAAAAGAAGAAAAACTACCACAACTAGAGGACATAGTCTTAGATTAGAGGGGCAACAATTTAAAAGTAATATCAGGAAGTATTACTTTACTGAGAGGGTAGTGGATGTATGGAATAGCCTGCCAGCAGAAGTGGTAGAGGTAAACACAGTCAATGATTTTAAGCATGCGTGGGATAGACACAAGGCTATCCTAGCTATAAGACTGGGAACGGGGGACTAATAAAAGTACTCAAAAATAAAAATTGGGCAGACTAGATGGACCGAATGGTTCTTATTTGCCGACACATTCTATGTTTCTATGTTTCTATTAATTTGCCATTAATATGCCAGTATTATTGTGTCATTCAAATGCCAATGTTATTGTGCCATTAAGATGCCAAAACTAATTTGTCCATTAAGATGCCAGTATTATTGTGCCATTAAGATGTCATTTTTATTGTGCCATTAAGATGTCACAGCCAATTTGCTCATTCAGATGCCAGTATTATTGTGCCATTCAGAAGCCAGTAGTATTATGCCATTCGAATGCCACAGCCAATTTGCCCATTAAGATGCCACAGTTAGGTTTTTCTTTAATAATATGCAAATGTTAATGTGCTCATTATATATCCCCCTCCTTCCCCCCACCTCCCCCATTCCCCAGTACTCCCTTCCTAGCTGCTCCAGACGTCTCCTCCGTGCAGTCTTGTGGCAATGATCTTCTTTTTTTTTTTGTCAGCCGCACCATCCCGGATATTAAAAAAAAAGTTCAGCAGCGTGATGTGCTGTGAAGAGGACACACGAGGGCAGGGGGCCCACGGGGTAGCTGCTTTGGGCCCCCAGGAGTAATGGGGCCCGGGGCAGCTGCCCTTTTTGCCCCACGTTAAAGACAGCCCTGGGTAGGTTAAATATTGGAATTGAGCCAGTAAAATATTGGCTGGTATACCTATATGTGTATGCATTGGTAACTCAAATGGATGGCGGTAAAATCTTGTGAGAACAGGTCCAAGTTAATGCTATTAAAGCCTGTCAAACAGGCTAGGGTGCCATGGTCATTGGAATTGGAGGACCAACTGGAACCATCTGATATTTTCCAGAGGAATGACAGATTGTCATAAATGGGGTTGTGAGTTGAACCGCTTTGTGGTTGATTGGAGGCATATCTCATGACTGTTTAATGGGCAAACAGGATACAACATTGGGTGTTATATGATTCAGGACTAACAATCATTTTGGCCTCCTTCCACTCCCCTACAGTGACATATAATTTCTTATTCACTGATGTTCCCAGTAAAGACACAATACTATATTTGGCTGCTCATTCATTTCTGAAATTAAGTTACTCTTAATTTCAAAGGCCCTCCTCTACAAGCTTTTAATTGATCTTTACCTTATGCTTAAATAGATAAATAGATATCAGAGTGCAAATTGATCTTGGTCCATCTAAGCCACATGATAATAATGCTTTTTATGAACTACTCATTTATAGATACAGTATGTCAAGGATCTCATGGGAATGATATATAGCTCTCATAAAGAATATGGATACATATTCTAATGTCCTACAAAGAACAACACTGATACAAAGGATTGCTTATATATTATAGCGTGATCGCTCAACACCAATGACCTTTTATGCTTTAACTTAAAAGCTTCACAGGTCTCTTTAACTAGTACATCTTAACACTGCATATAAGAAAGATCTCATCAAATCCTGCCTACTGACTCGCAAAAGTTTCATGCATACCCAATGGTTTATGTTGGAAGTGACGCAAATTGAAATTTGAACAATGTGCCGTTTACTGATTGTTTAGCCAACAAACCGTAGTGTGCATTTGTAAAACAGTGATGGCATGTAAAAATCCAGTATATGTGCTTTATGTTTATTAACAGAATGGACCATCACCATACATGTATGTATTGGTATTAAAGATTTATTAAGCATTGGTATCATAATCAATAGAATACACAAAACCATGAAAGAAAGATACTGGCCAACCAGAGTACAGACCTCACTACAGGACATTATATCATCTGCTCTATAAAGTCCCCAAATTAGGGGCACTAAGAAAGATGCTATTCTCTAAAAGTAAGGTGAAGGTGAGTTATGGTAACAAACATTTATTCAATTTGTGAAGATTTAACAATGTATTATGCAGGGCCTATGGAGCTATTTTTGACCCTGAACAATGTATCCATGGGCTATGAAAAAAACACTTCACTCTTTAGAGAACAGACCTCAGTAAGTACTTTGTACATGAGACAGTACTATTATTTGCAAAAATGCTATTATTTAACTATTTCAAAATATTATCACTAACACTGTTTTTCTGACATGATGGTAACATCTTTTTTTCCAAATGATAGGAACACTCAAATATCAACTGATATGATTTACAGTGCATGAAAGTACAAAGATAAACCTTGTGTTTACTCACATTAGTAGGCTCATAATAGGCAGGACCCAAACTAGTATCAGTTTTAGGTGGAGCTTGCATAACCAGAGAACCATCTCCTGTCTCTTCATAACCAAATGCTTGTCCTGGTATGGGAATGGAGGGAGCACGTGGCTTCTGATGCTCTTTTCCATGCCTACGCATTCTCTGTACAAATAAGAGAAATACAAATAAATACTTCATATGGGAAATCTGCTGCAGTGTGAATGTTGATTTTGAAGCAATAAAAGAAAGAAATATATTTGCATCATCCTCTGGTGTGAGTCGTTTTTGGATTTACCTTCTAAACTTGCATAAGGTATTCAGACACACTGTTTTAGTGTCTATTTTATTTTGTTTCTCTGCTCAACTGGAACACTGAAAGGTGTATTTTGTTGCAGTGTGAATGTAGAGTCTAATATGTATATATAAACACATAGGGGTCTATTAACTACAATTCAAGTTTGGTGTTCAAGAAAGGGGCTCAACTTGACCACCGTCCCTCAACCACACTCGACTCCTCCTCATCTGTCCTGACCACGAAAAATGCTATTCACTAAGCATTTTTCTGAGGTTGAGATGTGGTGAAGTCAGTCAAGAGTGAGAAAGGTCAAGTTGTGGTGATGAGTTTGAGAAGTTGAGAGTTAGAGTTGGGTGGGAGAGTAACTCAAATTGAGTTTGAGTGTCTTGAGTTGGGTAGTTGAGTTGGGTGGTCAACATGGACACAAAAACCACACGTGCCAAGACTTCCCCCAGTAAAAATAATTGCTCTCACCACGCACAGAGTAGGTAAGTTGAATAGTGTGATGTTTGAGACTAAGTCCAACTCACCTCCTGTTGTGATATCATATTTTGTGCTTTCCCACCAAATAATACACTTTTATATTCAGGTATTCCCTTTCTTTAAAATAGCAGTGGAAGGGTTACTTTCAAACAAAGTTTTTGATTTCCACAGTAACTAGTTCAGTTTGGGGGCTGGAAAAATCCCGGTGGGCCGTCTGCCCCGGGGTCGCCTTTCCCAGTTAAAGTGACTCGGCGGAGGCCGCCACTTTAAGAAATTCGGCTGCTGCAACAACCGGCGGCAGCAGGCGAATTTCTTAAAGCGGCGACAGCCGCCGAATTTCTTAAAGTGGCGGTGGGCTTTAAGAGGTTCGGCGGCCGCCGCCACTTTAAGACTTTCGCCTGCTGTCTCCGGATGTTGCAGCAGCAGTTCCGGCAGCCGGATGGGGAGCGGAGGAAGCAAGGTGAGTGAGAGGTAGACACAACAGGGGGAAGGGGAGGGGGTAAAAGACACTACAGGGGGAAGGGGAGAGACACTACAGGGGGAAGGGGAGGTGGTGAAAGACACTACAGGGGGAAGGGGAGAGACACTAATGGGGGAAGGG
Organism: Pelodytes ibericus; assembly: GCA_036172795.1. Classification (NCBI taxonomy): domain Eukaryota; kingdom Metazoa; phylum Chordata; class Amphibia; order Anura; family Pelodytidae; genus Pelodytes; species Pelodytes ibericus. The sequence goes on from CM069863.1 coordinate 97,768,832, forward strand.
GGGGAGAAAGAGACAATACAGGGGGAAGGGGGGAGACACTACAGGGGGAAGGCGGGGGGAGAAAGACACTACAGGGGGAAGGGGGGAAGAAAGACACTACAGGGGGAAGGGGGGGAGAAAGACACTACAGGGGGAAGGGGGGGGGAAGCCACTAAGGGGGAAGGGGGGGGGAGAGTGACACTACAGAAAGGACAGAGAGAGAGATGCTACAGAAAGGACAGAGAGAGAGACGCTACAGAAATGCGAGAGAGAGACGCTACAGAAATGCGAGAGAGACGCTACAGAAATGCGAGAGAGAGACGCTACAGAAATGCGAGAGAGACGCTACAGAAATGCGACAGAGACGTTAGAGAAATGCGAGAGAGAGACAGGCTACAGAAATGCGAGAGAGAGACACGCTACAGACATGCGAGAGAGACGCTACAGACATGCGAGAGAGAGACAGGCTACAGAAATGTGAGAGAGAGACGCTACAGAAATGCAAGAGAGAGAGAGACGCTACAGATATGCAAGAGAGAGAGATGCTACAGATATGCGAGAGAGAGAGACGCTACAGATATGCGAGAGAGAAAAGAGACGCTACAGATATGCGAGAGAGAGAGACGCTACAGATATGCGAGAGAGAGACGCTACAGATATGCGAGAGAGAGACGGTACAGAAATGCGAGAGAGAGTGACGCTACTGAAATGTGAGAGAGAGAGACGCTACCGAAATGAGAGACGCTACAGATATGAGAGAGCAGCAGGTGAATTTCTTAAAGTGGCGGTGGGCTTTAAGAGGTTCGGCGGCCGCCGCCACTTTAAGACTTTCGCCTGCTGTCTCCGGATGTTGCAGCAGCAGTTCCGGCAGCCGGATGGGGAGCGGAGGAAGCAAGGTGAGTGAGAGGTAGACACAACAGGGGGAAGGGGAGGGGGTAAAAGACACTACAGGGGGAAGGGGAGAGACACTACAGGGGGAAGGGGAGGGGGTGAAAGACACTACAGGGGGAAGGGGAGGGGGTGAAAGACACTACAGGGGGAAGGGGAGAGACACTAATGGGGGAAGGGGGGGAGAAAGAGACAATACAGGGGGAAGGGGGGGAGACACTACAGGGGGAAGTGTCAGGATCGCCGCCATGCCATCCAGACTGCCAGACGTGGTCGCCCCAGATGCGCCCAGCAGGGGATTTGAACTGTGGTTCTTCTGGACTGTATCCTGCTATTTTGCCTCTGAGCCATTTCAGAACTTTGAAATACTCCTGTTTGTTTGTATTGCCTGCAGCACTAGGGGGCTGGACTTCACCAAAGGCTCAGACCTGTCAGTAACTCTCCAGCTGAATCACATACCTAATTAACAAGGTATAAGACACTGCCTCTCCCTAAGGGCAGTGTCAGTTCATTGACTCTGGATTCCTTGTTTGGTTCCTGTGATTTTTGACTTCCAGTATTCCTAATCATTTTCGGCTTTTGACCTTGGATTTATTACCCGTTTATTCTGAATTCTGGCATCCTCTGACCTCTGGCTTTCCCACGAAGATTCTTTTGCTCTTGTCCTTGTCTGTAACTTTACCTGGATATCCTGACCAGCCCCCGTGCACAAACTCACAGGCCACGTGGCTTCTTACCTGGTCACCCTGGTCTGTGTTTGTTTGCAAGGGTGAGCATACATCTCTGCCTAAAAGACTCCCAACAAAGGTAAGCCCTGACAAAACATCTCTTCCTAAAGGACTCCCCACAAAGGTTTCCCTGACAAATGAACTGACCTAAAAATGGAGTCTGCAGAGATGTCTCAATTGCTTATCCAGCCTGGCCCAGACGGTATTGGAGCTGCAGCAAGAAGTTTGTTTTCTTAAAGGCACAGTACGCCCAGCCCTGGAACCTGTTTATCCTGAACCGTTTACAATTATGCCTGAGAGATTTGATGGTAACAGTGCTTCATTCTTATGCTTTAAAGTGGATTGTGAATTGGTGTTTTCCCTGAAACCTCGGACTTATGCTAATGACTTCATAAGGGTCCGAGCAGCTATTAATCTGTTGTCTGGAAAAATTAAACAATGGGCACACGAAATGTTGCATTCACAGAGTCCTGTCCTTGCTGGATGGGATACTTTTATGACTGCCATGGAAGCACAGTGCAAGACTCCTAGCAAGACCGCTGTGCCTAAAACAACACCACGTCCCAGAGGATCCCAGATTCCCAGAAACAAAGGGAACCTGTATCAATACCACAACCCCGTACTGCCTCCTTATGCTCCTGTTCCTAGGGAGGTCTCAGAGCAACCCTACCTTCCTCTTGACTCAGATGAACCTATGAAAATAGGATTGGTCCAGCTCAAGGGGACTTGTGAAGAAAGAGACCGGCGAAGAAACTATGGCCTTTGCTTTTACTGTGGTGAAAGAGGGCACTGGATCTCACTCTGCCCAATTCGCCCACATCGTCCAGAAACCGTTCAAGCTGGGATTATGCTTACCCATCCGGCCAAGTCTACACCTCTGCCTGAGAAACTCCAAACTCACTCTCAATTTGGTCCACGCTCCGTGACACACGAGAGTACTCAGACCACGGTATTTAATGCAACCTGTGTTCGGCTAGAATCAGCTACCAGCACCCCTGAACAATCTCTACCTCCTGCTCCAGAAACATCTGTACCTCTACCTAAAAAGAATACTGTTCAAGCAAGCACCATCACCACTTCATGTCCAGCCAAAGAAGTTCTACCAGATTATTGCACTTATGCCTCAAATGGCACAGTAGTGTGCAAGACAGAACTGGAAATGTTTGAGAAAGCATTGAAAGAGCGAAATGCATCTGCTGTGGGAGCATCTGGAGCCAGGGCTACAATGGGTGCTTTGTTTCCAGGTGATCTCTTGGAGGAGGACAGTTCTCCTGATCTTGAAAGCGATGAAGAAGAACCTAGTTACGCCCGGAGTGCGTTCTTAAGGGGGAGGTACTGTCAGGATCGCCGCCATGCCATCCAGACTGCCAGACGTGGTCGCCCCAGATGCGCCCAGCAGGGGATTTGAACTGTGGTTCTTCTGGACTGTATCCTGCTATTTTGCCTCTGAGCCATTTCAGAACTTTGAAATACTCCTGTTTGTTTGTATTGCCTGCAGCACTAGGGGGCTGGACTTCACCAAAGGCTCAGACCTGTCAGTAACTCTCCAGCTGAATCACATACCTAATTAACAAGGTATAAGACACTGCCTCTCCCTAAGGGCAGTGTCAGTTCATTGACTCTGGATTCCTTGTTTGGTTCCTGTGATTTTTGACTTCCAGTATTCCTAGTCATTTTCGGCTTTTGACCTTGGATTTATTACCCGTTTATTCTGAATTCTGGCATCCTCTGACCTCTGGCTTTCCCACGAAGATTCTTTTGCTCTTGTCCTTGTCTGTAACTTTACCTGGATATCCTGACCAGCCCCCGTGCACAAACTCACAGGCCACGTGGCTTCTTACCTGGTCACCCTGGTCTGTGTTTGTTTGCAAGGGTGAGCATACATCTCTGCCTAAAAGACTCCCAACAAAGGTAAGCCCTGACAAAACATCTCTTCCTAAAGGACTCCCCACAAAGGTTTCCCTGACAGGAAGGCAGGGGGAGAAAGACACTACAGGGGGAAGGGGGGGAGAAAGACACTACAGGGGGAAGGGGGGGGGAGAGTGACACTTCAGAAAGGACAGAGAGAGAGATGCTACAGAAAGGACAGAGAGAGAGACGCTACAGAAATGCGAGAGAGAGACGCTACAGAAATGCGAGAGAGAGACGCTACAGAAATGCGAGAGAGAGACGCTACAGAAATGCGAGAGAGAGACGCTACAGAAATGCGAGAGAGACGCTACAGAAATGCGACAGACGTTAGAGAAATGCGAGAGAGAGACAGGCTACAGAAATGCGAGAGAGAGACATGCGAGAGAGACGCTACAGACATGCGAGAGAGAGACAGGCTACAGAAATGTGAGAGAGAGACGCTACAGAAATGTGAGAGAGATGCTACAGATATGCGAGAGAGACGCTACAGATATGCGAGAGAGAGAGAGACGCTACAGATATGCAAGAGAGAGAGAGACGCTACAGATATGCGAGAGAGAGAGAGACGCTACAGATATGCGAGAGAGAGAGAGACGCTACAGATATGCAAGAGAGAGAGAGAGACGCTACAGATATGCAAGAGAGAGAGATGCTACAGATATGCGAGAGAGAGATGCTACAGATATGCGAGAGAGAGATGCTACAGATATGTGAGAGAGAGAGACGCTACAGATATGCGGGAGAGAAAAGAGACGCTACAGATATGCGAGAGAGAGACGCTACAGATATGCGAGAGAGTGAGACGCTACAGATATGCGAGAGAGAGACGGTACAGAAATGCGAGAGAGAGTGACGCTACTGAAATGTGAGAGAGAGAGACGCTACCAAAATGAGAGACGCTACAGATATGAGAGAAAGACAATACAGAAATATGTATTATATTATGCTATGGGGCTAGTTTAAAATGTTTATGCTATGGGGCTAGTATACAAATTTTTTCCAGGGCTGGTTTTGTTCCCAGTCCAGCCCTGCTGGAAGGTGTGACTCTAGGAGGGGCTTGTAATTTTGTTAATGCTATTCAGGTATCTAGGGGCACTCTTGCAGTGATTGAGGAACAGTGAAGATGTAAGCAAACTATCCACCAAGCCTGCAGGCCCAAATCCACGCAGGCTAAAATATGGTGATATGGTGTGTTTAGGCATAGTGACCTTCTTCAGAACAATCAAGAACCGATTGATCCAGATGATTCTCATCATCATACCTGGGGACTAAGTATAAACTTATCAGTATCAATTCTACGGGAGGTTGAAGTGAACTTTGGTGAGGGGAGTCGGGATGCTGGTCAAGATGTGTTTAGCGGATTTCTCAAGGTGGTCAAGATGGGAGGTCAAGTTCAAGTTCACTGTTGAGATTAAGATGAACTCAACCTTTCACCTTGACCATTTTGTTTGACAGTCAAATTTTACTATATAAGTCCCTTTATGAGTAAAGGGTATTTTAAATGTATCTGTGATGTCACCTGTTTATTACAAAATATATTGCAATTACATATTGTCCATTAAAGCAGTTCATATACATGTGATAGCACAAGGTGATGTCATAAATCACAGACAACACCTACCCATTTTAAAAAAAAATCTATGAAATGCTCATCTCACCTCCACTAACCTGCAACTCACTTTTCAGAGAGTAAATCGCAATGTATTTGCTTGAAATGTCTTTTATTCTCTATGTTAATATGTAGGTAAATCCCTTTAAGCCTTGTGAGTACCACAGGAGAGCAATATATCGAGCAGTGAAATATAACATTTGGCAATTCTGCAGTTGTGAAATGTCTTTTTAATGATGATCTCCTGGCTTTGGCTGCTAGAGGCTTATGATTGTGAGAAGACAGTGGAATTGAAAATCTAGGTGTCAGTGGAAATTCCCTGTGGGACCTTTTTCCCCCCCCCCCCCTTTTCCAGATCTTAGTACAATTTCTACTTCTATTGACAGGGGAGGGCTGGCAACTTTTAAACAATGGCTATGGTGCAACTCCATCAGCACACCTATTATCATCAGAGATAGACACAAATATACAGGCAAGAAAGACATATTGAGGTAGATGCAATCCTTCCCATTCTTTAAAAAGCTGTTGTTAGCGTGATATTAACTGGCTTTTTGTATTTAAAGCAACACTACCACTTAAGTAAGATGTAACCATTTAAAACAAACACATATATAATACATATGCCACTGTTTTTTTCTCTATGTTTGAAATAATTGCATATAAAAGTAAAAATAAAATTAGGTGTCTGTGTCCAGCATCCATTTTGAGAATTTTACCCATGATGCAGCATTCTCCAAGATCTTCCAGCTAGTCTCACTTTACAACTATGGCCAAAGTCTGCATGACGATGTCATAATATACACCCCTGCTCTCTTACTGGCTCCTGTGTATCATATTGGGCAGATTGACCTGATAAAACAGGATCATAACTCTGCCTCCTTGTGATGTAATAGTTACATTGCCCTCCCATTCAATGATCAGAATTCTGACTTATAGACTGCATTCTGTGTCCCTCTGGGGTGTCGCACCCAAAAACACTATATTTCACAAAATGGCAGCACCCAGTCACACTTGTTTAGTAAAATATTTCATAAAATGAACTCACATAACAAAAACAAAATATATATCTGGAATCAACAATGCAAAATAAAAAAAATAAACCCTTTAAATTTTTTTGGTGGGTGTGTCCCTTTAATTTAAGAAAATGCATTGTAAACACTGTTCTTTTGAAAATCTGTCCACAGTAATTACCACACAAACAGTGATTCGCTGACAGCTGTTAAAATTACTTAAATGCACAGCACGGAAAGGGTTCACTTAAGAAAAAAAAAATTTGTCCAGCATGCCTCGGGGAGGACCTTAATTGTATTTATTTGGCGTATAGTGCTAGCCCCAAGCCCTGGGAGGGACTTTAATTGTGTTTGTTTGGGTCTTGGGCATAGCGGAATCCTGAAAGTCCCAGGGGGGGTTTAATTTGTTTGGGGCTTGGCCATAGCGCCAGCTCCAGGGGGGCCATTAATTTTATTTGGGCATAGGTGGTTACTGGGGATCATATTTATATTTCATGGGGCCAAATATTGTTTTGGAGAGATGACACTATTACACCCTCACTTCCCTTGCTTACCATTAATGTGTGAAATAGAGAATAGTGGCATTTTTTGCTCAACGCCATTATTCCATTACCGCGCTACCAGTGCTTCAACAAATGGTATTTCTCTTGGTCCACGACGTTGCATCTACCCCATTGACATATAAGCTACAGAGGTTGACATACAGACAATTGGATAGAAAAAGCAGTGGTTGGCCCAAATGCATTTTACCAAGTTTCCACTGGCTCCTTATTCCCACTTATCTATCTCACATTCATAAATGCAAAGGAGGGGAGGAAGGCTGTGACAGTGGAGCCAAAATAAGGAGCACACCTGATCTCGGGACTTTCTATCCTAACCTAATAATCCTAGTCAGACCCTCACTTGAAGAAGTCGGCTGCCAAGCCTACACACTAGAGCATTTAGAAGTGGCGTGCCCATACAGTCTATCCAGTCAGGTTAAATTTTTGGCCACAAAAGAGTTGTTGCCCAAGCATGTGTTTTATTGTTTTTTTATATTAGATCTTGAATACTTAGATGAAGTATATCATTTTAACACTTATCTGGAGGAATCTGCATATTGTAATACAGATTTGTTTTGTTTTGTTATATCTTTTAAACCCTGAGATTGCTGCAACCTTTTTTTTTTCCTTCACAATTGAAGGTTTTTATTTATTTTTTTGGTAGTTAGCACTGTGTTATCTTTCTCGTTATTCCTGTAAACAAAATGAGTCTTTTTTTTTTGTTAAGATATCTGATGGTATAGTTTGACGACATCCCATTTGATATCTTTTGTGTTGATTTTTGTCATGTTATATTTCTTCACAACTCAATTAAAACTTTTTTTTTTTTTTTTTTTTTTTTTTTTTTAAAGAGCAGCTCATTGGGCGATTGCTCCATTCCCATTTACCAGCTCTCCTATGTTCATTGTACATTACTAATTAACATTTTACCGTTTGTGATTGAGCCGTAGAAATAACTTGATTCTTCTTTAGTCCTTCCATATCCATGCCAACAAGCAGGTCATATTCACCAGGCCCAGGCATACACGACACAAGCTCTTTAAAACGTGATTCTTTGTTCTTCATAGTTTGTCCTCCTTTCACCTTTTCCTATAATATATATGTATGTTATACACTGCTGGTCTGCTACACTCCAGTATAACACTGATGGCAGGAGAACAGAGATTAGTACACAGAAACAGTAACAGCTTCACAGGCCATTCAGCTGAAACAATACTTTAACGAAGCAGCATTCAAGCTTGTAATTGTTGAAATAAATCTGATACCCAGTTCAATAGTTTTCATTGGCTCTTATTAAATATTTATCAGCATGCTAATTTCAACATTTTCATGCTGTGAATACTTTTCAATACTTTCAATAGTGCCATACATGTGAATAAAGATTTCTTTGTAGATTTTTTTAGTTAAATGAAATGATGACCTATGATTAAGCACCTTGAGCGCAAAATGTTTTAGGTGGTCAGGGGACCAGTTAGTTTAAAGAGAAAAACATACTGTTAATAAAGTGTTTAATGAATTGAACATTGTTTTAACAAATGGAGAAGGTGCTTTGACATTTGTGGTCGTTTCGGATAACTTAAAGGACAACTGTAGCAAAACATTACCTTATGTTTAAATGAAAGATTGTATAAATGATTTATAAAGGAATTCTTTAATGAAAGAATACAAATTAAGTGCCTTATTAAGCCTCCTTTACTCCATATCGTTCTCTCAGGGGGCAGACATGTTGTTTAGAATCTTGGGTTCAGATGAACAATAATCTGACTGATTTGACCAAAGTTTCTAAACAAAATGGATGCCTCCTGATAGAGCTTTATGAAGTAAAGATGGCTCAATAAGGTACTTTATTTGTATTCTTTCATTAAAGCATTTCTATATAAAATGCCTACATTTGATACCATCTTTCAATATAGAGGTGCTATCACAGTTCAAGCAAATACATTTATTTAAAAAAAGGCACCATCTTTTTTTTTTATTAATTAGACATCAAGGATTGCACTTTTTTTATCACTTCCTGATAATTTATTTGTGCTGCTTTTTTACATAACATAGTGCTTGCTGCATGGCTGCTCGCGTTTTATGAGGCGCTTGAGCAACTCAGAAGATGAGGAAGCTAAGGTTGTGAATCCTCTGCAGACAACAAGCCTGGAATGTCACATTAAGACCATATTACTGAAGAGCACCACATATTCAGTACAAGATATGTATACAGAATACAAGGTTACACATATATGTACACAATTAGAAAAACAATACACATAACTATACAAGCAAGTTCACAAATTTACAAATATCAAAAATATACATATATATGTATATAAATGCAGACATGTTCCAAAAGATGATCATTCAAAGGATTTAAATGAAAATGAAACAAATATTTATTGAGGTACAAACTTATCAACGCTTCAGTCTCACCCAGAGATTTTTTTTGCAACACACAAAATTGAAAAACGCAATTACACAAACATTACCCTAATATGCTATTAACAGGTACATTCTGTTTTTAGAAAGAGTGAATCGGTCTTTTTCAGAGATTTTTTCAGAGATCTAGAAGGCTAGGCCACATATTAAGAGCTCTGTAACTTTCTATATTTGAACAACTAGTAAGGTGTCGATTTGAACCTGATATCAACAGTATTAACATTTGCTAATCAATACTATTGGCAATAGTGTACATAATAAATCTATGTTACCATCACCAAAAATACTTTGTTTACCTTTACTTTGGAAATATCATAATATCCTGGGCCAGGAGCAACAGAAATTGACTGCTGGACGTTAAAACCGAAATCTCTTTTTGCCAACGATAGAAAGGGTGCATACCCACCTATAAAATATATAAATATAAAATTACAAAAAATCTCAATTAAATCCAACAGAAAATATCAGCCACAGATTTTAAGTTTCAAGTGAATTTAGGTCAAATATTTCACAATAGCAATATGTGTGGAACTATTTGTTGGATTGCATAAAAATAGAAAAAAATTTCATCTGGATTAATAAAGTGGGGTACGCCCGTGCTTTACAGAACATGGTTCACCTATCCAACCAACAACCAAAATGCATTAAATTTGTTTTCCTAGTCACAATCGGACCTACAAACCTCATCTGGGAATCAGAAGGTGTTTTTGTTTTTTTTACCAGAGTGCCTAGAGCCTTGAGGTCTACCCCAAACTGATTGACCTCACATATATATACCAACTCATGGGTGAACATGGGTAAGGGTGCGCTCCCACCTCCCTATAATTACCTCCTACCCCCAACTCATGGGTGAACACATAGGCGTGCGCAGCCTATTGCATTAGGGTGTGCACCCTAAAGCACAAACACACACGCCGCACACGGCCCCCCCCCCCCCCCCCCCCATTATCATATTATTTTCCCATATCATGACATCACATGTTCCACCCCTTTCTCAGCATTTAAATTAAAAGAGAGTTAACAGAGTTACATGTTGCAATAAAGCCCCCTATTAAGAATGGTGGAGAATAAGTAACATAACTTAAGTCTCAATATGCCAGGATTATTCCCCTCAATACCCCAGGATTATGCTCCGCAATATGCCAGGATTTAGCCACCCAATATGCCAGGATTATTCCCCTCAATACCCCAGGATTATGCTCCGCAATATGCCAGGATTTAGCCACCCAATATGCCAGGATTATTCCCCTCAATATCCCAGGATTATGCCGCTCAATATGCCAGGATTATGCCCCTCAATACCCCAGGATTATGCCCCTCAATATGCCAGGATTATTCCCTTCAATATCCCAGGATTATGCCCCTCAATGTCCCATTATTATGCCCCTCTTTATCCCAGGATTATGCCCCTCAATATGCCAGGATTAAGCCCCTCAATATCCCAGGATTATGCCACCCAATATGACAGGATTATGCCCCTCAATATGCCAGGACTTTCCCCCAAAATATGCCAGGCCTTAAACACCCAATATGCCAGGACTTTCCCCAGCAATATGCCAGGACTTTCCCCCAAAATATGCCTGGACTTAGCTACCCAATATGCCAGGACTTAAACACCCAATATGCCAGGACTGTCCCCAGCAATATGCCAGGACTTTCCCCAGCAATATGCCAGGACTTTCCCCAGCAATATGCCTGGACTTAGCCACCCAATATGCCAGCCAGGCCTTCTTTCCTTTACTTACCTCGTCGCTGCTGCTGCTGCTGCTGCTCTGTCTCCGGTGCTGGGCCGCCTGTGACTGAGAGGGAAGCGTTGTGCGCTCCCCTCCAGCCAATGCGCTTTCAATAAAGTTTAAAAAAAAAAAACTTTACTGAATGCGCATTGGCTGGAGGGGAGCGCACAACGCTTCCCTCTCAGCCACAGGCGCCCCAGTACCGGAGACGCAGCGACGCCGACGAGGTAAGTAAGGAGGAGGATTTTTTTTTTTTTTTTTTTGGAAGCAGGGTTCCGGCGCCCCCAGCCAAGATGCGCCCTAGGCAGCTGCCTAGGTCGCCTTACTGGTGGCGCCGGCCCTGGATTAGGGTGTGCCCAGGCACACCCGGCACACCCCGTGCGCACGCCTATGGGTGAACATGGGTAAGGGTGCGCTCCCACCTCCCTATAATTACCTCCTACCCCCGACCCCCTTTTACTTTCTTAAGTTGTAACGTTCATTACTGAATACATATATTGTAAAATGTTGAAAAATTGGAGGACAGTTGTGTTCCTATACTTGTAATGTATTATCTATGTTTTATTTATAAACGCATGTACTGTTTTCTAATAAACAAAGTCTAGAAGTTAAAGCAGAAGAGACAAAGTTGAAGGGGACACGTGCTTAGGCAGCCATATTTAGATTGTTATAATAAAAAGTTTAATGAAGTTTGCCTGTGTAGCTGAGGCATCAGAAAGTTGGAGTTTCCATACATTCAAGCAGAAAAGTCCCAATTTGGGACACCCAAGAGCAAAAGAATATGAACATGTGCTGAGAGCTTTGCATGCATGTGAGTTAATCAGCATGCAGCAAAATGACTGCCAACACAACTGTGCACAATGTCAGTGCAACCAAACATATGCTGCTGACAGGAAAGATTTTGTTGACTGGCATACCTCCTTTCCAGGCCACAACCACTAATGGCTCAGATCACTCAGCTCAAAGTGAGATATATTTGTTAAAATGAACATATATAATAAATCTGAACTTTTTAACATTCCTTTAAAAAATTGGAAAATACTTTGTTCAACAGAGCAGATTATACATTTCTCTAATAGAGCAAGAAGATGCAGCAAGCTTGTTGGTATTTACTGTTAAATGTATCTGTCTGATAAATCTGACTATTATCACAGACCACATTGCCTAAAAAATAATCACCTCTTTGTGTATGTAAATCATCATTTGAATGATCATTCTCAAAAAGTATAAAAGTAATTGGTTCCTTAAAAATATGTTACTTTAGCTGTTGGCTATCATGCATCTGTGTGCTTATTGCATCAACAATAAGTAAACTGCACCACAGCAACAGAAATGGAGGGAAAGGCCGTCACTTATGAGAAAATCATATATCTCTACTCTCATTGACTGGTCACAAGTTCATGATTCACATGGTTCTGCTGGTACTTAAATATTCAGTGAGGATACTAAAAAATTAAAGCCAGGCGGTAAAAAAAGAAAGGCTATATATTCTGAAGGAAACTTATTTTTCTGTGTGAATTAGACACAGTTCTACAAAAAGAGCAGCTATTGTAGCAGAAAACACTTCAGTGAAGGCTTAGAGCTGCTACAAGATCCGATAAATCCCTACTCCACATAACCGAGCTGTAAGTAGACAGTAGAAATGCCTAAGAAAACTTTGAAATAGAATGGTCCTTGTGTACAATGTGGACGTATATAGATAAACATCCTATATATTCGAGCAATGGGAGCACTCACACCTGCCGGCTCCTGGAAGAGGACTTGGCCTAGAAATGCGGTAGTCTTCCGGAAGCCTCCTCCGAGCACTTTTGGGACATACGAGCGCTGTTATAGTCAATTGATTGGCTTTGTCACCGCCATTTAAACACATTAAGGCGTGATGCACCTTTGACGTGAAGAGGTTAAGACACAGAAAAAATAATTATTCTTTAGAGACATGGAGAACTAATTATATAATCTTAAAGTCTCAATCGTGGAGAAAGTATAAGTGTATTATGCCACAGGAGACTGGGGAATGTCAAATAATTTAGACAGCATAGGACCCAGTTCACAAAAAGGTGAATTGCAGGTGAGCTTAGGTCAAATACAGACTCAACTATACATTGTTCAAATTGATGCTTTTGGGAATGGGAAAAGCACAATAAGAGCACCACTCAAAAAGCAGTTTTGACCCTGACATTGAAATTATTTTTGTTTGTTTTTTTTGTAATATTGTTATTTCAGTTTTACAATTTTTTACAGCAACAATTTTCACACATTTAAACTCCTGTTACCCTTAGCAAGACTGACATTAGTTTAAGGATATAGTCCCTGTCTAATACTATGTTTTGTCAGCAACAACAGGCGAGGGAAACACGTGACTGTAATTCAAGTGTTCAAAAGTCAACAACAAACATCTTCAGAATTTTATTTAGAGATACTTCTATCCTCAGGATATTTTTTACAAGTGGCCAGGTGACAGATGAAAATGCCACTCAATCTGTATCTCCCTAGCCAGTGTTGTATTTACCGCGAGGCATCCTAGGCGGATGCCTATGGCGGCAAATTTTGGGGGGCGGCAGCGCCCCCCAGCACTGGAAAAAAAAAAAATTTAAAAAAAAAAAATTTAAAAAATAAATCTGGCCCTTTAAAAAACAAACAAACCCCACCGCGCTTGCAGGCAGAGACGGAGGTGAGAGGGGATCGCAAGATCCCCCTTCACAAACGCTCTGCCTGCCAGGCTGCACGGGGAGCCGAACAGGCAGCACAGAGAAACCTCCGTGCTGCCTGTTCGGCTCCCCGTGCAGTGTGCCGACACGGAAGTGCCGACAGGTCACGTGACGGGCGCGCTGACGTCATACGCGCGCCCGGCCACGTGACCTGTCGGCACAATCGCCGGGAAGCCGAACAGGCAGCATGGAGGGACCATGCTGCCTGCCTGCCAGGGAAAGGTAAGTGCTGATGGGATGTGTGTGTGTGACTGAGTGTGATGGGAGTCAGAGTGTGTGTGATGGGAGACTGTGTGTGTGTGTGTGTGTGTGTGTGACTGAGTGTGATGGGAATCAGAGTGTGTGTGATGGGAGACAGTGTGTGTGACTGAGTGTGATGGGAGTCAGAGTGTGTGTGATGGGAGACTGTGTGTGTGTGTGTGTGTGTGTGTGTGTGTGTGTGACTGAGTGTGATGGGAGTCAGAGTGTGTGTGATGGGAGACAGTGTGTGTGACTGAGTGTGATGGGAGTCAGAGTGTGTGTGATGGGAGACTGTGTGTGTGTGTGTGTGTGTGACTGAGTGTGATGGGAATCAGAGTGTGTGTGATGGGAGACAGTGTGTGTGACTGAGTGTGATGGGAGTCAGAGTGTGTGTGATGGGAGACTGTGTGTGTGTGTGTGTGTGTGTGTGTGTGTGTGTGTGTGTGTGTGACTGAGTGTGATGGGAGTCAGAGTGTGTGTGATGGGAGACTGTGTGTGTGTGTGTGTGACTGAGTGTGATGGGAGTCAGAGTGTGTGTGATGGGAGACTGTGTGTGTGTGTGTGTGACTGAGTGTGATGGGAGTCAGAGTGTGTGTGATGGGAGACAGTGTGTGTGACTGAGTGTGATGGGAGTCAGAGTGTGTGTGATTGGAGACAGTGTGTGTGACTGAGTGTGATGGGAGTCAGAGTGTGTGTGATGGGAAACAGTGTGTGTGACTGAGTGTGATGGGAGTCAGAGTGTGTGATGGGAGACAGTGTGTGTGTGACTGAGTGTGATGGGAGTCAGAGTCTGCGTGATGGGAGTAGGAGTGTGTGACTGAGTGTGATGGGAGTGTAAGCCTGCCAGGGAAAGGTAAGTGCTGGTGTGTGTGTGTGTGTGTGTGTGTGTGTGTGATGGGAGTCAGAGTGTGTGTGATTGGAGACAGTGTGTGTGACTGAGTGTGATGGGAGACAGTGTGTGTGACTGAGTGTGATGGGAGTCAGAGTGTGTGTGATGGGAAACAGTGTGTGTGACTGAGCGTGATGGGAGACTGTGTGTGACTGAGTGTGATGGGAGTCAGTGTGCGTGATGGGAGTAGGAGTGTGTGACTGAGTGTGATGGGAGTAGGAGTGTGATGGTAGTGTAAGCTTGATGTGAGTCTGAATGATGGGGCATGTCTTAGGTGTGTAACGTGGGTGTGCAGCTTGGGTAGGGGGGTGCCCGGATTTTGTCTGCCTAGGGCAGCACAAAATCAAGATACACCACTGTCCCTAGCACAGCATTTGTCGGCACTGTTAGCGCTATAGCTGCCACGGTGAACAAGCCGTATAAAAGAGTCCTAGACCCATCAGAGGAGGCAGATTTGAAATTGTATAGGCCCCATGAGCAAAATACACTTGTTCTAACTATACAGAACACAACTAGGATTCCATGTATTCGTGGTAATTTGCATAATGTATCTATTAGTGGTATCACAGATGCTAAGCTAATATCATATTAGTTTTATTTAGCTACATAAGCTACTTGGATTGAATTATGAACCTAAACAATTAAGAGAAATCAAAAATGTGCTAGTTTTCTGAGATTAGCATTTCTGACATAAGGAAGTTATTTAGAAAATAAAATTCTGCTGCAAAGTTGTTGTTTTTTTTTTTAAACTAGCAATCACCATGCAAACCAATGCAATGTTCTGGTCATTTCTACTACTTTTATGCTCTGCCCCAGAATTGACTTTTATAAATAACACCCATCACATAGTCTAAACACTTCATTATATGGTTCTGCTACTTCTCAAATGCCCAGTTTATTTTGCACATCATCCATTGATTCTCAAGAATAAAGAGTTGTTTGCATATATTAGCACTTGGTTGTTTATGATATAGTGTTGTAAACAGTGCAAGTTAACTTCAAAATAATTTCCTATTGTATGCCAGAGTGATGAAATCCCATGTAGATCAGCACTGACACATACCTAACTTAATAGCCAGTAAATGTGTGTCACGGTTAGGGTTGGACCAATGGAACAGGGATGCTATCTCTTGCCAGGCACCACTACCTGGTGGCCTGCAGTCAGGACCACACAGACAGCAATGGAAGCAGGAGGGCGCAATGCAAAAAGGGATCAATCAAAATGTGGTCAGATACAGTCCAAGGGTAAAGGCTTAGTTTAGTGAGCAGTCTAGTCAAAGATCAAGGGAGTAGACAAGCAGGGGAAATACAGGAGAACAGCCACAGGTCAGAAGACAGAGAATCAAAACAAGACACTGTAACAGGCAACAAGGCTCTGGATCAATGGCTGCTGGATGTGTGGGAATTTATAGCACTGCACGCTGTCTCTCATCACAGCAGCAGGACAGGCCAGCCCTGTGAATGGCAGACAAAGGGGTGTGCTTCCATATCACATACCCCTCTGCTAACCAGCTGTGCTCTCATTGGTGGCAGTGCACTTGCGTGGGCAGGATTCGGCTCCTTTGACCTCATATACTTGGTCACACTCTTCGCTAGGCCCATAGGGGCGTTACTGCAGCTCGCAGTCAAGAGCACCAGCCCGGCTCGGCCAGGGAGTATGAGAGGAACACATCTGGCCGAGGGATGTAAAAGAATGCGGCCTGACAATGTGGAACAAGCCACAGCATATAGATTTTAAAGTTATCCCTTGAACTGTTTTTAGCCTGCAGACCATATATTTCCACAATGGGATCTTTATTCATGCATGCATATGTATTCTGATTTGAATATGACCTTTTTTAACAAAACAGAATCAACTTTAGATAGACACAATGTGTTTTATATGTAAAACACAATTCTGTGGTGTTGGTTTTCATAATGATTGATCCACTTTTAGAGCTTTAATAAATAATCCCCTATGAACAATTAACTGAAGTGCACAAAAATTATACTATCTGTTGAAACCTTTTTTTCACCAAAATTATACTATACATAGAAACCATTTTCGTTACGTAGTTATTCTAATATGGTCATCTACTCACTTGGCTTCAGTATCTTCTCAGGGAGCAGGTCATAAGATCCTGGGCCCACATTTTCATGAGTGCTACCCAAACTGATGTCAAGAGAACGTGGAGCTCGGTCATACATTCTGTTACGATGAGAAAAACATAAAAAGTTATCTCTTGTTGCATTTGCTTCTTAAAGTCTTAATTGATGCACAACTATAGGAAAATGTACATTATTGACCTCAGTAAAGTGACAAGTACTGTAGTGTGTATTTTGTACATAGAGTTTAAACTGTCCAATATCCAAGAGAGTTCAGAGACTAGATTATTCATTTTCTGCAAAGCATTGTCAACATCCATACAACTTGTCAGTTTTACAGCTTGTGTCATTCGTTTCATACTGTACCACTGGTGATGTGTCTCTTTTCAGTTTGTGCATACATTGTTGTAGAATATTGCCCACTCACACCGTGTCCAAGAAATGATTGAGTAACAGAGAAAAGTGATTTGGCTCCTACTACTGTCAGTATTTGACAAAAGGTACACTTAAATATTTGAGACTAGTAGACCAACAAAGTTATCACCAATATATGGCAATTATACACGATTAAATAAATTACTGCAAAAATACAAGACAAAATGCCCAATTTTGACAAGATCTGGGACTCATGGATCACAAAACACGGGTCACCGAAGCTTAATCACAGCCAATGGATAGTGTCAGGATGTATTAAAAACTGCAAACTATGTTATCCATCAGATTTACATTTTTGAAACATTTCTTCCTCTCCTGACACTTTTTTTTTGCAGTTACTTCTGCACATGAACCCCAAAAGACCTAGACCTGAATGTGTAAGATGAGTTTAAATTAATAGGGTTAAGTTTAGAAGCTCCTAGGTATTTTTTATGATGACCAATATTTACATGAAGACTTGCCAGAGCAACAGGCTCAGCTCTGTGACTCAAAAGTTATGGGTTCAGTGTCACTTTAGGTAAGATGTATAAAACAGCACTACTAATCTATCATGGTAATTCCTGTCAAAACTCAGTCATTTGTGCTGCCTGGGTTGGTCCCAAACATCAAGGTTGCTTCAGCGTTTTAGGGTAAGTTTTAGTACATTCTTGGACATTTGGGGGCTATGTAATTGATGATGAAGTAAATGTACCAGTTTAATCAATAGAAGAGTTGTAATCCAATTATAAGAAACATAGAAAGTTTTATTCTAGAAATGTATATACTTCGTAATTAAGTCTCTAACGGTAGTTTACAGAGTTTGTAAACTAGCACAGAAATCAAGTTTCTTTACTGGGAGTAGATATGCCCTGCAGAACAGTGACAATTAACCACTGGCATAGTACAGGAATTGAATTTCCATGATGCCTAGCCAGCCAGCCAGCATTCAACTAATAGTCTGACTGAGCATTATGGGAACCGTAATCCATAGGCACTAAAGTGCAAAGGCTAGCCCTCTCTATTCATTAGAA